>CM063510.1:96739690-96794690 GCA_032207245.1 Pardosa pseudoannulata
TATTACAAATATTCTCCTAGCGGTGACTTTTGGAACTAATTTGTTTTTTCCCCCGGTTTTGTTTAATCTTCCTACAAAATGTGGCGGCATTCTCGCAAATAGATCTCGCTACAGAACACTGTGAGCACTGTCAGTTTAATTATGACCACCCGGTATATATATGAAAGAATAAGAGAGGGAGAAAGAGAGAGATATGAGTAACAACGATAGTATGAGTAATAATGCTTGTGAATGGTAACACTAATGTGAGTAGCAACATTTCTGTGTGTTGATAAAGCTACTATCGAGAGAAAAATACTAAAACTGTAATTATACTGAATCTAAATTACTAAACGATAAAACAGTTTGCGCCTTTTTTCCTGTTCCTCTTATAGCAGAGTTCCAAAGAACGTTTTTTTGTTTATACTAAAGGTGATAAAGCTAAGTGGAAACGGGAAGAAAATTTGAATCGCTTATTAGCACAATCGTGACTGTTTATGTAAATTCACGTCTAAACAAAATTTATTCTTAATTGCCGCTGAGTCTAATTCTCTTCATACGTTTTATGTTTCTTAATACGATAACATTATCATATGTATATGTTAACATAAAAAAAGAATTGGAGATATAATATAATTAAGATAATTTCGTTATTATTTTATTTACATTGTATTTCAATATTTCGTTGCTTTCGTGTTTCAACTTGTTATCATTCAATTTTTATCCTTGTCTTAAAAATACAAGTTTGCGGTAATTACTTTAGAATTTTATTTTTTTAGCCGCTATCTAGTATTCGAATATGTAAAAGATCTGCAGGTCGTCAATGTAGTAACTGATAAAGTTAAAATATTTGGCATATATAAGATTTAACTGTTTGTTACTATACTCTATTTTGTAAAGGGTCTTACATGAACATGCAAACGAGTCTTTTAGCTGATTAGTAAAGCTATTATCGCGAGAAAAAATGCGGATATTTTGAGATTTATCTACGGTTACATTTATTCCAAGGTTGACGTTAGGAAAGCTTTCAACCAACTGACGCTAAGTTCGGTCAACACATCTTTACCGCCGACTTCCAATTTGTCATTCATCCCATGGGACCCCCTATTTGGGACATTCATCACAAGAAGCTTTCTCCTCGCCGGCAGATGGCTGACCCACTTATGAAACAGCTCTTCATTTTGTTAATTCGGCCCCTAATTGCGATCCATTTACCGCGAGTGATGAAATAATTATTAGATTCGCCGATGGAACGACGGTCGAGAGACAATCCTCGACGTGTCAGCGAGCCTTTGTCTCCTCCTCGTTACTTCATGCGTCCAACAAACATGTCAAGATGCGTTCATTTTCACATGACGAATCACGTCTCTTTTCTGATGTGAACCGGGAACTTCCATTAGTTCCCATAAGCAAACCGCCGAAAACTCTCTCGAGTTCCCTTTTGTTATCCCGTAATTGAATTGGACTTGGAAAACCGCGTGCGTCTGTGAGCATTATTCTGGCGCGTTCTGGGGGATCACCTCGCTCATTTGCCCTTGATGTGACATGATTTATTAGTTACGCATTAGTGACCGGCGATCGAATGCGGCGGCTATCGCGTTACGAGATGCGTTTCGTTTTTGGCGCGAGTCTAGACAATGAATGCCTCTCGGGAGTCCAGTTTTAGCACCTGGACACGCTAGACATTAATGGAGGGGTAATTTGCGGCATAATGGAGGCGAATGTGGCATTAGAAAGAGTAGTGGACATTGGCGAGCATTTTGATAAAATATTAACTTACTAGCATATAGCCCGCCATATGACGGGATTAGTAAAATTTTTAATTTTCCAGAATTGTAAAGTACCTTATAGGCAGATAAGAAAAAATGGTTTGTTTTTTGACTGAGAATTATCTGGTGCAAGCTCAATAATTTATCTTCATACTCCTCTAATGGTACTGTGAATGTAGTTTAGAATCACGTTCATTTCATTCAGTCAAACCGTGTAGTTATGTATAAAAACACACAAACGAACAAACTTCTTAACTTTCAGAGATATATAACTTAAACGATAGCTATTTATTAGTCTGTGAAATAGACTCGTAGATTTTTATGAACTCATAGACTTTCGTGCCGAAAAATGGCAAATTGGCTAGGGTGCTGGCCTTCGGTACCGGAGTTCGTGGGTTCGAATCCCACATTGGCATGGATGTTCGTAGCCGTTCGGAATCGGCTTTAAGCTGTAGGTCTCGGTCTCATTAGCCCTCGTGTTGCAAAAAGTAGATCGTAGCACTCCAAACCAAACCAAACCAAACCATAGACTTTCGTGTATATCAAGAAAATGTTTACCAAGCACTACGAATATAAATTAAAACAAATTTTTGTAAGATTTAAAAATTTCGTCTTCATTATATTAGGAAAACTGGATTTAAATTTAGAAAATTTTAATTATTTTAAATGGAAAACTTCAGCGCTTAGGCATAAAAGTACTCTTAACTATATAACTTACTGACAAAATAATACCCAAAGATATTAGAAAGATATTTTTAAGTAATAACATGAAAAAAATGGAGAAAAGCTATGAAATTAAAACACAAGAAACATTTGAATATTCCATAAAATATTTTTAAAAATTGAAATTTGAAAATTCCTTTCGTTTTTTAACTTTTGAAGTGCTGTACTTTATACAAAATTTCGCTACTCCAAATGAATAATTTCTAAAAATACTTTGTAATATCTACCGTCCAATCTATATAAAAGCAACCGAGACACTCAGACAAAATTAAAACACAATAAAATATTACTTTATTACCTAGATTAAATAAATTTTATTTTAGTAGTAAACTTCTGTAAAGCTAACTATCTTAAAATAATTTAATTTACCAAAGTTATTTAATCATTTATTTTATCAAAACAATGCACAAATAAGTTACAATTTGTCTTGTTTTACAATTCATAAAAAGGGAAATATATACTGCTTTTACCAACCACAAACGAAACCGATAAAATAAAATATGCATAGCCAAGTACATGTAACACTTACTAAAATGAAGCAAAGCATAAATTACTAGTGAAATTTTACATTGAAATATTTTCTTTGTTGTACCAGTAATATTGCACAACAATCAAAATAATGCTTAGAGCAAAAACTCTTAATGTTTTTAAATTTGTTTAAAATTTAAATAGAGACTTTATTAGATGAATTTTATTACCGTATACTATAAAATTATATATATATATATATATATATATATATATATATATATATATATATATATATATATATATCTCACAAGAAAACTTTAGAGTTCAAAATGTCAATGATTGTTTTTACAATAATTTGAATAAACACGTTATTGTAGATTTACTATTAATAAGTAAAATAATTCCTTTAGTTGAAGTTGAAACAATATATTATGTGTATAGAAATGAATAATATATATTCTTTATAGAAAATTATTTAAAATGCTTTTAAAATTTTAAAAACTGAACTGATGCATTTTGCTGTGCATAAAATATTTCCTATTGAAATATCACGATTATTCATAATTTCAAAGACGACATATTGTTTTAATTTTAACAGAAATTTTTTTTTATAATTTTATTGTGTAAAACATTCAGAAGAATAAATATTTGATATGTTCTGTATTATCATATAATTTGCTAGAAATAACAACTACTAAAATAATCGATTATTAAAACTTTTTCTCTTAAAATTAAGATATATTTTGCTATTTGTCAAAAAGGAAAGCTATCTTAACAGTTAGTAATAATGTACTAAAATAGTTGATTATTAAAACTTTTTATCTTAAAATTAAAATGTATTTTGCTACTTGTCAAAAAGAATACCTAGCTTAACAGTTAGTAAACATGTACTAAAATAGTTGATAATTAAAACTTTTTCTCTTAAAATTAAGATATATTTTGCTAGTTGTCAAAAAGAAAAGCTAGCTTAACAATTAGTAAACATGTACTAAAATAGTTGATTACTAAAACTTTTTCTCTTAAAATTAAGATATATTTTGCTACTTGTCAAAAAGAAAAGCTAGCTTAACAATTAGTAAACATGTACTAAAATAGTTGATTATTAAAACTTTTTCTCTTAAAATTAAGATATATTTTGCTACTTGTCAAAAAGAAAAGCTAGCTTAACAATTAGTAAACATGTACTAAAATAGTTGATTATTAAAACTTTTTCTCTTAAAATTAAGATATATTTTGCTACTTGTCAAAAAGAAAAGCTAGCTTAACAAATAGTAAACATGTCATTTTCTAAATTAAAGAGTTTTTTTTTTTTTTTTTACTTATACAATATTAAATTAAGATTGATTTTACAACCTTTAAAACTTACCGAAATACCTAAAAAATAAAAATTCAAGGGACCAAAAATGGCGAATTGACAACTCAGGTTTTCGCCTCTCACGGCTTTTCTATCATCTTCCGTTTTTATTTAATGCTGTTCGGTCTAAGAAATTCTATTAAGTAACTCCGTCGAATTGTCGTCGAATTCGGCAGAAATGGACTCGATTTTAATGAAATAAATATTAGTTGAGTTCTCTTAAGGCTATCCCACGGAGATTTTCATTTCTGGGATAATGATTAATTTATTTATTCATGCAAATGATTTTGTCTCGTTCAATGCTTTAGATAACGCGTGCCACATGTGATTACGGGAAAAGACATGTTCGAGACTTTGATATCGCTCGCTTATTCAAATAAAAATTTCAACGGAAGATCCTCTTCAATCGTAAAAGAATTTTTTTTTGTTTCAAATGGCAGATTAAAAGACAACTATAGACAGAACAAGAAATTTTACTTACAAAATAATAAAAATCTGATATGCACACCACATAACTTTCTTCTAAACTCATTATACATATATTTCAATTTTGATTGTAGGATACTTCTTCAGAATTTTTATTTGTACATTCTTAAATGCTCTTAGTTAGTTTCGCTTCTCAAGTTGGTAGTGTTAGATGAGAAGAGCTCAAAAATTACCATCTGGTGACGACCGACTTTTTTATTGTCCATTTAACTGATATTTTATTGAGTTTCATTGAAATTTAGATTTGATTTTATTTCAACATTCACAATTTCGCTTTTCAAACAGTGTTAGCTGAGTAGAGCTCAAATATTGTGATCTGGAGGCGACCGTTTCATTGAATCTTTACTGATTTGAGATTTCATTGAGGCTTTACTGATTTGAGATTTCATTGAGACTTTACTGAAATGAGATTTCGTTGAGACGTCATTGAATTCATGTTTCATTTGAAAATTCCTAAAGGTACATAGTTACGCTTCTCATAGTAGGGGTGATGATTAGTGCTCGCATATTGCTCTTGGTATTTCAAGATTCACAATTTCGCTTTTCAAGCAGTGTTAGCTGAGTAGAGCTAAAATATTGTGATCTGGAGACGACCATTTCTTTGAGACGTTACTGAATTGAGATTTCATTGTGACTTTACATATTTGAGATTTGACTCATTTTAGATTTGAGACTTTACTCATTTGAGATTTTATTGAGGCTTTACTGAATTGAGACTTTACTCATTTGAAATTTCATTGAGACTTTACTGATTTGAGATTTCATTGAGACTTTACTGATTTGAGATTTCATTGAGACTTTACTGAATTGAGATTTCACTGAGACTTTACTAAAATGAGATTTCGTTTAGACTTCATTGAATTGATGTTTCATTTGATAATTCTTAAAGCTTCATAATTTCGCTTCTCAGGGTAGCGGTGATGATTAGTGCTCACATATTGCTCTTGGTACTTCAAGATTCACAATTTCTCTTTTCAAGCAGTGTTAGCTGAGTAGAGTTCAAATATTGTGATCTGGAGAAGACCATTGCATTGAGATTTTACTGATTTGAAATTTCATTGAAATTTTACTGAATTGAGATTTCATTGAGACTTTACTGAAATGAGATTTCGTTGGGACTTCATTGAATCGATGTTTTATTTGATAATTCTTAAAGGTTCATAATTTCGCTTCTCAGGGTAGCGATGTTGGATTATTAGTGCTCACATATTGCTCTCTGGCTGCAAATTAATTCATTAAATGTCCGTTATGCTATTTTTTCTTATATAGGTATTTTATTATAAAGATAAATTAAATCCAATCACATTACTTTCTTTATTTCTTACCAAACGTAGTCGTATTGATAGAGTGTGGCTCTTCGGTTCCGGAATTTGCGGTTTCGAATACCACTGCTAGTATGGAAGCTATAGCTATTTGAAATTGGATTTAAGCAGTCGATTCTAGTCTCATTAGCCTCATAATATAGCCAGTCTCATAGCCAGTCTCATAATAATAAAACTATTGAAATACAAAATTATTCTCTGCAAATAATACATTTTTATTTTTTAATGGACTAAGCTCTTATCAAACTGCTTAAAAGCATTGTTTCATTTGCATGTAATACGTCAATGGCTTTTTATTATATTGTTTTAGACTGGCAGAGTTCATATTCATTATATTGAGTTTTTTTATATAGCATAAATTACAATCAAAAAGAAAAAGGTGCATATATGTGTATTAAAAATTTCCTAAATATAAAATTTTAGCAATCTACAGCTAATCATGTTTGATTTATACTAGATCTATACATGCACACAGACAGGCATCAAGACGAAAATAGTCAAAAGGAAATCAAAGCTGGTCAACATGGATATTTAAAGTTTCAAAGTTATTTTTTCTTTATACTTTCGAGTAGAATGATGATGTAACAGGAAGAGCGGTGCTTTTCAATACCAGAGTTTGTAGGTTCGAATCCCAAAACGAGTATGTCTTTACGTAGACATATGGAATCGGCTGTAAGCAACCCGGTCTCTTTAGCTCTCGTGTAACTACACCTAAACT
Organism: Pardosa pseudoannulata; assembly: GCA_032207245.1. NCBI lineage: Eukaryota > Metazoa > Arthropoda > Arachnida > Araneae > Lycosidae > Pardosa > Pardosa pseudoannulata. The sequence goes on from CM063510.1 coordinate 96,746,513, forward strand.
TAGCATACCAAGCCAACATTGTATGTTCAAACAGACGTAACACGGAAACCAGTCAAAATAGATTCAGGCATGGTCAAAACGAGTAGCCCCGTTGAAATCTGAACACTCAATTTTTTCTTAATTATTGCACTTCCTTTTACTTTGTCGAAGGAAGAAAAAAATAATAATAAGACTTGAAAAGTTTGTAGTAAAGTCTATATATCAATGATCATGTATCTAGTTTCCCACCATTTTTGCACAAATGATCCGAGTTGACTTACTGTTTTGCTACCAGCATTGATTGATAATAAATGGCAGGTACAAAGGACGAATGACTGCACTAGAAAGAAAACTTATAGGTATTTTCCAGAGGTGAGCGAAGCTCGGCTAGATGGTGACTTCTACATAAATCAAGTATATACGGGTCATAGAGCGTAACCCGTTTATCAGAGTCGATTTTTCGGAAGGACATAAAAGTGTTGGGGTAACCATGAGGAAGGAACTTTGTTATTACAAAAATCCAGTCTACTTTTCCATCGTACAGAAAATATTTGACAGTCACTGTTTTTTCTCGTTTCTCGAATGGGCCTCAAATAGTACAGAAAGCTCGAAAATATTTCAGTAAATTATATCTATTTACTCGCCAATCTACAAATTCGTCTCGACGTTTTGCTGGCTCTTGAAGCCTGTCGCTATTTAACTTTGCCGGTAAAACCTGTTTCACTGCTCACAGACTCAAAATGCGGAGAAAATAATAAAAAGATGCACGCGTGTAGAGGGAAACTGAATATATATGTTGGAAAATGAATAAAGCTAAACATTGTACTGTTAAAGAATTGTTCTGTTGAGGTAAACTGCATATAAGCATTTGATATAAAATGTACTGTCGACATAAGCTGTTCGTTTGGAATTGAAGTTACATACTATTTGCTTTCTTCTTTCGAAACACAGCGAAGTTACCCTAATCGTCGTAAAATTGGGGGGACTTGCTTTGGATGTTGTGAGTTGGTTCGCACGTTCATTGTGATATCACTTTGACGTCACCTTGATAGTTTTCTCGCATTATGTCCGTAAACTGACGTTAAAGTGATGTCAAAACGAACGTGCGAACCGACTCGCAACTTCCAGAGCGCGTTCGTTGTGACGTATTTTGACGTCAGCTTGATCGTTTACTTCCATAATGACCGCAAATTGAAATTGAAGTAACGTCAGAGTGAACGTTCGAATGGACTTGCAACGTCCAGAGTAAACCACTTTATCTCGGAATTTTTAAGTTTACGAAACGTCAAACCCTATCCTTAGGATAAAAAATTGTCTATTTTGCACACTGTGGCTCTTGAAGTAGCGGTTCGGTTCGAACGTTTGTCGTGACGTCAGTTTGACTTCATCTTGGTGAGATTTTGTTCGCAAAAGATCAAGCTGACGTCAAAATGATGTCATAACGAACGTTTGAACCGACTCGCAAAGTCCAGAGTAAGCTCCTAAATGTTTATCTGTACGTATCTGAATATATACCTACAAAAGAAATTTAGTTTAGTAGAGAATGTTTGCTTAAGTTGTACAGCAGCCTTAATTTGATTACTGCCAATATTTTATTTAAAGCATTTAAAACAACTCCTCTGGTGACAGTTTGATGTGCTATTGAGTTAGCTGTAGGGATTTCAACAGGTCATCAATAAAAGACGTTTGACTTGTACACACGCCGGGAAAACGTAATTCTTTTGCTGCTTTCTCTGTAATTCTCTATGAATATTATTAACATTAATGGTAAGTAGATGATTAGTGGGTTTTTTCTTTTTCGATATTCTTTATTTAGTAATTAAAAAGCTATTAGTATAAAACACTTTGGTTCACTTTTCCAATAATTAGATTTTACTGATGAATCTAATGGTGGATTTAAGCAATACGTGGTATGACTTAAGGTTTTGTTACACGTCAACACATATGTGTTGATAGTTACTTTCTCCTTTCAAGAATATACTGATTTTCTCATGTGAGAACGAAAAATTTTCAACCGATTAAAGGCCTTATTATACGTCAACTTTAATCTAAACTAAATCAGCAATCGTTTTCTGGAACACAACAAATTTACACATTCTTGAATGGATTCCTCGTTTATCTTTCAAAGGGAAAAATGAATACTAATGAATCTGCTGCTTTTTCAACACGTACATGAACGTGTGGTAATGCCTTAATGATGCAAGCTGGCATAATCGTATTTTTTAATTATTTTTATTTTTGCTATTGTCAATCAAAATTGTAATTTTTAGCTAAATCGTTTCCTTTTGCTTCCATGCCTCTAGTTGAAGGCTCAAATATCTGACTTTAGCGTCATTATAGTTTCATTATTCGAAGTATAAACTGAGCTATCCACAAGAAACGTTTTTCTTTTTTTTTAATTAATTTTTTACGTGTTATTCGATTTTTCTCTTTAAATACATGTAATGTTGATGTTGGGAAGGTAAAAACATTTGTCTTATTAATATAAATATTCTTTTTTTCTTTTAAGTATTTCTTTTTAAGTATTTTCAGTATTTCTATTTTAAGTATAAATATTAGAGCCTTAATGCAGTTGCTATCAACTTCGCTTTAGGCCGAACGATGGCCGATTGGTTAGGGTGTTGTTGGCCTTCGGTACCGGAGTTCATGGGTTCAAATTCCACTGGAGCATGGATGTCCGTAGCCGTTCGGAAACGGCTTTAAGCTGTAGGTCCCAGTCTCATTAGCCCTCGTGTTGGAAAAAAGTAGACCGTATCACCTCAAACCAAACCAAACCAAACCAACATCGCTTTAGGGATATTAACCACAATTTTAATCTTTTTTTTCTTTTTGCTATTTTTATCATAAATGTTTACATTTGGGGGTTTAATTTACGATAAACAAGAACGCTTTGAGGCTAAAGCTCTTTCTCCCTTGTAGATTTCTAATTAATTCGTAATTCTTCTTAAGGGGAAAGACTTGAGAAACTTTTCCCTAAGTGGAATTTAGTATAGGGATTTTTTCACTAGTAAAATGTACTATATGTAATTGGACACTCATTTGGTGGAACAACCAAATCTCTTACGTTGCAGACTGAATAGCTTGTCAGTATTGAGAAAATTTGAGTGTGCAAGTTGGCACTTAATTTCACGGGACATTTTAGCAACTAAAATTAATTTTCAAAAACATATTGTGGAATTTTTTAAAAGTAGAGTCTTAAATAACTGTTAAGAAAACTTTCAAGTTACGAAATACTTTCTTCCATCCTTGAAATGCAATCCGTATGTCTTGAGACTTTTTGTAATTTAAGCTGTTAAAATCTAAAATTATATTAATGTATAATAAATCACTTTTTAAGTGGAAGTGTATATATTTTTTTTTCGTTGCTTAACCGTTTAAGTGTGGCGAAGAGCGATAGCGATTTGCTTGTTATGTGCCAAAAATCCTGAGAAGCACAATAGCGCTTCTCTTGTTTTATACCGAAAATGCGGAGGTGCTGTTGTTGGTTAGTATAATTTTCGCATTTATTGAGAGCAGTTTAATTCATATCAATCTCAGTTTGTATTTATTTTACTCAACTGGGATTTTAATAACATAAGAATTAAAATAAAATACAGCGGTAAGTAGTAATGCAGTAGAGCCATGGATTGTGGTACGGGAGACAAAATGAGCGTGTTTTATTTCTTTATTTATTTGTAGTAAAACTAACTTTTCGTTGTTGTATAGAAATTAGAAAATGTTTTCACTTTCTCAACAAGTGTTATACTGATCAATATTGATGCTATATAGGAGGAATGGTTAGAAAGCAAAAATGCCACACGAAGACTACCAATAAGTACAAAGTTTTCTTTAGAAAAATTGCCTGGGCGAAACTTGCGACAATGTGATGTATGCAGTAAAAAAATGGTAATGGAATTAGACGATTCAACTTAATTTGCGCTCTATGTAAAAATGAATTCATAGAATTTGTGCAACAAAACATTCTTGTAATATGAGAGAATAAAGAATATTTTTCTTGGTACAAATTACTTGTTACATAATAATTAGTGTTAATTATAACCATTTGTATTGTTCTCCAAAAAAATATTACGCATTTCATTCCTCACTATTAGCATATATATAAGAAAACTCTTCAGCACTCAAACGGTTAAAAATAAATTTTTGAAACATTGTCTCTGAGATGTATCAAAAGTAACAACGGTCAACAAGAAAAGGATTCGTTCAGTGGTTAAGTTGTTAGAGTTTATAAAAAAAATTCAAGGGGAGAACACTGTTTTTTATTCTTTTGTACAACTTATACATACAAGTAATATTATTATAAAAAAAATCATCCTCGAGAAGGATGAATATCCACGTTTGGTACTTAGTAAAAGAAAAAATTTATGGGAGGAAAAGTATGTGTATCTATTCAACAGGTTAAAAATTTCAATAACCTAGGTAGGTAGATAATATTTCACGTGTTGATCTTGTGCCAATTCTAGATAATAGATCAATCTTTGTGTCCAATCCGTTAAGGGATCTGAACAGTATTGGCGTCTCTAAAAATGAAGGAGAATGAATAAGATTTTTTTAACATAAGATTTTTTTTTCGTCTGGAATTTTGTATATATACATACAAAGGTATCATTTACAAAAAAAAAGGTATTCATTATTTGAAAATAAATTTTGAGCTTTTTTACCGTGTATCTTGTACTTTGTATCACTAGTTCTAACTTTTTTTCAAGTACGGGAATTATAGAAAATATTGCGCATTATGTGTCAAAGTATTTTATATTTTCAATACACCATCTTTCACAATTAAAATTTGGGTGTTCGTAACCGTTCGAAATCGACTTTAAGCAGTAGGACCAGGTCTCGTTAGCCCTCGTGTTGCAAAAAGTAGACCGCAGCATTCCAAATCAAACCAAGCACAATTAAAATTGATAACACTATATATTACAGGATGAATACAATTCTTTAAAAATATAAACTAATAAATATCTATATATAAATATAATAAATGCATAAAACATAACAATTATCTGTCGTTGTAACATACACACCATAAACAATACCCATATAACAACGTCTAAAAATTATTTACACAAATAAAACATATAATACAATACCCAATAAAAAATAAAAATTAAAACAAATTATTATAGCAAAATTAAATGAAAAAAAATCCCATAATCGTTAAACAAAAAAATAAAATTAAAATAAAACAAAAACTAATTAAAATAAAAATACAAAAACCAATTACAGACAGTCATAAATTGCTAAAACTATTACATTTCAATAACTTAAAATTTATAATATTAACAAAAAAACTTGACCATTCCAGGTCTAAATTGTTTTTCAGTTGTACAAAGTACATACATACGTCAAGTCAAAATTTGTTCAAGTTAATAGTTAAACGCGAATAACTTGTATATATAATTAATAAAGCATAAATTATTTCATAAAATTATACAATTCTTTTCATGCATAATTTAAATTAGTTAAATCTGAATAAATTCTCCAAATCAATATATTAATCAAAAATTGCTAAAATACATTTCAATAACTTATGGTGTCTAGACATACGAATAACAGTTCTATATACAGAACACAATTCCACGTCTAATTGTTTTTGAGTTTATACAGATATACATACGCACTTCATACATTCTTAAAGTTAAAACAGATATGATATAAAAATTCATTTAAAATTAAAATTAATATTTAAAAATTTAATTCATTAAGACATTCGGCATCTCGTACTGAAAGCTTGCGGTTCGGGGCTGCAACCTAAGATAAGCCGTGTTCGCTAAAGGTGACTGGGGGCACATAAAATATGTTCGTGGACACAAGTCCTCCAAGTTCTCAAACTCTGGGGTTGGGGGTCTTCTGCTTTTCTTCTAAATTTACGAGCACCCAGCGGGGGTAATGTTACTTGTGTCCATAGCACACCTTACACGTGCTTCTCGGGTAGTGCTAAAAGGAGTAACGGGTTCGTAGCCTTGTTAAGGCGTTAGGATAATTTCTGTATCGCTTGGAAAAAAATTTCATGGTATGTATGTATGCATGTAATGTATAGACTTAAACCAAAGCTACACAAAACTGATTCACACAAAAAAATCGAATATTTGGATGAAATAGAAAATTTGATTAAATATTCCTGATTATAATACTTCCTTTGGACAAGGTACGAGGTACGGGGAAATAATCACATTAGTCTTATTTTGACCTAGGCTTGCGTTCATACAGAGGATTGTTACAGAAGAGCAACAAACAGCGATTCGAAGTGGGTACCACCAACCGCTGCCGACCTAAGAGAGGTCCGTCATAGACTGATTTTTGTTTTGACCCACCCAGTGAGGAGTAATCACTACAAAGGAAGCTGAACGATGAACGAACGGTCAGGGTGCTTATCTTTAGTTCCTGTGTTCGGGGATTTGAAACTCACCAGGGAATGGAAGTTCGTAGCCGTTCGGAATCGGGTTTAAGCAGTAGGTTCCGGTCTCATTAGTCTTCGTGTTACAAAAATGTAGGCGGTAGCGCTCCAAACCAAACACAACAAAGGAAAGCTCGAGACTACCAAGAAAGACTGGGAGAGAAAGTCTCACTAAGCCACCTCCGGCTTGTGACAGTACTTACCTAAAGGAGGTATACCCCTGAGGCTATCAGTCATTTCGCACCACCCAACGAACACGTACAGCTTAGGCTGAAAGGGAAGCGAGTGACCTAGCCCCCCCCTCCAGAGATAAGGGAAATAAAATAAACAAAAAATTGATAGCTGAAAATGGCTGATTTGGCAAGACTGCTTTTCCGTAATGCTCGAATTCGAATCCCAATGGATGTTCGTAGTCGTCTGAGTTTGGTTTTGTTTTGGAGTGCTACGGTCTACTTTTTGCAACACGAGGTCTAATGAGACCGGGACCTAAAGCTAAAGCTACGAACATTCATCCGAAGAGGCTGAAGACATACTACGCCAGTGCGTGCATAGTCGTTTGAAATTGGCTATAAGTAGTAGTTCCTGGTCTCAATAATCCGCGTGTAACAAAACTATATATCACAGTACTCCAAACGAACCAACCAAAACGAATGATTATTCAGATGATAGATTTTATGGTTATGTTAACATTCATATAATTATATCTTTAGTTATATTAATATAATGTTAGTTGTGTAACAGTTTTGAAATTTAACTTTTTTTTTAGCTTTAAAAAGGAATCTTAATTAAAAGCCCGTGACAATGGAGGTAACAAGCTTTACTTCTTCCATGAATATGTGATGCTTAATTCCATCTTCAAGTCTGTCAGGTAAAAATATTAAAATATTTCTTCTTATTCTTTAACTTCATAACCATACATTTATTTATCTGTCATCGACGAAAAAATATTTTTAAAAAAGTCTATTTACTTTCCCTTATGAAAAAGTTATCGATAGCTGAAATTCCTGAATATATCTCTTTAACCTCAAATAATGTTAATATACTTTAGTAACATTCGATCCGTGGATTGTTATTAATTGACCTCTACATCCCTAATGCAATGTAACGGGCACAATACAGATATTGAGTATCTGGTTATTCATGCTTAATCGAAATTATTTGCAGGTTATTATCAGAGTAATTATCAGACCCGGATTTTAGACGGGCTCACAATAGGGGGCGTTATTGGAACTCGAAATCAGACTGAGTACTAAATGAAGCGGCGTGATCGCGCAACAGATGTGTATTATAGGGATATTAGCTCTCAAATCATTGGGCGGGAATCGGAAGAAACTTCATAATTTCCCTATAATTAACCGTCGATTTAAATTACCTCTTTCCTTTTAAGTAAACACTTCGGTTTTTAAAAATTGGGTCAATAGCGTGATCTTGAGAAAGAAAAATTAAATTAAATAAAGTCATTTATGAGAGAAATTAAATACAGTAGAACTTCAATTATCCGAAGTAATTCGGGTCGAATTTACTTTGGATAATCGAGAATTCGTCAATAATCATCTAGTTTAATATGTAGTTGTTATGACTATTTTAACTGTTAAATAAATTAAAATTATAAATGATTATAAATTTATTCCTGAAATAAAAACTTACAATGATTTAAATAAAAACTTCATCTAGTGTAAATAGACCATTCTTTGCAGTGCAGCACTTCCCCGAAGCTTTCTTAAGACAATGTATGTGGGTACAATTCGCAGCAGAATTGTACCGAGAGCAGGCGTTTTGCTCGTAAAATTAGTTATTCAGTTAAATCTCAATAGATCGAAAATTATTTAATTTTTTAACCAACTGTCCGTATTTTAAATTGAAATATATAAATAGACAAATAATCAAATATATATATATATATATATATATATATACATACATATATATATATATACATAATATATATACATACATATACATACATACATACATACATATATATATATATATATATATATATATATATATATATATAAAATTTTCGCAAGGATAAATAAAAAGCTAATTTTAAATCAAAATTTATTTTTTTAATCAACCTTCCCGTTTGTGGTTCCGCATCGACTGATGTAAAAACTAGTTTTTATTTCTCTAAATTTTTCCAAAAACTAAGTAGTACACAAGAACATTTGGCTTCGTTTTCCTGTATATACCGTTATATTTGTACCCACAAACAATGTTGTTACACTAAACCGTACTAGTATGTGACCAACTCTCAAGCATCAATCGTCAGAAAACGTACAAGTACGTGACCCGCGCTCAAGTAACAATCGTCAGAAAAAGTACTAGTACATGTCCCGCATACAATGTGCTAAAAGTATGAGTTCAAATTAATCACGCTGTTTCTGTTATTCCAACCAAAGAAGACCTTTTGGGACACACTCAAAAGCATCATTGTTTCTGATCTTATTTCAGAATCATTCTCATCTTCTTCTTTTCGAGAATTTCGGACTTCTACTATTAATTCCTCATCACTGAGCAACTGGAAGCCTACATCTTCTACGTCACAATTCAACCAATCCGGGAATTCTTTATCCCCATAATTTTCCAAACCTTTCATTGTGTTTTAAAAAAAAGCTTGAAAACGCAGTCGCACAATTTTTCACAATGTCTGTAGCATTTTCATCTGCGCCAGTTGAAAAATTACAAAAGAAATGTGGGAAAAAAACTTTAAAAATGCATGTTTCTAAAGAGAAAATTTTGGATGATAGTAGAAAGTGGGAAAAAAAGTGAAGAAAAGTACTTCGATTAACGGAGAGTTTCTGTCAATCGAGATTCGGGTAATAGAGGATCTACTGTACAATTAAATGGATTACTCTGAAATTTGTTTTATGCTGTCTTTTTATGTGTTTTTTTCGGTATATTAAAAAAGTTTTATCAAATGCATATTATGCATTAAAATTAATTTTAAAATCGAATTTAGAAAATAAATAGCAAATAACCCGGAAATGCTATTCATCGCCTAGCTAAATTTAATATTCATTAACCACTTTTCTGGAATGCGAATGATTCTCCGTCTCGTGGGCGTTAACTTATTAATTAATGTCTGGTGCCTCTTTTCAGATACCTTTAAAAATAGCTTGAAGCATTCTTATTTTCTTAGAACGAGTTTTCCTTTTTAGAGTACGTAATGGGCAATCTTATAACCGATCTATAAAATTTTCTAGTAATTTCTATTATTTAGAATTTTTCCATTTGAATCGACACTTTGATTTTTGAACAGTGGACATAAATGTACTTTTGTGTCATCTTACATGAAATGTACTTTTTCATTGGGCACATAGACTGAAACCTTTAAAAATTTCTTTATCTCTTAAACTCCCTTTTGGAGTAGTATCCCACTGTGGCATGGATGTATGTAGCCGTTCGGAATCGGCTTTAAGCAGTAAATCCCGGTCTCATTAGCCCTCGTGTTGCAAAAAGTAGACCGTAGCGCTCCAAACTAAACCCTTTTGGAGTACGCCGATCGATAGCCTAATGTTAAAGCACTCCTGTTTGATACCGAAGTTCGCGGGCTCGAACATCGCTGCTGGCAGGAACATTAGTAGCCTTTCGGAATCGGCTTTAAAACCACACCACAATGGGCAAAGTACCCCTTCACTAATGGCCATCCCAACTGCCCTGTGCAGATATTGCTTCCCTCACCAACACCTGCTCTCGTGTCAGAAAGTTCCATGTGGTACACCGGGTCAACTGAATTTTTAACCTGGGCAGGACTCCTGTGGAGTATTCCCCTCACTTCTAGAAACTTCATTGGTTGTACTTATTCGTCTAGATTGTGTAGTTTTATTTGTTTATTTTAAAGTATATGATCGAATGCTGACCCCTACGTAACGTATTGTTGCCGGATGGTTAGACTGAACCAGCAATTTAACACCCTACACCCGATTTCGGGTGGGTAGCTGGTTACCGGTAGTACACGGCTGCTTTAAGGAGTAGGTCCCTTGTTTCATAAGCACTCTTGAGCAAAACAGTAGACTGTACATCTCTATACTAAACCAAGCTATTTTACAGTACTTCACATGTAATACCAAATAAATCTTATTTCACGAAGTTTTCCTTTCTCCTACATGGCATTCCATGATATTTAAAATGATAGCTGAGCACTGACGTAACGTGCTGTAGTATTCAATGTTGTTTAAACTTCATATTTATTTTCTACTGTCCAATTTATAATAACTTAGATTTAAGCTATGCATATGTAATCGGCTGAAAGGACTCTGACATCAATGGGATATTCTTCCTCCCCTTTCTCATGTTTAGCGAATAGGTCTTCTATTGTTGTGATTCACTAGCTGTTTGGTTGCTAACCCACTAGTGATCTAGGAAAGATAAAACACTCCCATATCAAACTGAACAGTCTATGGATGTCAAAGCCTATGTCAGGGATGGGATCCTTTTAGAGTTACTAATTTCAAAACTATATGCTTATTAACTTAATATTTATATATTTATTTTTAATTTTGTGTCATTGCAATTTAAACTGCACAAAAGAATAGCTTGTATTTAATATAATATAGATGCCTTTTATTCATTTAATATAGTTGCAGTTTTTACCTATTCTTTTAAAACATTCATATATGTTCAGTTTGTTTGCCCAGTACTTGCGTTACATTTTTGAGTAGATATGAACTTTTTAAATTGTTTTGTCTTCATGGCGCGTTACGAAAGTTATGAGGAAATGAAACATATAAGAAATTCGTTGGATATTGTTTGTTCGGTAGAAGAAATTTCAATTAAGGTGAGGAAGTACCAGATGATGAGGAATATAACAGGCATCTTGATACATCAAATGTGAAAGGGAAATCAGATTAGGAAATTAAAGATGATGTTGATGATTATTAGAAACAAAATTGTTATTTATTGGGAAAAAAGATATTACAAAATGGAAGAAAGATAATTTTAGAATTAATGTGAGAGTTTCCATGAAATATACCATTTTGAAACTTCCAGGAAAATGAATGGCCGAACGATGGCCGATTGCTTAGGGTGTTAGCCTTCGGTACCGGAGTCGTGGATTCGAATCCCACTGTGACATGGATGTTCGCAGCCTTTCGGAATCAGCTTTAAGCTGTAGGTCCTGCTCTCATTAGCTCTCGTGTTTCAAAAAGTAGACCGTAGCACTCCAAAACTAAACCAAACCCAAGGAGTTAATTTAAACTATATTACGGCTCGTTAGAGGGGGAAATAGGCATGCTAAAACACTCAATGAATATGATTTGAAAGATATAGTGGATTTGAAAACTTTTTACCTGTCCCGTACACAATTGGCAAGTTGGTTGTGCTATGATCTACTTTATGCGAAATACGAGGACTTTATAGGAATCGGCTTTAAGCTGTAGGTCCCGGTCTCATTAGCCCTCGAGTTGCGAAAAAGTAGACCGTAGCGCTTCAAACCAAACGAAACCAAACCAGGAAAATGGAAAGTATTTGTAGAAAATGGGCAAATTAAAGTACGTAGTAGTTTTAAATATTTGTTTATAATAGTATTTCGCTGATTTTGTTTTAAATTTTTTTTGTCAGTATTGATTTTATGATAGAGATTAAGGACAACTATTTCTGGGTATGAAGTACCTTGAGCATGTAATCCTTTTTTTTTCATATGTAACAGCGAGTTAACTACTAAAATAACCATAAAATATATTGTACCACAAATAAAAAGCAACTCTGAATAAATGCGAGGTTTTACCTACAAGGGACAAAAGGGATTTTGAACGAGATTCTTACAAGAAAACATAGTTTGGCTTCGATAGATAGTTTTAATTTTGTACATTTTTAATCCATAAAAAAATATAACATAAAAAATATTACGGTGTGTAAATTCAATTTTTATTCGTTTGGAAAAACAATTTCTACCACATCCTGCTGTTTAGATTTACATATTTTCTATGCAGAACTTTTTTTTTATGCTTCATCAATTTGCTGCATAATTTTTTGTATGTTACAAACAATAAAATTTATAGCTACTTATGAAGTTTCAGGATAATTTTTTTACGCTATTTCATTTACACTCTCCTCTCCGTCGCACAAAAATGAATCAGTGTAATTTAATTTTTACATTTTCAAAGAATATCTCGAATTTACAACACCTGTGTGGGTTTATCAAAGAGTTTTAGTTTTTAGTAATGATATGCAAATTATCATGTAATCATGCTGATTTATTTTACATAGAAACCCAACAACTTGGTATGAAAATTGCATTCGAAATTTTAGTTCTCGTTTGAAAACTCAGAGTTCCATTAGATCATTTATTTGGTTTTTTATTACCTTATTCGTCTGGAACCTCAAGCCAGTGGATATACATAATAAAGACCTGAAATTATATGAATAGGAAATCAGAAATAAAAGGCATCAACCGTCAACGTTTAAAAACACAATGAATTCAGTTCAAACAGAAGGCATCATATGTCAATTTGTAAGCATTGAAAAAAGCAATGAATTCAGTTTACGATTTCTGTTTCCGATGAGAAATCCAGGGATTTCTCAATTGATAGAAAATATTTCAACCGATTTCTTTTCACGAATGGTAAGGTCTGTATTTGGTATACACGAATCCTTCATCAGGAAACAAAATCGTACACTTGATCTGCACCATTTTGAACATGTACAGGATAGCGTGTGATGAGGCCTTAAAAGGGAAAAAACAGAAAATGGAAAATCTCAAATATCAAAGAGTATGTGTTTTTGAAGCCAAATTTATCTGCAAGCTCAAATGAGCACATAAAGGATGCGATTATGCTCATAAAAGTATACAGAAACATCTAGGGACGATAAAATGCAATACCTGGAGGCAAAAGGGCACAAACAGAAAGCTAGAAGATCACAAATTTAAATGAAGATCTCAAAAGAAATAATACAAATAATTGCATAGGTCTAATAAATGAAAATATTGGTATGTCTTACGGTAATGCAGGGTAAAGAGAATCGTAAACGAAACATACGATCTGTATGCAATACTAGTTCTTTTATATACTTCATTACATACTATGTAATGAAGTACATAAAGAGGACCACTACTTAGCAAGCATGCAGATGTAAAAGTGAGACATTGTGAATTTGTAAAAACAAGAAGTTCAGTATCTTCCATCTACAATGGGTTCCGTTTCATGTGAATTTAATGTATAATGATATTGCGGATAGACCGGCAAGGAGCGGTCTACATCTACTGAGGTCATTGGTATGTACTCTAACGTACCTTGAGTTACATTGAAACAGTAAGGCATAAAAATAATAATCACAAACATCTCTTAGAAGCAACCACCATCGTATGGATGTTTTCTAGTTAGGGTCCCAGTGCTTCGACCGTTTTTGAAGGTGATTAAAGGGACCAAACTGCGTTGGCACGACTGGTTTCAGGGCATTTAAAAATCCTCAGGTTATCCAATGGCACTAGGAAAGCCTCTCTTTGCTTTAAGTGTAATATTGTAGAAAAAATTGTTCCATTCTGTCAAGGACGTCGTGGCTCAGTCGGTAAAGCAGTGGACTTGTAAACGGGAGGTTCTGGGTTCTAAAGCAAGCGAGGCAAGTTTACTTTAAAAATTGATTTTATTTTTAATTTGATTTATATTAATTTAATTTTATCATGCAAATTTATGCAAATTACAGTTCCTAATTTTCTGCCTTCGAAGTCTGGAAGGTTCCAAAACTGTATATAAGTAGAGATTCTTTCAGTTGCAGGGAAATAAAATCTTGAGTTGGTCTTGAGCATTTTTGTTGAATTCACCATGTTCACTTCATTTACGTGACAATATTGAAAAGTGTAATAAATGAAAATATTGATACCATTGCCCAACACTTGATTAACTGCAATAATTTGGTACTCGCAGATATTTTGAGGAGATCAACTTTCATCTTGAATGCACTTAAAGCGAACAATCTGAAAGATCTGATTTTAGATTAGAGGGATAAACAAGAAAAGGAAGGCAAGTATCTCTTAACAGTACGAGTACGTTAATTTCAAATGAATATGAACGCAATTGCGAAAATATGCAAATGAATGCAAGCACATGAAATATATGTGTATGTATAAACTTAAGTATAATGTATAAAAAATTATTGTCGCTAAAGTTCTTCAAAATTCTTCCCATCCATGTTCTACTTTTCTTAATCTACACCTATTTTGGATGGCTAGAAAAGTTAAGTATATGAATCATTGATATTATAATTCCTTCCACACTTCCCAAAACTATAGATTGAATTAAAATTTAATAAGTGTATTCCTTCTCTAACCCAGATGTCGATTCTCCGGAAAAACTAACGATCTTTACAATTTTAGTGCCTTAATAGTTTCACCAGTGATGCTTTAACAAGCCACAAAATAAATGTCGATCTAAAACTTACTCATGAGATGTCATCCACGTAATATTCCTCCCCTCGGGACGTCCTTTTCACAGATCAAACAGATGCACGTTTGCTTCTAATCCATGTCGGACGCATCCATCAGTATCCATCATTAAAATCAATATAACAGATTAGCATATAGCCTGTCATATGCCGAGATCAGTAAAACTCAATTTTCCACAATTGTAAACTATTCTATGACGCAAATAAAAATATGTATTGCTTTTTGGCTGAGAATTATCTGGTACTAGCTCAATAATTTGTTTATCTTCATACTGAATTTGATTTATGTTAATTTAAGTTAATCGGGCAAGTTTATGTAAATTATAGCTCCTAATTTTCTGGCAGCCTTCAAAGTCTGAAAGGTTCCAAAACTGTATATAAGTAGATTCTTTCAGTTGCAGGGAAGTAAAATCTTGAGTTGGTCTTGAGCATTTTTGTTGAATTCACCATGTTCACTTCATTTACGTGACAATATTGAAAAGTGTAATAAATGAAAATATTGATACCATTGCCCAACACTTGATTAACTGCAATTAATTTGGTACTCGCAGATATTTTGAGGAGATCAACTTTCATCTTGAATGCACTTAAAGCGAACAATCTCAGAGATCTGATTCGGATTAGAGGGATAAAAGAAGAAAAAGACCTCGAGTATCTCTTAACAGTACGAGTACGTTAATTTCAAATGAATATAAACGCAATTGCGAAAATATGCAAATGAATGCAAGCACATGAAATGCTAATATGAACCAAAATAAGTATGTATTAAGTAAATACAAGCATGAATGCAATATGTGAATGTCTGATACAAACCAACTACATATTCACAAACAAAGCTAATACCAAAAATAATATACAAATGTGTGTGTGTTTATGTATGTATATATATATATATATATATAAAAAATTATTGTCGCTAAAGTTCTTCAAAATTCTTCCCATCCATGTTCTAGTTTTCTTAATCTAAACCTATTTTGGATGGCTGGGAAAGTTAAGTATATGAATCATTGAGATTGGCATTCGTTCCACACTTCCCAAAACTATACATTGAATTAAAATTTAATAAGTGTATACCTTCTCTAACCCAGATGTCGATTCTCCGGAAAAACTAACGATCTTTACAATTTTAGTGCCTTAGTAGTTTCACCAGTGATGCTTTAACAAGCCACAAAATAAATGTTGATCTAAAAATTACTCATGAGATGTCATCCACGTAATATTCCTCCCCTCGGGACGTCCTTTTCACAGATCAAACAGATGCACGTTTGCTTCTAATCCATGTCGGACGCATCCATCAGTATCCATCATTAAAATCAATATAACAGATTAGCATATAGCCTGTCATATGTCGAGATCAGTAAAACTCAATTTTCCACATTGTAAAGTATACTATGAGGCAGATAAAAATATGGTTTGTTTTTTGGCTGAGAATTATCTGGTACAAGCTCAATAATTTGTTTATCTTCATACTCCTCTAAAGTCTCCCGATACTGTGAATGCAGTTTAGAATCACGTTGAATTCATTTAGAAAGATAATTCAAAGTTTTCTTAGCTACGTCGAAATTATCGTTAAGTTCTTCCCAATTTTTCTTGCCACAGTAATTAATGGAAGTAAAAGAATGAAACTATCATTTCCACTACACCCTGGAGGTAGATAGAATTTGTTGTTAATACCGGTGGTAAACATTTCATTGCAACAAAGGATAATCAGTGATTAAATTTAAAATTATCACATATGTACCTAATCTATTATTTACGTCCAAATAAGAGAAAATTATTTACGTAATATCTAAGTTCATTGATAAAACGTATGAAAATAATGCAGACGATATTTAAATAATTTAAAAAAGAAATGATTAAACGAGATGGTTAAAGGAATGACGTATAATGCTAGAAAAAAAATGTTATTTTTACCTTTTAGTTATGTGATAAAATGATAAATTTAATCACCTGCTCTTAACCGGTGAAAATAGGGCTTGAAAAAACGGCATTAAATGCTAGAAAGCCGAAATATGGCCGAATGCTTAGGGTGCTGGCCTTCAGAACCGGAGTTCGTGGGTTCGAATCCCACTATGGCATTTATGTTCGTAGCCGTTCGGAATCAACTTTAAGCAGTAGGTCCCGGTCTCATTAGCCTCGCGTTGCAAAAAGTAGACCGTAGCGCTCTAAAACCAAAACCAAATATTAGAAAGGGGGAAGGGGGGGATTTCGAACGCTGCTAACCCTAACTAATCTAGAATCCTATATGACTCATCAAGACTTCAAAATGGTTGCCTCTATCCATTCCAGGTACAAACGCTTCATATAATCGATGACAGACGGGCAGATAACTTGGGCTATTATTATAAAAGGGATTGTGACCAATTTGCCTGGTTTTGAGTTCTGAAGGACAGTTTTTCTTGCCTCGATGACTGCATCTCAATTACACTGCCAAGAAAGCCCTGGAAATAAAATTAATATAGGCAATTTCCCCAAACTAATCTGTGAAGAATACTGTTACCGTTTACATATATACATATATAAATGAAAACACAAATGCATATACATAAGTAAAAGGTGATTCACAAGGCATGTATTTCTTTGATATTACCTACGTCTGATTATGAACAAGCTCATATTCCCGTACATGCCCATTTAGTTGAATCTGCATATGAGTATAATCAAACTCATTCATATTCAGATACTACTAAATGATCATATCTCTACCCAATCAAACACCGTTATATGCACGTTCGTAATAGGAATCGTAAATATATGATTCACCTGTGCACACACACAAAGAATGGATGAGTATCCTAAAAAAATAAATTATAATGGTTACGTGCACACCTGAACGATTCCTATTTCAAATTAATGTTCAACAGAACTAAATACGTGATATAAGTTAGCTAACATTAGAAACACTTGGTCACGTTTTATATTAACGAATTCAGCTTCACTGGTAAAAGAAAACGTTAACTTCGTAAATTTATAAAATAAAATTCATGTGCCAATTTTTTTTCGAAGTAAAAGCGATTCTTTATTGCGGTACGAAATTTTTCAATTCTGTAGCTGGAACAGATTTTTCAAATCATTCGAAATCATTTTACGAATAGTAGGTTAGGCTAGTAAATTTACTGTTTTTTCATCTGTTGGTGGTTTCTTAAATAAAAATCTGATTACTTGTTTACCATAATATCTTCCCCCAAAATAACATAAAAGTAGGTACTAAATAGTTATAACTTTTGGTTTGTGCACTTTCATTTTAAACCCTTAAAACACGAGTTAATTTAGAAAAAATTATAAAATATGACATATTTTCTTCACAGAAAAAGGATATACAGGTACAATGTAAGTTATTTTTTTGAATTTCAGTTTTGGGGTGACTAGGGAGCTTGGAAAGAGTAAAAAGTATATAAAAAGATTGTTATACAAACAAAGTGTAAACGATTTTATTACATGCTTAATTTGAATTTCACCCGTGTCAGACACGGGCAAATGCGTTAAGGGGTTAAAGGCGAAATATTGAAGAGTGATTGCTGTAAAATGTAGACATCTAGGATGGTTGGAACTTTAATAGCGGCAACTATTTATTTACATAAAATACAAAAGTTATTCATGTCACCATGATTTACAGTCCTTCAATATAGTCACCAGCATTGTATATAGCCCGTTTCCAGTTATGTGGAAGTCGCAGAACACCTGTAGCATTGCCTGTTCTGTTGATAGTTTGAATGGACCAGTCTATTGCCGCAAGAATCTCTGAAACAATTCTGAAGCGAATGCCACAAAGTGGTTCATTCATCTCAGGAATTAAGTAAGGGCTTAGAATCTGCAGCACATCCATGTGCAAATCCTGTGTGTCTAGCCAATCGTTTGACGTCGATGACTGTCCACTAGTGCGGCAACAGCCTGTACTTTTGCTTCGCCTGCACTTTTGCCCAGTCAAACATGCCCCTTGAAGTACCCGTTTGCGCAACATTCTTTCATTTTGTTGCGTAGAGTTTTTATAGCAGTGGACCGAACTCTGGCCGATTGGTTAGGGCGCTGATCGTTGGTACCGGAGTTCGTGGGTTCGAATCCCACTATGGCATGGATGTTCGTAGCCGTTCGGAATCGGCTTTAAGCAGTAGGTCCCGGTCTCATTAGCCCTCGTGTGCAAAACAGTAGACCGTAGCGCTCCAGACCAAACCATATTTATAGCAGTGTTGACACTATTAAAGTTCCATCCCTTGTAAATGTCTGCAAAATATTGAACACGATAAAAACAACATTAACTAATTTATTTATTAAAATGCTAATGGAAGATTAAAAATACTGTAATTGAAACGTAACAAAGAATAATACAGATGTAATAAATTTATAGCAGAACGTACTTTTTAATTATTTTTGTTAAAAGATTAATTTGTCAAAATTGTATCCCACCAAATGAAGACAATTTTGTATCAAAAGGAACAAGCTGAGCCATGGTAAACTCAGTTGGCAAACATCTCGTAACAGGATAAGATGTGGGTTTGGGGCTCGAGACAGCCTATAAGATCCCGCCGTGTTCGTTAATAGTGAATGGCGCACTTAACACATTGTGTGTGGTAACATTTCGCAGCGGAATTGTACCGAGAGCTGACGTTTTGCGCTTAAATTTAGTTATTCAGTTAAATCTCAATAGATCGAAAATTATTTCATTTTTAACCAACTTTTCGTATTTTATATTGAAATATATAAACACCCACCCACCCACCCACACACACACACACACACACACACACACATATATATATATATATATATATATATATATATATATATATATATATATATATAATTTTCGCAAAGATAAATAACAAGTTAATTTTCAATCTAAATTGATTTTTTAAGCAAACTTATCGTTCGGTGGTTCCGCATCGACTGATGTAAAAACTAGTTTTTGTCTAAATTTTTCCAGAAACTATGTAATAGTTTTTCACAGACATTCGGCACATTCGCACATTTGGCTTCGTTTTCCTGTATGTACCGTTATTTTTGTACCCATGAACAAACCATGTTGTTACATTAACACGTACTAGTACGTGATCCGTGCTGAAGTATCAATTGTCAGAAAACGTACTAGTACGTGTCCCTCGTACAGTGTGTTAAAACAAGTTCTTAGTTGCAGTATCCTCCAGGTTCTCCAACTACATCGATAACTCTGGGGGGCTCTTCTGCTTGGTGCCTGCTTCTAAATTAAGAAGATTCACTTGAGAGAAGACATACTTTCACCCTAATGGTGGTCATCAAATAAAAGGCGCACGCCTTCGACTTAATTTAAGTAATTTGTTTCCCACGAGCTTGATTCGCGCAAATAGCATTGGCAAAAACAGCAGAATCTAGCCTCTAAAAATAATATCGGATTCCATACCCATTTGTAGAACGGTTGAATACAATAATAAACTTTACATTAAAACTTTTTTAACACAAACAATTTAAATTAAAACAAATTTATTTAACAATAAGTGGTAAAAATTTTTTTTAATGTAACGGTAAATATTTACGGTATACTTTGAAATTTACTAGTAATTTGGGTTACCGGTATTTCAAGCGCTTTTTTTTCGGGGGGGTAGGTCATCGTGTAGTAAGGAAATTTAGCAATCTTTAATCAACCAACCAACCAATTAATTATTCATTCCATTGTTGGAAATACTGTTACTGGTATCATATTTGAAGATGTTCAAAATCATCTGAAACAGTAGATTCTGATATGAGGAAGATTACCACCCCTTTAGTACGAGATGTTAAACGTTTGAAATCTACTTTTGTCATATATTTGTAACTGTTTGGAATTGCTTTAGACTGAAAATCATAAACTCCGAATCAATTATTTTGTAAATTACGGTCATTTTATTCATGAATTACCTAAAATTTTGGGAAAATTTCTTGTGTTGTCATACCCGATTTCCTATAACTCCATAAATATATTCGTGGTTATATATAAATTAATAATTGTTTTGTATATATTTGTGATCATATTAATAATTAATTCTCTGAAATATATAATTATAAAAACTATTAAATTTACAAAACAGAAGTATAATGATTTATTTTGGAGTTATCGTGGTTTTCGTATTGCCTAATTCCGGAACAATTTTTCTACATATATGAAAAATACATTGAAATTTTATTGTGAGAGTTCAGCTGTGTTTTACATAACATTTGCGAAACTGATTTGCTCACCGCAGTCGCACGTTGTGGGTTGCATGCCCAAGTATTTTTTCGCGACTCCATGAAGCTTGTGGTGTGAAAACGATTGCATTTAAACTTCACCAAGTTTTGGAGAGGTGTGATTGGTCTCCAAGAGGCAAATCAGGACCATCCTTAGAGTCCCGATTCTTCTGGACAGAGCCGGGAAAGGACGCATTGTTCACAGGACAATGGAACAACGATCGCATCAGCACAGGATAATGGAAGAAGTCTAGGGTTGCTGGAGTAGTTCAGAAGGAAGGTAAAGTGTGGACTTTGGCAATTTTTTTTCTTTCAGATGTAGCACGTGGAGTGCTTCTTTTACTTTTTATTTTTTAATACATTTTTTAGCATATTTCCTTGTATTTTGTTCTATATTTGAATATTGTAATATAGTTAAGTGGCATTTTACTATAATTAAAGACGATATAAAACAAATTTGGATTTTTAATGACTTTGAAATAACAACAGCAATGTACTACACCACAGCACTTATATTGCATAATTTTTCCATAGTTTTATGTTGTGTTTATTTATAAAATTTACTTCAGCAATAAAAATGTTTAAAAATCACATCTGAAGGTGTACAGATACCTAAATCGTTATAGACAGCTGTATATATGTATAGCCTTTGATAAATGATTTTACGAAGCAGGTGCCAGTCTAATGAAGCATAAACTATTGTGTTTGTAACGCTCCCTCCACAAATCGTAAATGAAATTAAGAAAACATTTATTCCTTGCAACATGCAAAAATCCAACAATACCACTGCAGTAGACGCCGTTTATTTCATACAAACACGAATCGCGTATTGATTGAATTTGGACGATAAAGACCGTCGGCTTAAACAAATTTCTTATATCCACTCATTTACATTTTCGTTCGCCGCGTTACGGAACACTAATGGCGGAATTTCCAAGTTGGTATTAGGTACGCGCTTCCGAACTTATTTCTAAGCCGATGATAATAAGCTACATATTTCTTATCCCTCCCCTCCCCCTCTCTCTCTCATACTTCCCTTTTCAATGCGAAATACCCATTGAATAATGGGTATCGAGTCGTATAATAGGATGGAACAGCAAAAAGAGGGAAAAAGAATAAAGAGTGGAATTATTCAGTAGTCTTATGAGATATGTCTCTTGCTGAAAGGTCGATATGTATTTCGCCATTTATGGAAATAAGTAAAAAAAAGAGGCACTTGCGATTATATCTGTCAAAATTCGATACGATGAAATTCGTTGCCCGAAAATAAAAGGGGAGAAAATGTAGAGATTAATTTTGTTTCGCAGATATACACTGGGATTTCTAAATATACGAGTGAGTTCCTTTCAGATTGGGTCTGACAATATAATAGATAAATATGTTTTGGTATGTTTTCTTAGGTAGCTTAATAATGCGAGGGGGATGTTGTGGAATTGAAGAACATTGAGATTTTTGAAAATTACTTGCAAGCATAGCTGGCCAGAGAGGCCAAAAATGAAGGATGATCTGAATGCACAATGAGAAAACAAGATGAATAAATTACAATTTCCAAGGTTCAAACAACTATTTAATGATTCAAGACATGACTTAATTCTTTCATTCAGAACGCCAGCATGCACAAGATTGCTTCAGAAACAAAGATAAAAGCATCAAAAAGTATATTACAAGGTAGTGTTCCAAGTCGAGCTCAAGGATACAAATAATTCAAATCCTAAACATCCCCCTCCCTCTATGTACATTAGTCACCAATTTTCAAAACGCATTCCAAGATTCAATTTCTTTTCAAGAGCATTATTCTGAAAGAAACAAAATTTGTTAATACATGACATTAAGCTACATATACACTAAACGTACTCTCAGTTACAAAATGGTAATGGGCAAACATTGGCTGCAGGTCAATTGAGTTCTGTCCACGAAGTTCGTAGTCTCACTGGGACATTGCCATCAACACCAGGATAAAGTTCGATAACTCAGTGATAACCTATTTTCCATTTCAGTTGTTGTTGAGTATCATTATTTCTGTTACAGTTATCTAGTTTTGATTACCACTAAATCTTTCAATTTTATGTTAGGTTCAGTCTTTAACCATAAAGTTCTCCGATGAAGCTGAGAAAGATAGTCAAAAGACCATGTTCTGTTGAACATTTGTTATTTAGTAATCTCTCATAAAATGGAAGCTAAGTAGAATTTGCACCTATTTCAGGTATGGACATCAACGATGCCTTAATAATAAAAGGGGTAGGATTGGGTATGCCATCGCTTTCAGTACCCAGAATCGTGATTGCGAATCTTATTGTAAGTATGGATGTTTGCAACCCTCCGAAATTGAATTTAATAAGTAAACCTGTTGGTACATATATCTTTTATAACCAGCAACTCCTGATGTCTTACCCTTCTTGCTTCTTTCACCCACAGCTAATTCTACAGTTGTTATAACTAAACTTATTTCAACTCCAGTTACAGTTATGAATATTTGATTACCACTAAATCTTTCAATTTTATGTTAGGTTCAGTCTTTAACCATAAAGTTCTCCGATGAAGCTGAGAAAGATAGTCAGAAAACCATGCTCTTTTGAACATTTTTTATTGAGTTATTGGTCATGAAATGGAAGCTAGGTAGAATTTTGCACCTATATCAGGTATGAGCATCAATGATGCTTTAATAATAAAATGGGTGGGAGTGGATATGCCATCGCTTTCAGTACCCAGAATCGTGATTGTGAATCTCATTGCAAGCATGGATGTTTCCAACCCTCCGAAATTGGATTTAATAAGTAAACTTGTTGGTATATATATATTTTATAACCAGCAACTCCTGATGACATCGACACGTTCATTTATTGCTCCTTCCAGCCACAGCTGATAGTACAGTTGTTGTAATTAAACTTATTTCACCTCCAGGAAGTTACTTTCATCACCATAAATGTTAAAAAATATTACTGATTGTTCCAGGTAGATTATGCTTAACCACTTATATTTCAAATAGAAAAATAAAGTATAGAGCTAATCTCTGTCGTGAGAATAAAATGTCATATAAACAGCAGATAAAATAGATATAAAATATATCTTTTAATATTTTATAATTTTAAAATTTGGCATAAAATTTGGGGGATGGTATTCCATAAAAGGTTGGTAGCCTGTGATCTAATAGCTAATATCAAAGCTAGAGAAACTCGCTTCAGCTCCTTCATATAATCTCGTTTTGCCAAACGATAGCCAAATGGTAGATCGCTGGTCTTCGGTACCAGAGTTGGTGAGTTCGAATCCCGCTGGTGGCATGGTTGTTCGTAGCTGTTCGGAAGTGGTTCTAAGGAGTAGGTCCCGGCCTCATCAGTCCTCGTGTAGCAAAACAGTTACTGTTGTTGTTTTATGCCACTTATTCGAACCAAGCACGATTGAGCCAGAAGCTACTCGTATTGAAGCAAAGGGATGAGCCTTTCGTTTTCTACGAGCACCACAAGAGTGAAGTACAACTTATCTTGAAGTGGGTCCTCGTAATTTTGAAGCAGGGACCAAACAGAAGACCCCCAAGCTTGGCCTGCCATTCCCAGAGGTATTGATCGAGAACTTGGAGGACATTGTGACCACGAACCTGTTTTACATGTCCAAGTCACCTTTAACGAACGCGGCGGACTTAGGCCTGCTCGGACTCCGACCCCACAGTTACGAGAACATTGCCTTTGCTGACTGAGCTACCCCGTGTCAGCAAAAGAGTAGACCATTGTACTCTAAACCAAACCGAACCATATTCTCGTCCAGTGACTGGGCTTGCTGAAAATTTTATTTTACACAAACAATTGAAATCTAGCTGTTTAGATATTGTCTTCATACACATTTCAGTTTTGGTGCTAATATCTGAAAAAATAGTCATGGTTGATCTTAATAAGTCATGGGGACTTCTTATAGCTATTAGCGGTGTTTCCAGAGGATAAACTAATGGTTTGGTTTGGAATTCTACGATCTACATTTTGCAACACGAGGGCTAATGAGACCGAGACCTACAGCTTAAAGCCGATTCCGAACGGCTTCGAACATCCATGCAACTGGGGGATTCGATCCCACGAACTCCGGTACCGAAGGCTAGATCCCCTAACCAATCGGTCATCGTTCGGCGATAAACTAATGGCTATCAATATCCCAGAGGATAATTATGTAACAATCTACACGGTAATCGTAATATTACCTTACGATGTGGTCATAACTCTCCTCCCTTCCACTAGAGGCATATAAAAATTAGTGGTAAAGAATCCGGAAGGGACTTCAGATTTGAATCGAAAGTGCAATAGTACTCGCTACAGGTCATTCCCATTGCAGTTTTACATCGCAGAAAATTTTGTGCTAAATAGTTTACAACTCTGTGATCTTATTTACTTCAGCATCTACACTGAACAAAATATTCCCTAAGAACGAGGGATATTCCTGGTTCGTCCTCTCATGACCACCAAAATATTATGAATATTTTCAGGTATTATAGTTCTGTTCTGCAGGACTACGCTTGCCCAGATTTAAAGGCCAGAATTTAAAATTCAAACATTGCGGTTCTAACCTTATCACTCTAACCACTAAATCCCAATAGGCCTCTTGTAAATGTAACTATAAGTTCAAAATTGGATTTTAGTGGTCTAATAAACCTTTCAGCAGACCCCTTTATGTGTTCTTAAATTTTAAAGCCTTAAGGTCATGTAAGACATCAACCTGAACTAAAATAAAAAAAGTTGATAAATTTTTGCCATCACACAAGAAATAGGATTTTTCAAAGGGGAAAAACATCAATCGAATCCATTGTTTTTTTAATGCATTACAGAGTGACGAGTAATAAGGCTTTCGATTAAAATGTTATAAAAGTGTTAATATATAATAGAGTACGATATTGGCAAAGTTATACTTCAGCTAACTGTACTAAACTGTTTTGCATATATACTAATTATAAAGATTTTTAAAAAAGTATTACATAAAAAATATTTTTTTGAAAAATTCTATAAAACTTTAGAAAGTGTGGTATTATTTCAAACTATATCTGATAAAATTTTACTTGACTTTTACAGTGTGTTAGTGATTTATAAATTCAAATAATGAACAATAATTTCAATAATATTTCATATATTTCAACAATATAACATATATTTCTTTAAAGTTTGCCTTCTTGGGTTTAAATTGTTGATATACAATGTCCATCCAGTACAACTGCTATCGTACCTGACAATTACTCCAAGTAAAATTCGTATAGTAAGTTACTGTTTGCATATTGTTCAATTTGCGATTTTAAAAGTGAAAATTTTGATACATTTTTTACTTAACTAACAAAACTATTAATTAAAATTTTTCCAAAAAAAAACTTAACACATTATCTAAAGAATGTGGTACTTATTTAGATGGATATAGAAAAAACAGTTTCAAAGTAAAACTTGTACACTTTAAAAAATTCTCAGTCTTAGAAAGCATATAAACATGTTATTTTCAGTTTAATATTTTAATTGTATTTTATGCTTCCTAAAGGTCTTATCACACCAAGCGAAGATAGGCATTGACAACTGTTTTGCACGACTGTTTCGTGTTACATCGGCTGAAAATACTCTAAATTATTACTCGTCTGTAGCCTGAAACAATTGTGCAAAACAGTTTTCAGTACATACTTTTCTCTCGTGCGATTAGGTGTGTAGAGAACCCAAAACAATGACCTCGCAGTTTCCAAATAATCATTCTCTTCTAATTATAGGGAGCGTTATGTTGGGTTATAATATTTTATTCCAAGCCCATGAATGGGTTTTGTAGTGGAGTCGAAGTCCATTAACTATTTAAAACAACATGTCATCATGTATGGCAGAAAATAGTACATGCGTTTTAAAGTGAACAAAAATATTTATTTAATCAGAACAAATAAGTTGTAACGATCCGTTACATGACCCTAACGAAAGAAGAATGGAAGGTGACCTTTCGCAGTGGACAATTATTGTTAGCGGTAGGTAACGACGCGTGGTTCGAGCAAAGCCGTTTGTGTACCGAGTTTCCTTCAACAAAACAGAGGCAATCACTTAAGAGGAAGTAAATAAAAAAACTGTCAGTACGCTGGAACCAGTGTGTCTATGTCTTTATGAAGTCTATTGCCGTCAAGAAACTCTGGTAATAATTTTAAATCGAGTGATGGTGGGAGTCCACTATTCTTCACATATGGACCAAGTTAGCGGTGCCGCTAATGGATCTAGGATTGTTGGTCGGTTAACTTAAAGAAGAACTTTGGACACATCTGGAAACGTGTCATTTTAGCAAGGCGGGTCAGTTTATCGCAAAATTGCGTTACCCTGGTTCTGAAAGGTTCAGGAAAGAATCACAGAGGGGCTACCGGGACCCCTATATAAGAAGATTGGCTAAGCCAAGAGAAAGAAGTTTTTTTTGGTGAAGCTCGAGAAGCGTCCACTTGTGTCTCTGAATTACCCAAGCTTGCTTTCCTTCAAAGACCGCCATCGTCTCTGCCTTCTGCTAAAAAGTCGACCTTCGACTTCGGTATCTCATTCTAGTTGCCTTTAATACTTTGTTTTACTTCGTGCTTTGAAGTAGATCTCTGAGAGTAACATTTGCTCTCATTTTAGATCGTTCTGCATCCTTTGATTCTCAACGAACTCCAGTGAGATGCGTACTCTGAGCGTTTCGAGCCTCATGTGGTAGTCAACTGTTCATCAGACCGGTAGATTATAGTGTCAGAGTCCCGTACCGACACTAATTAGCGAACTGTTCCTGTCTTCGAGAATTACTAGCTTCACTGTACCCACGTGTTGTATATTTTTAACGTGTATCTCAGCCTGATATCTGGGAAGTAATTGAATTTACTAAATCCTGTACATAGATGTATATAATTATTCCCATGAATAAATCATTTAATCAAGAATAAATGGATGTTCAGCCTGTATCCTTGACGGCCTCGCCTACCCTTACTCTAGTACGTCACAACGTAGATGAAAAAATAAAATGATAAACATAAATAACAAATAAATTAAGAATTTCACAGACGAGGATCTTTACATAACATAATAAAACCTAAAAAAATAATACACAATACCTCATATATGCACATAGGTATTTAGCTCAAGCATTTCATATTAACCAGCGACTAGGTGAAGCTAACTATTTCTTCGGAACTTCGTGCACGCGAGGGGAGAGGCGAAATGAAAAACCAAAAAGCCAATAACCAGATGTCGTCCTCGCCTGTCTTTATACTACACCAGTTCGGCGGCCATATAGTCCCGCAGTCACTATGCTTGACGTCATAGTTTCCGAAGTGCTGATACATTAGAATTTGCTTGTCTAACACGTTAGAGGAAACAATCTTCCGCGCAAAAAGAAGAGTTGTGAAATTTCGTTTGGCTTGAAGAGTTAGTGTAGCAGGAGGATGAGCTTGGTTTGGTTGTTAGGAGTGCTACTTATTTACTGTGTAAATGATTCTGGGACCTGGTGCTTAAAGCTGTTTACTACCTGTAACCAGCCACCCACCCGAAGTCGGGTATAGGGTGTTGAATTGCTGGTTCGGTCTGACCGTCCGGCAACAATGCGTTACGCAGAGGCCAAGTCAGCATTCCGCCCATAAAATTTAAAATAACAAAAAAATGTAGACAATCTAGACAAATAAGTACAACCAATGCAGTTTCCGGAAGTGCGGGGGATACTCCGCAGGAGTCCTGCCCAGGTTAAAAGTCCGGTTGACCCGGTGTACTACATGGAACTTTCTGACATGAGAGCAGGTGTTGGTGAGGGAAGCAATAACTGCACAGGGCAGTTGTGATGGCCATTAGTGAAGGGGTACTTTGACCCTTGCGGTGTGGTTTTAGGTTAAAATCTTCATGGCCGCACGATGGCGCCTTGATTAGCAGTGAGCCAGTCAACCAGGCTCCTGGCCTTCCTTATCAGTACCGGGTTTTTGATTAGGCTCTCTGCCCAGAGTTCCTTGGATGTGTCAGAGGGTTTCTTAAGATGCAAGTCGTGTGTCAGAGGGCAGTCGTGCAGATAGTGATTGGAGTCACCGACTGCACCGCAGACACAATCTTCCGATGAGCTATCCGAGACCTGGAGATACTGGATTAAATGTCCATGGTTCATAAGAAAGGCATTTACTGCCACATTTCCACTCAGTCTAAACAATTTCACTTTTCTTAAGAAAGCATAGAGAACCCTGTCTGTAGTGGCTGAGTCCCAGTAGTTTTCGAACTCGAGAAGCATCTCTTGCTTTCCGATCGGCTACGAACAGGCATACCCGCATCGGAATTCAAACCGAAGATTCTGGTACCGAAAAGTAGCACTCTACCAGTTAGCCATCATCTTCCTAACACAAGAATTAAACAGGGATCTACTGCTTTTAAAGATAGTTTTATACGACATCGAACATTTATGACTATATTGTACCATCTTAACAGAAAAAATCTTACAATACTAATGATTCTGGGAGGTACAGTAAAGGAATCATTCAGCATTAAATGGTCTTAATTACTTTTTTATTAATTTTATTTGGTTGTATGATAGCTGACTTGGTAGGCTATTGCCTTTCGGTACAAGAGTCCACAGATCTGAATCCCTATGGATATTCGTAGTGTTCAGAATTGGCTTTAAATAGTAGTTCTTGAATTAACAAATCCCATGTAGGAAAGAAAAAAAAAATTATCGTTACAAAAGAGTCCAAACTAAACTAAACCTTACTTGATATTCATGACCTAAAATGGCTCCCGTTGACTACTCCAGCATTCCGCGTCATTCCTTCTGGCCCGTTGCTAAGGCTACGACCTCTATGTTCTTTTATATTAAGTGACAGCTTTCACTTCTTTCATTCAATACATTTAATTAGAATACCCCACTGCACTCTGACTATTGATCCAAGTAATGCGATCAAGTAGTGAGAAAAATGTTATTTATTTTGCCGGGAAAACACGGAGATTCCATTATGTTTTCAATAAGAGCTCTGATGATAGTTATTTAATGTATGGGGGTGACAGCTAGTACTTGCTTTTGATAAATCGGAACCCTGCATTACCAGGATGGTTTGGAGGTTCGCTGTCTTTGTGAGAGACTAATAGTTTCGGGGAGGCATTGTGCGGGATGGGGTAATCGAAAAATTTCACTTTATAAACCATTACAGTCCAGTATGTGTGTGTGTGAGTGTGTACCTCTCGAATAGAAATTGGGTGACATAACAGGTTTGCGATAGTTCGGAAAAGGAAGTGTAGTGTTTCGTTGAATAACTGTATTTTCTCCATTTATACATTTATATCTTGGTTTTCTTTTTCGAATGTAATCAAGAACTTTGTGGTAATGGAGTATTTACGTTGTCAATAAGGGGGTCATATACTATCATG
Source organism: Pardosa pseudoannulata (assembly GCA_032207245.1). NCBI lineage: Eukaryota > Metazoa > Arthropoda > Arachnida > Araneae > Lycosidae > Pardosa > Pardosa pseudoannulata. Next base: position 96,776,777 of record CM063510.1, read on the forward strand.
TGACGACTGTCTTTTGAAAGGCAAGTACTCTTAAAAGTGAATTGATAAGAAAGTTTTATTAAAAAGGTAATAGTTTGAAGTCTTCATTAAAAAAAGTGATAGAAAAGTTACTTTTCATAAATGCTTTCTTAATGTTTAAAATAATGTTCAGTTTAAATAACACACATACACAAGTGTACGTGTATATTTATAATTTTCTCCTTTATAGGTTATATATATATATATATATATATATATATATATATATAATATATATATATATATATATATATATATATATATATATATATATATTATTTTCCTTTATAACGATGACCAAGTGGTTAGGGTGCTGGCCTTCGGTACCTGAGTTCGTCGGTTTGAATCCCACAGTGGCATGGATGTTCGTAGCCGTTCGGAATCGGCTTTAAGCTGTAGGTCCCGGTCGCATTAGCCCTCGTGTTGCAAAAAGTAGACCGTAGCACTCCAAACCAAACCTTTATATCTATGTGTGTGTGTGTGTGTGTATATATATATATATATATATATATATATATATATATATATATATATCTGACTTGGAATAGTGGTCAAGGCATGAACAGCACATTTTATTTCATATATAAAAACTTCTTTATTGTAATCATTCTGTCCATGGCTATGCCATTTAGATATCCTTTGTTCTCATAATTTACCCCTACAAGCTTGGAAGATGTTATCAGCCGGAGTTCCCGTTCAGAACTGACTCTTTTGGCGTTGCTACCAAAGCAAAATTCCTATGTCTACTTCTGCGTCGGCTTCTTTACTCTGTATAGCTCCACTCGAGGGTGTGTCTTTCTGCTTTTACGTTATCTTTAATGAGTTCTAACAATTTTTAATTATATCTCGCTTAATTCTCAATCCCCCTTTTTAAGCCTGACATTTATATTCCATACATAATAATAATAGCGTAAGTTATCTGTCCGTCTGCCCTCGAATTTATGAAGCGGTTGTACCTGGAGTGGATAGAGACATCCATATTCGATTCTTGATGAGTTAGGGTTAGCAACATTCGAAATCAAACCCTTTCCCCCTTTTCTATCATTTAATGTCATTATTTCAAGCCCTATTTTCTCCGATTAAGAGCAGGTGATCAAATTTATCAATTTGTCCCATAAATAGGTATAAGTAACATTTTTCGTAGCATTATGACGTCATTTCTTTAATATCTCCTTTAATCCTTTCTTATTTTAAATTATTTAAATATTGTCTGCATTATTTTCATACGCTTTACCACTGAACTTAGATATTACGTAAATAATTTTCTTTTATATTTAGCTTAAATAATATATTAGGTACATATGGGATAATTTTAAATTTAATCATCGATTATTTTTTGTTGTAATGAAAATTTTATCACCGGTATTAACAACAAATTCTAACTACATCCAGGGTGCAGTGGAAACGATAGTTTCATTCCTTTACTTCCATTAATTACTGTGACAAAAATTTGAAGAACTTAACGATAATTTAGACGTATCTAAGAAAACTTTGAATTATCTTGCTAAATGAATTCAACGGGATTCTAAACTGCCTTGACAGTATCGGGAGACTTTAGAGGAGTATGAAGATAAACAAATTATTTAGCGTGTACTAGATAATTCTCAGCCAAAAAACAAACCATTTTTTTATCTGCCTTATAGGGTACTTTACAATTCTGGAAAATTAAAAATTTTACTGATCAATTTTTCCTTTATAATTGTATATATATATATATATATATATATATATATATATATATATATATATATATATATATATATATATATACACACATATATATATATATACACACACACATATATATATATACATACATATATATATATATACACATGCTACTTGCTTGACTTGATAATCATGATGGATAAAATGCGGTCTTAGGATATGAATGAATAGAGAGATTGCGCTCAACGTCAAGACCTAGTTTAATGCCCTTCCAATTTATTTTCATGTTTCTATAGCCAATAGGCAACTAATAGGCTTGCCCTTCCGTTTGAAACGAGGGCCAAAATCATCATAAGTCGAGATGTGTCCTGCTGCTTGAAATCAACTTATAGAACAAAATTTGAATAGAAAAATTTGGAGTTTGGGGCTTACTCTGGACGTTGCGAGTCGAGCCGAACGTTCGTTGTGGAGTCACTTTGACGTCATCTTGATCATTTGCTCGCATAATGTCCGCAAACTGGCGTCAAAATGACGTCACAAGGAAGGTTCGAAACGAACCGCAATGTCCAGAGTAAGGGCCTTTATTTAGGGCCGATCTCACCAAACTCGTTTAAAGGCTAACCGCGATTAACTCGTGGTGCCAATAAATGGCGGGAAGCAATTCTCCGTTTAAACAGAGATTCATCGCGGTTAACCATTAAACAACTTTGTGAGACCGACTCTTAAACAATTCATTTTCACGCTCTACTGTCAAAACGTTGCACAGTCGCTTATACAGTAGCGTGAAGGCTTAAGAGAACAGCCAATCAGAGCATTAAGATTAATCAGATGGGTACCTTTAGAAGTGAAATTAAGTAACGCAAAAGAGTTATACAGGATTAATTATGGTAAGCAGAAATAAATTTGGTGTTCTCCACTTGGCCGTATGTTACCACAATTTAAAAAGAAATAAAGATATTTCGCCAAAGGTAATTTTAGGAATATAATAGCCAAAAATATATTGTAGAATACAATTATAATTATGTTGGTTAGTTCGGTCAAAGTATCATAACACATATATCATAAATTTCGAAGTACTTTGAGTTCGAAACATTAGTTTGGCATGATTTAATAGGTATGGACTTACCGATGTATGGTCAGACGAAACATAACATTGATTTTCCTTTCAATAACGGGGATTGAGAATCCGGCAGATCAGCTCGTGCACGCAAAATTTTGATCGATACTCCACAACAATCTGGATTAATGTTTCGCGCTTCAAAACTTTTTGAATATTCTAAAACTTTAAGCATATACTTTAACTGATTCTCGCATAAAAAAGACTATTGGATATTGTTGGAAGTCTGTATTTCCGACAGCAAAGGTAGGTTCGTATTAGTTTATTATTCCCCCAACCGCTTTCTCTAGATATTCGAATATAAATTCCTTCTGAAATCTGCTTGCATTTAATAGTTAATATTTGAAAGAAAAAAACGTTCGTGAATATTCAAATTTTAGTTTACCATAAAATAACTTCAAGAAATCGTGCAGGTATATTAGACGTTCTGTTCCAAAGTTTGGATGGATGTTCCCAAGAATTTGTAAATGGAATAGAACAACATTAAGTAGCGTTGCGCTAGCAGAGAGAAATGCATATATCAGCTTTTTCTTCTATGGAAATGTAGTAAATGCGGTTTACGGAGTTAGAGGGTCTATTTAACGGTATATGGGTGATTAGATTGCTCAAATGAGTTCTTATTTCGTTTTCAATATTTTAAACATTCGTTGAATAAATAAATGTTCTTACCTGTCACAGTGAAGAAGTGGGGTCAATCATGAGGCGACAATGTCCTTTTTCATTTTATTTTACGACAAAAACATGGAACACACACCAAAAACAAAAGTTATGTCATTCTTATCGCCAATGTACCGCACACATTCTTTCGCTATACGCCATCTAGTATAAAAAAACCACAAGAATTACAACTCAAAATTCGTACTCTACGGTGCCATATACACATTTCATTTGTAATTGATTTTAACTGTCTAGCTCATTTATTATATGAAAAATAAAAGAATAAAATCATTTTGTAATTTGATATATGTCAGTGGTAGTCTATATCAGTTCTGGTCAGCTGATAACACCTTAGAAAATGCGTTTTATTCCGGCATATACACTCAAGAACCAAAACATTAAAACCACCCCTACATTTTGCAATGAACTAGCCTGGATGACTTGGAAGGCACGTGATCAGGAAGTGGTATTTAACTGCTGCTGGAGAATCTGAAGTATCATTCCTTCACTTACTTCTGTCTGCGATGGGAAAGGCTGCGGATCTAACGATTTTGATAGAGGGTAGATTGTAATGGCTCAAAGGTTCGGAACAAGTATTTCCGAAACTGCAAGACTCGTGGGTTTTTCGCGATCTACGGCTGTTAGTACTTATGCAGAGTTGATGGAAAATGCAGAAACCAGCAGTAGACTACATGGTTGTGGACATCCACACGCTATCAAAGAAAAAGGTCGTCGGTGACTGTCTCGCATGGTGAAGCAAAACTGGAGCCAGACAGTGGCTCAGCTGACAACCCAATACAATGCTGGACCAAGTAGAATAGTATCGGAGCACACTGTTCAGCGGACACTGTTGGATATGGGGCTACGCAGTAAACGTCCCATTCGTGTGTCTTTTCTGACCAAGCGTCATCACCAACTGCCCCTACGCTGGGCCCGGGAACATCGCGACTGGTCCATGGATCAGTGGGAGAGAGTTGTCTGGTCAGATGAATTATGGTTTGCCATTCATCACGCCGATGGCCGTGTCAGGATACGCCGTCTTCCAGACGAACAGTTGCTCCTTTGGTGCACAGTAGGTCATACACAGACCGGTGGTTGCGGTATTATGCTTTGGGGGACGTTCTCTTGGGTTATCTGGGACCAGTGGTTGTGATAGAGCAGACCATGTATGCTACAGCGTATCTGAACATCATTGAGGAATAATTGCACCCTTACATGGCCTCTTTGTGTTGAAGTGGTTTCAGAAACATGATGCTGAATTCCAGTTAATGTCCTGACCGCGAAACTCACCGGATCTCAATCCGATAGAACACATTTGGGATGTCATGGGACGGCAGCTTAGAGTTCAAAATCCACCAATTCGCAATATCTCCGATTTACCAGTAACCGTTGCTTAAACATCTGGTACAATCTGTCTCCGGCCATTTACCAAGGACTTATGGCATCCATGCCAAGGCGGGTTAAAGCTGTGTTGCGCTCAAAGGTGAGCCAACTCGTTATTGACAGGTGGTCATAATGTTTTAGCTATCGAGTGTATGTAAACCAGTGCTATTTAATTCCGCCGGTTACAATAATTGTAGCCTCATTTGTTTTTACTTGCCCGAGCTACTGAGAAAGGAGTAGCCTGAACAACCGAAAACACTTAATGGTCCTCTTGGGAAATGCGTTTTATTAGGGCATGTATATGTAAACTAAAGCAATTTAATTCCACCGGTTACAATAATTGTAGACATTATTGTTTTCACTTTCCCAGGCTACTGGGCTAGGAGAAGGCTGAGCAACTAGCTTATTGAAGAATATGCAGACAGGCATCCCATAGCAAGATCAAGCAGAGTTCATAGCCGAAATTAAAGTTTTATTGATCTAATACAACGACATGTTCTTTCAAAGACAGAAGACAGACTGAATATGAAAACATGTGTCGATTACAGGATTGGACCCCAGAGCGAGACTCGGAAAATTTTTCAAAGGCACCGGCAACTTAGTCAGCGAATTTAACAGTCACACATGATCTTAGATTATTGTAGGATTGAGGTATTTTAGTGATACAGCTAGAAAATATGGAGAGTGCTCAGAAAATTTGCATTTATTTCAGAGACAGCTTTGTGAAATGGGTTGGAAGAACTTTAAGTTTGCGGACACTTTAATTAAGATATTTTGTGGCTGGGAAAATATATCTGCAGGAATAAGAATGGGAAACAGGAGAATTTTAGAGAGACGTTAAGGTGTAATAATTCTGATATATTACAGATATATATGTGTGTACATATGCATATATAAAGTTGAGACACTAATGAAACTAAAAACATCTTGATATTGGAGATCAAAGATTTTATTTTTTTAAATATCTAACATGGAGTACGACAAGGCGCCAAATCACTAGATAAAAAATGACTTTTTCGAAGAGAAGGCACCACTGACCTGTTGTGCTTGTAATTCTGGTACGCTCTTCATTTAAATAGGCTAACTCACCCAAAGATCCATGCCTGTTAACCCCTTCCCTGTTTTGCCCGTACGCCGTACGGGCACAGCTTTCGGGTCTTTACTGATTTGCCCGTACGGCGTACGGGCAATCTGATTTCTATTTCGCTAGCACTGTTTCGGCCGTATTTTTTCCAATTTTAGTAACAAATTATTCGTATAGATCCAGTAAATGATAGTTTGCAGTTTATTGTATTTTCTACTCTGATTGGTTCAAAAGCGCGGGTTTTTTCGCATGTTTTGTATCAGAAAACGAATTGTTATCTTTCAGTGTATAGCTTTTTGGTTATATTTTACTAACCGCCTGATAATTTTATTGATGTAAGAGTTGAATAATATATATTTACTTTTAAATAATGGATAATTCAGAGCGTATGGAGCTAATTTCTTGTGATTCGAACTGTGACTCGGAATCAGAAACTGAATTATCTGTAAATGATAGTAGCGAAAGTTTACTAGATGACCTGGATAGTAGTGACTCTGATAGTAGTACAGATGGAATCAGTCAAGCAAGACAATTTTTTTAAATTAATTGTGATAATCCTTCGGATCCGCCTCCTAGATTTGCTTTCACTGGAATTCCAAAAATTAACTTGGATATCGATGAGACTAAAGGTAAACTTCAGTTCTATGATGCTTTCATAGAAAGAAAAAAAGTTGTAATAAATGCTTAAAAATATTAGAAATGTTAATTTTAATAACATATCTTTACTTAAAAATGTAAAATGAACAAAAAAATGCAATAAAAATGTGACTTTTTTTTACCAAATTCTGGAAAAAAATAGAACTGTCAAAGGGTTAAGAAAGAGTTTATTCTCTTTTTTATTAATTACATCTTTAATTTTTACATTTAATTTTCAAAACCGGACATATGTATATATAGGTTGGTATGCATACGTAATGTGTTCTTAACCAAAATAACCAAGTTAATTATAATTATATTATAAAGTAATTTTCTAGCTATTCTGTTCCTAAAATTAGAGCCTCCGGCAAAATGTTTTTGTTTTTATTTTAGTTGCAATAATCGTTGATTACTTCGAACACAACTAAAAAATTTCTGATTAGCTCAACTAATATTATATCTCTTTTACGTAACACTTCTAGAGTCGTCCATGTTGTTTATCTTAATACTCTGATTGGCTGACTCTCATGAGCCATCATAGAACTGTATAGTAATAGAAATTATTCCGTGTATAACGAGTACATTGTATTTTTGTCTTTAATGTTTGACAAAAATAGTTACACCTGAGTAAATACGTTGTATTTATCAATTGTAAATTAATAATTATATTTTTTAGATTTAAGAATTAAAAAAGGAGCCAATTCATATTAAAACAACAGTAGTTCTATAACCTTTAAATCATGAATCCAAAATTCTAGCAGCCTTTTACCCAACGAAGCAATAGTAATGTAACCTCGTGGTATAAAATGTCGTCAAACAGCATGTTTAAGTTAGTTTTGTTTTTAAGGAGATCATGTTTTGATGTCAAATTTCACCGTCTCTCTATTTATTCTATCAGTATGGAAAACAGACAAAGAAGACGAACTAATGAAAAATTCATGCAGTTAAAACGTCGGGTATGTCATTTTATATTCAACTAAATCTGTCTATCATATATTCATTCTTCTTTTCCACCATTAAAAATGGCCATATGAAGGATTTCGTATAAATTGGGTTTAGTTATTAAGAATAAAAAATTTTATTGCATTGAAAAGATATTAAAGGATTGATGCTATTTTAATTGAAATTCTTTTGTATGTAACTCAAAAATATTACATTTACTTCTTGGGCACTAACTCACTTTAAATCAAGGTCAAATCTTTTTATAAAAACATATTTCCAAAAGATTTAAAAATCGTCCAGAAATTCACTGGAAACTTCTATTAAAGTAGAACATCGGAGCTTTTTCTTGATTTTTCGATTATGGTATTAATTAAATTATCTGTAATATTCATGAAGCACTATTCAGTTTTGTAGTTACTGATCTTAGGTTATTTATTTTTTTTCTGTGTAACTTTAAAAATTTCTTGAGAAACACTTTATTTATTTATTTTTTTTTCTTGCATCAAAATTTATCGAAAATTTTAAGAGTAAGTACCGTCGAGTTAGTAGATTTTATGTTTGTTGGTTGGGTTACACGTAGTAATTATTATTTCAGTTTTAAGTTTTAAGAAGTGTCGAAGAAATGTAATACTGAAAGATTCGTGTCCTTGCTTTTAATATGAGTGTCAGAGAATGTTAAGATTAGAAAAATGAATTGGGAATTGAGAGCTTTTTGAAGAATTAAAGTTGGAATAATTTTTTTTTTTTTGGGGGGGGGGAAATGTGTGTGTAATATAGTAAAAATTTACCCTAATAAGTAACAAATTAATTTTACCCGAATATTAATTTACATCGTGATTGAAAACTACCTCTCACCAAGAACGCAGTTGCTTCTTTTTCAAAGGAATAAAAGACTATAATTTCATGCGGTTCTTATGACATCCACGCACATTTAACTGAATTAAGTATCCTATTAAACATATTTTCAGTATGCTGGTATACTTAAATTAATAACCATTAATCTTTAAAATATATTCAGCATCAAATATTATCCCAAGTTAAGAAGTGACGAAGTATAGCAAATTTAAATATTAATTTTCCGGTGCTTGTGTTACTAAATTACACATGCTGCCAATATTACATGGAGTCTCATATTTCTCAAAGGAAAAAAAATTCACCCTAATAAGTAACAAATTAATTTTACTCGAATATTAATTTACATCGTGATTGGAAACTACCTCTCACCAAGAACGCAGTTGCTTCCTTTCCCCAGGAATAAAAGACTATAATTCCATGCGGTTCTTATGACATCCACGCACATTTAACGGAATTAAGTATCCTATTAAACATATTTTCAGTATGCTGGTAAACTTATACTAATAACCATTAATCTTTGAAATATATTCAGCATCAAATATTATCCCAAGTTAAGAAGGGACGAAGTATAGCAAATTTAAATATTAATTTTCCGGTGCTTGTGTTACTAAATTACACATGCTGCCAATATTACAGGAGGAGTCTCATACTTCTCTAAGGAAATCGTCGCATGTTGAATGTGAGTCTCTTTTAACCTATCATTTTATTCTAAATACTTAATAAAATTATAGTGCAATTTGTGAGATACTCAAGATTTGTCTTATCTGTTAGAAAATTATCAAATTGTTCATCTCAATTGTTTAGAAAAAGTAAGGAACAATTAATATAGAAGAAAAATTTTATATAATGATCCGTATTACTTAAAATATTCTTCTCAATAGTTAAGCCTAAATTTTCTCCCGTCTGTCTATATATTTAAATTATACACATAAGTAATTAATTATATTCATGTAATTAATCATCCCCTATATCAGGGGTCGGCAACCTGTTTGTTCTTAAGGGCGCAATACTAAATTTGAAAATCAGATAATCAACAAGAATTTTACAGATAATCAACAAGTATAAATAGGCATTAAAAAAAACAGATTTTTTATAACTTTATTTTGTTGGTGTCATATATAATGATACATATAATTCAGTGTGAAACTTGGGTGTCCATATTTTCAGCTCATTTCTTATAATTGGGGATATATTTAGAGTTCCCGGTCCTTAAACAATTATCTAAATGTGAGTCATTAAGCTTTGTTCGATATTTTGATTTCAAATTTTTCATATTTGAGACCAAAAACTCGCAAATGTATGTTGCACAATATGAATAAATTTTTAGATCACATTTCCTTAAAACAGGATACTTATTTTCATCGACTAAATTCCAAAACATTTTATCCTTACTATGCGCTTTTAAAATAATATCACTTTGTAAGTTTATTATTTCTAATTGTAGGTCTTCGATATTATGAAGCTCCAAATACACTGAAACTAATTCAAGGAATGGATTTATAAAAAATCTTAGAACGGGTTCTAATTCTGCAAAATCGTCAAATCTAGAAGAAAACTCTTCTATTGGCTTATATATAATTTCTAAATATGATGTAGCAGTAAAATTTTCGTTATTCAAATTTAAACTTTCAACAGTATATTTTATATTTGGGATATGTGATAATGATTTTTTCAATAGATGGGATTTCAACAACACGAAGAAAAATTTTATATAATGATCCGTATTACTTAAAATATTCTTCTCAATAGTTAAGCCTAAATTTTCTCCCGTCTGTCTATATATTTAAATTATACACATAAGTAATTAATTATATTCATGTAATTAATCATCCCCTATATTATAATAGCCTAAGTTGTCTGTCCGCGAATTTCTGAAGCGGTTGTACCTGGAATGGATACAGGCATCCATATTAGATTTTCATGACTTATTATTAAGCAAAATTGAAAGTGAGTTCGAAATCCACCCCATCCCCCTTTTCGAGTGTTTAATGCTATTATTTCAAGCCTTATCCTTCATCTTATTTTATACAAAATTCATTCTTGATAGGATGGCAAAGGCATAAAATAATATTTAAATTTCTGGACTTTTTCTACTTGAACCTTCATATACTTTAATTAATTCGCTCACAACGTGCAGGTGTTGTACGTTTGGTAGATTGTCCGCCCATTTGATCGTTGTACTTCTCGGGTTGACGGTTCTATCCCCGACGCAGCCATTCTTTTTTAATGTCTAATAAATTTAATATTTTCTGCCTTTTCTTTTAAATTCTTATTCCGAAAGTTGTTTTATTATTTTAAAAGTCGTTTTATTATTTTTAAAATAAATTTTTACTATTTTTCAACTTTTTTTTAAAATTTTTATTATTTTTATTTTATTAAATTTACGTATTGCTTTACGGATGTCCCTGGACACATAAACATTTCATGTTGTGTATCCTTAAACTTTCTTTTCGTAATGTAATAATAGCCTAAGTTATCTGTCCGTCTGTTCTTGAAGTTATGAAGCTGTTGGATTTGGAATGGATAGAGCATCCATATTGGATTTTTGATCAGTAAGGGTTAGCAAAATTCAAAGCGAGTAAAGTTTATCTTTTCCTAAACTATAGATCCGATTCTAAAATAAATTGGTATGAATAAGCGTCGTATCACACCGAAAAATTCTGTCATCTTTAAAACGTTCGAAATCCACCTCGTCCCCCTTTTCGAGCGTTTAATGCCATTATATCAAGCCCTATTTTAGGAGCAGGCTATTAAATTTATCAATTTATCACAAAATAAATAGGTAAAATAACATTTTTTCTGAGCACTATGACGTCATTTCTTTAACCATCTCATTTAATCATTTCTTATTTTAAATTATTTAAATATCGTCTGCATAATTTTCATACGTTTTATCACTGAATTTAGATATGACGTAAATAATTTTCTTTTATATTTGGCTTAAATAATAGATTAGGTTCATATGTGATAACTTTTATCAATTATTTTTGTAGGAAGATAATTCTCAGCCAAAAAACAAACCATTTTTTTTACCTGCCTCATAGGGTACCTTTACAATACTGGAAAATTAAAAATTTTATTGATCCCGTCATATGACGGGCTATAGGCTAGTTTATATATATATAATTTTCAATAGAATGTAGTTTTCAGATTACTGTAATTTAAGTTATAGGTTAATGTTTATATTCTGAATTAAGTTATCGGGCGAACTGTAATATAAATATAATTTTTTTTTTCGAAATTCTAATGTAATAATTTTTTTACTCTTGCGTCATAATAATTTAGTACGAATAATTTATGATTTTTAAGAGACGAAAAAAAATCTTAAATATTTAACAATTTTTGTATAATTTTATTAAGTTTTTAAATATTTATGATCTATCGAAGCAGAAACGCTTGTAGAATTCATCCACATTTTTAGAATGTAATAAAACCTTTAAATAAGTAACACAGTCCCATTTTTCTGAATTGGTCGTCCTAGTGTTGCACATGGGCTCCAAACCAAACTTCAAAACTGGGAGCATCAAACTAATAAAAAAAAATTGCAGTTTTTAGAAAATTGTAATTTACGTTGTATGTTAATGCTTATATTCTAACTTACGTTATATTTCAGACCATGGTATTATTCTCTCTGTCATATTCATCTCACCATTCATCATATTTTAACTTCATGCACGGCATTTACACGATTTTATAATATTTATTTTAAAACTTTTAATCCCAGCTTGAGCGAACTTTTGGGTGAGAATCCCCACCCAAAACTATTTGAATTTCTCATCCGTATTGGTGTTTTTAATCTTGTTTAATTTAAAAGGATTTTTAATATCAGTCTTTACGTTGTTTTTTACTTATGCTCTTTCTTTTAAATTTGACTAATATTTACTTCTGCTTTTAAATTATATATATAAGTATACATATTTTGGTTAATATTTTCAATCTTTGTTTGGCGCAGCATATCCTTGCTTGGATTTTGCGCCAAAAAACCCCAACCAACCATCAAAATTTTAATGCAATAATTTTCTTCCATTTGAGTCAGCACAAGTTATGACGAATAACCCATGACGTTATAAGAGTTGATACAGATCTTAAATACTTAACAATTTTTGTACAATTTTTTTAAGTATTTAAACACACATTGTATGTCGCAATAGAAATGCTTGCATGAATCAAGATTTTAGAAAGTACAATACCCCATTAAATAAGCAATGACAGTTCTATTTCTCTCCAGATCGGGGGATTAAACTAGAAGAAAAAAAAATTCCCCTTCTCTCTGAAGGAAAAATGATTCTTTCTGCTATATCCAGTTCCTCGCTGTATTAGGTTCATCTTCATATAGTCGGAACTCACACACTTTACTTTTCCACTCAAAGAAATATAAGCCGGTCTCTTCCCTATAACCCATTAAAGGCAGAAACGGTACTCTCTCCATACATTTCTTTTCCCTGTAAAGTACTCCTTTCATACAACACTATTTCATTACGTCTTATTAGTTTCGGTAATATTAAGCTAGAAAATATTTATATATTACGGTCTTTATTTAGAGATATTACAAAGGTACATATTTAATAAAAAAAATGCTTGTGTGAGTGTGTCTGTTCACTCTCTGTGTGTGTATATATATATATTGATATATATATATATAGATAGATAGATATTATATATATATATATATTATATATATATATTGATATATATATAGATAGATAGATATTATATATATATATATATATTATATATATATATATCAATAATCTCCTGGAGGCTTCTAGATGAAAAATTGGTACATCAGAATTTACGTGTTGGAAGTGAAACTAATTACATAAAGCATTATCTAAGAAATGCTGATTAAAGCAGGAATTAATATGAGAGATTTCGAGCTCACCAAATTAAAAAAAAAGATAGTCACCAAGTACTGCAAGAAAAAGGTAAAATCGCTTGGAAATTATTTTAAGATAGACCTAATTCCGTTGGTTAGTTTTTAAGGCTAAAAATATCATTATACAACCTTAATATCAGACATGTTTACTTAAATTCCGATTTTGGAAAATGTTTTAAAAGGCTTCAAAAAATTATTTAAAATTTGAAATCAATTTTAGAATTTAAAATTTATGCTTTTTATCAACTGTAATAAGCTATTGGAAGTCGAAATCTGAACATATTAACTCTGCACCAGACACACAACAAATTTAAATGGCTTGATAAGTACCACCTGGCTTTTATATTCCCTCCAATTCTAATCAAATTTCTTTTGCTTCTTATCTATATTATTTACCATGAAACTCAGAATCAGTTTCAAAATTACAATTTCTTATTAAGTTAAATTGTTATCTGTAATCAAATACAAATGATCTTTTTATATCTAAAATTTTTATAAAAGTCATTGTATTTTATAAAAGTCATTATATATATATATATATATATATATATATATATATATATATATATATATATATATATATATATATATATATATATATATATACAGAGAGAGAGATACTTATAGAAATATATATATATATATATATATATATTACCTAGTACAAAGGGTGTTTATTTTATGAAAATAGTAACTCTGATTATTTCGTGAAAATCTCTAAAAATGTGTCGATTGTAATAGCATTTTATTAATCTACTGGTAGTCAAATTAAAATACAGTTAACCATAATGTCGCAGTTTAAAAATCCTTAGATCCTTTAATGTAGTTAAATAGGTAAGATTCCGATATCCTAGACGCAACGGACTGTGATTAAAAGATTAAATCCTGTCTTTTTTGCACCGATATGTGCTTGAGGAAATGTCCAAGTCTATCCATCAAAGTCTTTTTTCCTTTTCCCGTGTCTAAAAGTATTACCTAAATTCTTTGCATAGTATTTCGATAAAATTTTGTATGGCAACCCTTTGTAATTTTTTCATTTGTTTCATCACTCTCCAGACCATAGAGCAAAAATCCACGGATATTTCTCTATTTCTTTTTATTAAAAATTTTTAGGAAAAGGTATTGAGTTTTTAAAAGTCTTTTAATTTTTGATAAAGGAAGTATAAAATTATTCTGTAGTGTAATTTTAAATGGAAACATTCCTCTGATAATTTCGAGAGGACGAAGTGATGAGACTGAAGTGCTTGGACGATGGGTGCAAGAAAACGAAAAATCCAGGAAGAGAGAAAAATAACTTTGGTTCAATTGAGGTAAAATCTCGATGAAATGACCCAAACCATCGGTCGAACGTCGGCCAAATGGTTAAGATGCTGGCCGTGGGTTCGAATCCCACTATGGCATGGATGTTCATAGCCTTTCAGAATCGGCTTTACACCGTAGGTCCCGGTCTGATTATCCTTTGTGCTGCAGAAAAAGTAAACCGTAGAGCTCCAAACCAAACCGAACAGAACCAGGAATGACACACTGGCTTTCTATTCTATATATTTATTTACTTAGTACCAAGGGATTTTATTTTACCAAAATATTAAATTTGATTATTTCGTGAAAATGTGTACATAAATTATATAATATATAATATTTATATATATAGTGTTATATATATAAATATGTACATAAATGGTAAAAATTTATAGCGTTGTTTTAATTAATTCTACCTTCGAATTTCTTCTACACACACTTAGTATACTACTTATAATGTTTGTTCAAAAATGACTGCACCTGTTCATACATTGTGCGCGGGTACATTTCGCAGAGAAATTGTACCTAGAGCTGGGTTTTTGTGCGTAAATTTAGTTATTCAGTTAAATCTCAATAAATCGAAAATTATTTAATTTTTAACCAACTTTTCGTATTTCATATTGAAATATATAAACAGATATGTAATACAGATATGTCTAGGTATATGTATGTGTATGTGTATATATGTATATATAAATAGACATATATATAATGTGTAATATATATCTGTTATATATATATATATATATATATATATATATATATATATATATATATATATATATATATATATATGTGTGTGTGTGTATATATATATACATATATATGTATATATATATATATATCATTTTCGCAAGGATAAATAAAAAGTTAATTTTAAATCTAAATTGATTTTTTAACCAACCTTCCCGTTCTGTGGTTCCGTATCGACTGATGTAAAAGCTAGTTTTTATTTGTTTAAATTTTTCCAGAATCTGTGTAGTAGGCAAGAACATTCGGCTTCGTTTTCATGTATATACGTTTATTTTTGTACCCACAAACAAACCATGTTGTTACACTAACCCCTACTAGTGCTTGACCCGCGTTCAAGTATCAATCGCCAGAAAACGTACTAGTATGTGTCCCGCATACAACGTGTTAAGGTGTGTGCAATATGAAAAACTAAAAAGCAGATTTAGGAACCTAAAAGTGTACATAAAAAACTACGAAAGAAAACCGAAAAGGACTCATAACAAAACTTATTGTTTCCGATAATACGAGAAAATAAAGTTTCTACTCTAAAATTGTAAAAAACGACGCGAATTTATGGCTAAAACTAAGATTATCCAAACACAAATTATTTTGACGGGTTTCCACATATAAAGAAACGTGCGAAAACTTTGTACTTTTCTGTGTTTACATATTTCAGGTTAGCTGATGTAGCTCCGTCAGCAAAGGCAAAACCCTCGTAATTATAGAGTTGTGGGTTCGGAACACAAGCCGGCCTATGATCAGCCTTGTTCATTAAATGTGATCAAAACACGTAAAATATGATCGTGGTCACAATGGCCTCCAAATTCTCAATCAATATCTCTAGGTGTGAAGCCTATGGGTCTTCGGCTTAGTCCCTGCCTCCAAATTACGAGGACCCACTTAAGCAAAAGTTGTACTTCACCCTTGAGGTGTTCGTTAATACGAAAGGCTCATCCCTTTGCCTTAATACGAGTAGTGTATGGTTCAATCGGGCTTGTTTTTACCAAGGTGCATCAGAAATAACCACTGCAACTTTCAGTCCCAGCTCCCAACTGATCATCAATAAAGTCTTGCCTTAGCCGTGAAGCTGGACCCATTTTTCATAAGCCTTGGTCACTTCAGGAACCTCTGAAACAAAAAGGGGAATACGCTTTTCAATAAAGCAATTTGTCATTTTGTATAGATTTTAGCAAATTTTTGGAGATTGTTCTACTTGCTAGTCCTTAATGTACAGCACGCCGTAATTCTGCCCACAATGACCAAGCGAAGGATGAGTCTCCTTCTTTCAGAAGAAAAAGTAAAATCTAATAAAGAGAGATGCTTGCAGAAATATTGTCATCGTCTTTTGTAAGTCTCATCACCTTCTAACACATTTGCCTGTCCCTCGACATAACTTCTCAGATCGTTACACATACACATACACACCCTCCACACATACATATGTGTCAGATTTTGAAATAGGATGTAACTTACTCGATAGGATTACATTGTAAATATGTAAATAATAAGATTAAAATTTTAATAATTCTGTGTTAATGCTATTTCCTTACATAATCAATATTGTGTAAATAATTTGTATGTTTAGCAATTTCATTTTCTGCTATATTCGATTGTAATCCGATTTATTTTCATCTCGATAGTAAGTGTAATTAATAATTTGCTAACTATATAAATGTTATCAATGTTAGTGAATTATTCAATTTAGTACTGTTAAAATGATGATGAACATTATGTTCATCGGTGGGATGTGTGGCGAAAGAACGATGACTAGATTTGGACTAACTAGATGGTGCTACTCTCCATAAACAGCTTCCACACTGTTGTGAAGAATTTTGTTCTAGTTACTTGGTTATTAATTCAGTTGTTAAGTAGTAGAATTTTCATTTTTTCTCCTTAAATTGTGCAGCAGCTGTCTGTAAAAATATTTCCGATTAGCTATGCAATATTTTTAACTACAGTTTCCGAACATGTAACCTGATTCCTACCATGATTCCTTCAATATTCTTGAGTGAGAGGTAACGGGAAGAATGGATCACAGTCAAAGATAAAATTGAAATTTACTTTTATTCTTGATTAACTGCGGGTATTTACAAAGGAATGTTAATTCCCAAATCATGTAGAACTGCAAAGGATGGATGCCGGAATAACTTCCTCATGATAATCTCTTATAAAAGAGGAGGCTTTTCAGGGTGCAATCAAACCCAATTTATCCCCCGTTCGGTATCCGAGACTCTGCCTCTCTCTAAATGAACTTACCAGTCTCCCGAACTAGAAAGCTGGATCCGGTACAAAAAAAAGGGCGAAAGCCTCCACGAGGTCAACACACCTACGTAAAAAATGACGAAAAGCCCTGAATTGCAAAATTGTAGGCTTTTTATACCTGGGGATGGGTCAGTTACGGTCCCGCCAACTTTTTTGGGGGGTCAGTAAAGATCCCAGTTACTTGAGAACTCCAGCTAAAGTTACAGTTTTTTTTAGCTGAATTCTCATTCGCTGGCTGTCCCTTTCCGGAAATTTTGAGCATTCATTAACGAGATCCATCAGGGGCATATTCGTCTATTCAATCCAAATATCAAGATCCCAGACACTGCGAAGCCACGATATTGTCCTGGTAAACAGGTGGGCTCCGATCAGCTGTTTTGGAGCG
>CM063510.1:96799690-96957190 GCA_032207245.1 Pardosa pseudoannulata
TCTAGACAAATAAGTACAGCCTATGCAATTTTCGGAGGTGCGGGGAATACTCCGCAGGAGTCCTGCCCAGGTTAAAAGTCTGGTTGACCCGGTGTACTACATGGAACTTTTTTGATATGAAAGTAGGTGTTGGTGAGGGAAGCAATAACTGCAGAAGGCAGTTCTGATGGCCATTACTGAAGGGGTACTTTGCCTCTTGCGGTATGTTTTAGGTTAAAATATTCATGGCCGTATGATGGCGCCGTGATTAGCGGTGGGCCAGTCAACCAGGCTGCTGGCCTTTCTTATCAGTACTGGGTTTTTGATTAGGCACTCTGCCCAGGGTTCCTTCGATGCGTCAGAGGGTTTCTTAACATTCAAGTCGTGTGTCAGAGGGCAGTCGTGCAGATAGGGATCCTACCTAAGGTAGATTCCGAAGAGATACAATCATCTATGCCACAGTGGTATTTTAACCCACGAAATGCTGTTCCGGAGGTCAGCGCCCTAACCATTCTTCCATCTTTCGGTCCAATGAACTTGGAATGACGACAATTATATGGTGGACATTAAATTAGAAAATATTGATAAGCTGGTTACAGTAACAAAATTACTGAAGATATATCGAATCGAAACAAACCGGTATGTCCTTTCAGTTCGGATCGATTTTCGTTCCGAACAAACTAACAGTTTTTTCAGGCTTTCGGGTGAGTTCCCGTTTGAAGCCTTGCGAACAATTATAGCTGGTATATAAATGCTTTCCTAAAATGTAACGCAAAAGTGGCTTTCCAGGTTGTAAATAAATTGGTATGAGGGCCGACTAAATGAGGCTTCTATTTCAAGCTTGTTATTGGTAGTCTGCTTTCATTGGAAGGATTTTTCCCTTTATAAAACTGCCGAGGTTCTTAGAACACCCGATCTCGAAACATTTCATCCACAGTGAATATATCTGGAGAGATTTTTAGGGATTTTACAACCGAGTTGCGTATCGCTATCTCGTTTTTATATTCCTTTCCATGTACTATTTATAGCTTTTTAAGAGTATGTGTAATGTTTATATAAACTCATATCGTGTCTTATTCGACGTATACAAAATGTATACATAAACAAATTTATAGCCTAGTATGCCATCATTTTGTCCTACAGACTACCTAATATATTAACATTCATACTTGTGCATCAGAAATAAAGAGGAACTATGTCCGTTTTTTTTTTAAGTTAAAATCTTCTCTTCTTAGACTCTGGTCGTCTAATTATCAGGACTTAGGTCACAGCCCGAAATGCGCAAAAACTAAGTCGAGCCGAACGATGGCCGATTGGTTAGGGTGCTGGCCATCGGTACCAGAGTTTGTGGGTTCGAATCCCACAGTGTCATGGGTGTTCGTAGCCTTTCGGAATCGGCTTTAAACTGTAGGTCCCGGTCTCATTAGCCCTCGTGTTGCAAAAAGTAGACCGTAGCACTCCAAAACAAACCAAACCAAAACCTAAGTCGCCTGGTGACTCCTACCAACACTTTTATCTCTCTAGAGAGGTTTACACTTCACTCTTTTAGCGATTACTCTTCCAAAAACCAAAATTAACAGAGAACTATTCCCAATTTTAAAGCTCCTCAAGTGACGCTGGATGAGCATGACGTCCCTGATTTTACGGAGCCCTCATAGGTTGGAGTGTTCAGGTGGATTATCGATATGCCTCGATATTAATTTGTATCGACCAACCATCAGGGGCGGAACCGCTGTTATGTTATACTGTCCAAAACGTAGATTTCATGTCTCCACTTCATTGTTACTCCGGCCACACCTGCTTGAGAAGAAAAAGTGAAAACAGCTGATCTTCCCACCGGTTAACAAGTCGGCCATTGGATTTCGAGACATAAATTTGAAACTCCATAGTGGCAGCGCCGAACGATGGCCGAATGGTTAGGGTGCTGGCCTTCGAAACAATAGTTCAGGGGTTCGAATCCCACAGTGGCATGGATGTTCGTAGCGGTTCGGAATCGGCTTTAATCAGTAGGTCCCGGTCTCATTAGCTCTCGTGTTGCATAAAGTATATCGTAGCACTCCAAACCAAACCAAAGCACATTGGCAGCAAAGACGTGGACGCCATTTGCCTTATGTGTTATTTTCCACATAACCTTATCCTGTGTACTATACGATTCAATAAAAAAAACACTTTAAAAAACTATTTTTATTTAATTCAAATCGTGCGTTGATATTAGGACATCCTCTTATATGTATAAATACATATGTGCATGTGCCCATACAAACGCATAATGTATACTTCTAGCAAAGTATATCCGTTCTCTCTTCTCATAACCTTACTGTACTAAGAAAGGGAATTTTCTCGGTTATCTCTAAACCTGAAAAATCAAAACCAGACGTGTGCCTAGCCGTCTTCTCTGGCCGAGGAAAAACGAGAGTTCTCCCTAATGACGTCGACGATTGAACCGTAACCTCGTCTACAACTCCCCCAAATTCGTCCGCCGTGCTTCATTAGATAATGGGTCGACTTCTTGAGAATCTTCTGGAGAGAGGGCTCCAAATAGACCAAAATTCGCTTCAAAAAATCATTATCCCGTCTCCACTTTGGTGAAACCGAAAAGAGAGATAGCTTTTTTAGGAGGTTTTTTGAGACAGAGTTAATTTTTTCGAGGACGGGAAATCTTCAGTTGATGGTTCCTCTTTTTTTTTATTCTTTTTTTTTATCTCTCTTGCAGACCAAGTGTACATGAAGTACTTTAATCATTTGAAACTGGGACGAAGAGCGCTGTTTGGAACCTCTATAGGCAAAAAAAAAATTATGCTTTAGATTGCTGGAACCAAATGAGAACTTATACCCCTCGGACAATCGAATAACATACAAATTAAAAGAATGCTACGTTTATTAATATAGACCAGCCGCTATGTGCCTAGCCTTCAGTTTGTGTGATTTATGTTCCCAAATCAAGTTTTAGAACATTACAGATGGTAAGCATATTAATTAGTATGTTAAATCAATCTCATATATTTGAGTTCTTGATTAATATGATAGGTTATTACCAATAAATTGTCTCCGTTAAAAGTATACACAAGCACAATGTTGCATATCCCTATATAATAATACCCTAAGTTATCCTTCTGTCTGTTTATGAAGCGGTTGGACCTGGATGAATAGAGGCATCCATATTGGATTCTTGATGAGTTAGGGTTAGCAAAATTCAAAGCGAGTTCAAAACTTTCGAAATCCACCCTTATTTTCCCCTGGTAAAACAGGCGATGATTAAATTTATCAATTTATCACATAAGTAGATGAAAATAACATTTTTTTTCTAATATTATGAAGTCTCTCCTTTACCCATCACATTTAAACATTTCTTATTTTAAATTTTTTAAATATCGTCTGCATTATTTTCATAAAAGTCTAGGAGTCTATTTCCTTGACTAATAAATATGTAGCGTTTAAGTTATATATCTTTGAAAATTATAAAGTTTGTTCGTTTGTGTGCTTATTTTTTATACGTAACCACACGGCTTGCAATCGATTCGCTATTTTGGACAACATCCATATATACCGCAAAATAATCGCTGTCAATATTAAAACCTCTGCTGTCCATCCTATCACGTAATATGTCAAGATAAATTAAAGTTGGAAACCAACAGGATGTCAGTAAATATAAACAAATTGTTGAGAGTGTACCAGATAATTCTCAGCCAAAAAACAAACCATTTCTTACCTGCCTCATAGGGTACTTTACAATTCTAGAAAAAAAAATTAACGACCCTGTCATATGACGGACTATATGCTAGTTTAATAGAATACTATTCTAACTACAAACCAGCCGCTTTGTGCCCAGTCTTTGGTTCGAGTTATTCAAAGTTCTCAAATCAAGTTTTATAACCATTGCAACAGATATAGTATGTATATTAAATAGATGTCATACCTTTCAGTTGATGACGAATATGTTAATTATCCATAAATAATCTCCGAGATGAATAAGTACATGCACAATGTTGCCCGTGATTCGTTAAGTAATTATAAGAAACTAGCAGGTAGCCCGTCATATGGCGAGATCAGTGAAATTTATAATCTTCCAGACTTATAAAGTACCCTATGAATCAGGTAAACGTATTCATAAATTATTTGTATAATAGAAAAGATTTATTTGTATAAATATTTGTATTAATAGAAAATTAAACAGATGCTTTCATGGTGTAACGTATCCGGTCCTGTTTCAGGAGACACAAGGAAGAATCCGATGTACTAGACTAATTGGTTTATTTACACATCAGCTATATACATTATTTCACAAGTATAAAATAAAACAATCTGATCACAGGAAGTGATGAGTACAGGCCTGAGTAGAGACGGGTACCTAAACTAATTCAGACTCTGCCGAAATATGGTAGCATAGACGGAAGACACAATTCGTAGCTTTCTCACTATATCACTGTAACACACTAAAAACTCTAGCACAGTTCTGAAGAACAGCAACAATCCTGAAGAGGATTATAATAGCATACGAAGAACCCAAGCACAGGGTATCACTTCAATCTCACAAGAGATTTATCCCAAGATGGGATTATAGCAAATGAAACTCTCCGGTAGAGAGACAGGTCAAGGCGACCAACGAGTTAGCCGATGCGGGCTACTCAAGAAAAGATCCCAAGGTGGGATTATCGCAAATAAAACTCTCCGGTAGAGAGACAGGTCAAGGCGACCTACGAATTAGCTGATTGCTTGCTAACTAACTTCTTTTCAAAAAAAATATCTTCTTCGTCTCTTTCTAGGGGAGGGGCCTCCAAGAGACGGGCCTCACCCACAATTTTATTATTGGGTCACCTAGCGATGACCTCATCTTCGACCAACTGCATTGGTCCGGGTTAAACCATTATCGGCCGTAAAGCTAAGATTGCATTAGCGGCAACATCTGAGAAGCGGCAAACCCTTTGTCGTTCCGCGATCATCTTTTTAGCTGACAGAAAAGGTACCGTCCAGTCTGGCGTATTGTTCCTTCACTATAGTGCGCGGGCCGCGTAGACTTCATGGTGCCGTAGAAGACAATTCTTTTGTATTCACACAAGTCCACCTTTAAAAGCAAAGTTCTTTGACGATACACCGCTATATCACGCCGTTACAATGGTATACCTATGGTCGGTCTCACCAAAGTCATTCAACAGCCAACCGCGATTAACCCATGGCGACAACCAATGCCCGGACGAAATTCTCCATTTAAACAAAGATTAATCGCCGTTAAACGACTTTGGTGAGACCGGCACCCGACTGTATGAAAAGAATTTGTTGTTAATACCGGTGATAAAATTTCCATTGTCACAAAAATTAATCGATGATTAAATTTAAAATCATCACATTTGTACCTAATCTATTATTTAAGCCCAATATAAAAGAAAATTCTTTACGTAACAACTAAGTTCAGTGATAAAACGTATGAAAATAATGCAGACGAAAAATAATTTAAATAATTGAAAATGATTAAATGAGAGGGTTAAAGGAATGACGTCATAATGATAGGAAAAAATGTTATTTGTAACTATTTATTGTGTGATAAATTGATAAATTTAATCACCTGCTCTTAACCGGGGAAAATAAGACTTGAATTAATGGCATTAAACGGTCGAAAAGGAGGGAAGGTGTAGATTTCGAAAGTTTTAAAGACCCCAGTATATTTCGCTGTGATATGAAGCATATTTATACCAATATCTTTTAGAATAGGATAAATAGTTTAGGGGAAGATAAACTTTACTCAATTTGAATTTCAGTAACCCTAACTCATCCAGAACCTAAAATGGATGCCTCTATCCATTTCAGGTCCAACCGTTTCATAAATTCGAGGAGAAATGGACAGATAACAGGCTATTATTATATAGGGGATTTCATGACTTTTTCCCTACTACATGACACAACGGTGTATTAAATTTTATGCCCATGGTCTCAGGTATGTAGAATTCCTTAAAACCCGTGTAGCAACATTCATTAAAACGTGTGATAGAACAGAAAATTCTCTAGGATGATATCTTTAAATTTCTTAAGAAACATCGAGAAAAATATACTTAATTTTAAATAACTTTGTGAGAAATATCAATATTTTTATATTTAAAACTATTGGGGATTTAGGAAGTACGTTGGGAAGACTAAGGGTGTATTTACTATCTGAGAAAATATATATCATGTGCATTCTTTCAGTAGTTTACCAATTCATTGTGTCCTTAATGACGGAAGCCTGAAAAACTGTATTGTAATTTTCAACCCCCTGCATCAAAGACCTCCATGATGGAAAATATATATCCTTTGCATTCTTTCAGTAGTTTACCAATTTATTGTGTCCTTAATAACGGAAGCCTGAAAAACTGTATTGTAATTTTCAACTCCCTGCATCAAACACCTCCATGACGGAACATATATATCATGGGCATTTTTTCAGTAATTTTCCAATGTACTGTGTCCTTAATAACGGAAGCCTGAAAACTGTATTGTAATTTTCAACCCCCTGCATCAAAGACCTCCATGATGGAAAATATATATCATGGGCATTCTTTCAGTAATTTTCCAATTTATTGTGTCCTTAATAACGGAAGTCTGAAAAACTGTGTTGTAATTTTCAACCCCCTGCATCAAAGACCTCCATTGATGGAAAATTTATATCATGGGCATTCTTTCAGTAATTTTTCTATTTATTGTGTCCTTAATAATAGAAGCATGAAAAACTGTATTGTAATTTTCAACTCCCTGCATCAAACACCTCCATGACGGAAAATATATATCATTGGCATTCTTTCAGTAATTATCCAATTTATTGTGTCCTTAATGACCGAAGCCTGAAAAACTGTATTGTAATTTTCAACCCCCTACATCAAAGACCTCCATGATGGAAAATATATATCATGGGCATTCTGTCAGTAATTTACCAATTTATTGTGTCCTTAATTACGGAAGCCTGAAAAACTGTATTGTAATTTTCAACCCCCTGCATCAAAGACCTCCACGGTGGAGGGAGCACCGCACTAGTGATCTTTGTACCTTACAAAATGTCGCAATGGTACTCGTTTTAAATGACTGTTAGTCTAAGATTTTCTTTTATAAAGTTCCAACTTAATAAAAGTAATTTGTGTACCTGTCGCGTGCTATTAAAACACCTGCCGTGTTTCACCTAGAGGCACATGTGCCATAGATTCGCAATCTCTGCTCTAGCTCCTGAAAGTGTTGAATCTGGCAGTGCTATCACCGCGTACAAAATTACGGAAGGCAATGCGTTCGATTCGTTTTCCCACGCAACAACCGCGGTCTCTTGCAAAACAAGGAATCCACATTACGCATCATCCATCTGCGTCCTCGATCGGCAGTAAATAACAATTACCTCCACGTCAAAAGTGCGGACTGCAAAGTAATGAAAATTTAAAGCTTGCCAATTGGATCAACCGTTATTAATGGAAAAATATTCCCCTCACCCCCCCTCTCTTTAAGAGAATGAGATTTCATTCCAAGTGTGGAAATTTTAAAATCTCCACTGCGAACTCCCATCTCATTCAATTTGCCGAGGAGTCGCGGGATTCCAGTTGATGAGGCCTCATTGTGAAAAATGACTCATCGCTCTTGACTCTTTTTCCCCAAGTCCTCCGAACTGTCCTTCATCATTAAGTAATTCGGTGGCGTGCCGTCCCGAAAGAAGGGTGTGGGTTTAAAATAAGGCCTTTTTAGACAGGTGGAGAGCATTTATAATTCCTTTCGAAGCGGAGTGGCTTTCCCATTTGCAGTCTACGATAATAAGATCAGACAGATTCCTTCCAGTCTTTTAAAATAAGAAAAAAAAACGTTTAGAGGGTAAAAAAATAAATTTAAGGTGTGAAAAGAGTACTGGTATTAATAAAAAAAGGTCCTCCTTAAAAGATTTAATGGTAAAAGTCTTTTCCTGATCAGTTTTATGAAAGAACCCGTCGTGATCAGTTTTGAGGAAGGACTTATCATTTTTAAATATTAAACTCGTCTTAAGTTACATCTTTTTACTTCCTCGCGTATTAAATATACATAATGGATAAAAGTCGTTAAATATGGAACTTCAATATTTTGTTAAATATTGACGATTTAAAACTACTAAATCATAAGGAATTTTGGAAATATTCCTATGAATGTATCCAAATTAATCGCATCCAGCTATGTGAGTATCTTTAGATATATATGAATGTGGTAAATTACAAACTGCAATTTTTTTATGAAGAAAACTTGGTTATGAAAGTCAACCATTGTGGTTGACTACTATAAATTCATATTCAGTTATAGGATTATCTTTATAATATATATACATTAATGCGATAAATTAAAAACAATATTAAAAAAAACATGATGGAAACTTATGAACGTGGTTGATTACAATAAAATCAAAATAGCAAACTGCTCTACACATAAAATTTTGTTAGTATTATGTCAGTATGTGAATATAACTACAAATCAGCAGAGATAAAGGAATGAACTTTGGTTTTGATAATGTCTGTTTATGAATCTAACTACGATATGTTTAAAATAGCTACGATAATAGATATGATGGAAACTTATGAATGTGATTGATTGCAATAAAATCAAAATTGCAAACTGCTCTACACATAAAATTTTGTTAGTATTCTGTCAGTATGTGAATATAACTACAAATCAGCAGAGATAAAGGAATGAACTTTGGTTTTGATAATGTCTATTTCTGAATCTGGCTACAATACATTTAAAATAGCTACGATAATAGATATGAGGGAAAATTATGAATGTGATTAATTGCAATAAAATCAAAATTGCAAACTGCTCTACACATAAAATTTTGTTAGTATTCTGTCAGTATGTGAATATAACTACAAATCAGCAGAGATAAAGGAATGAACTTTGGTTTTGATAATGTCTATTTCTGAATCTGACTACGATATATTTAAAATAGCTACGATAATAGATATGATGGAAACTTATGGTTTGGTTTGGAGCTCTACGGTCTACTGTTTTGCACACGAGGGCTAATGAGACCGGGACCTACTGCTTAAAGCCGATTCCGAACGGCTACGAACATCCATGCCTTAGTGGGATTCGAACCCACGAACTCCGGTACCGATGATCAGCACCCTAACCAATCGGCCAGCATTCGGCATGGAAATTTAAGAATGAGATTGATTACAATAAAATCAAATTTGCAAACTGTTCTCCACATAAAAATATGGTAGTATTCTGTCAGTATGTGATTATAACTATAAGTTAGCGGAGATGAAAGAATGAACTTTGGTTTTGATAATGTCTATTTCTGAATCTGTCAGCGATATATTTAAAATAGCTACTAATTTCATGAAGTTTTATTAGTGTTTGTCTGTGTAAGAAGAAAACTTAAAAAAGCAGATTTAAATAGATAAATTTTAATTATTAAAGTACCTATCACAGTGCGAATACAATAAACTCACTCAAAACAGCAGATAAATAGATAGAATGTGTTTAGTGTTCTGTCTGTATGTGAATATAACTTCGAAAAAAGCAGAGATTAAAGGATAAAGTTATGTTATGATAACGTCTATTCCTTGTGTAACTACGGTGAATTCAAAACAACAAGCACCTAAATGGATGACACTTCATTAATGTCTGTCTGTGTGAGAAGAAAATTTAAAGAAAGACAATAAAATTTAAATAAAGTATCTATCAGTACAAATGCAATAAATTCAAAACAACAAATAGCTAAACGGATAAAATATGGTTGGTGTTTCTTTCTGTCTGTGACATGAATATAACTTCAGAAGAGGTGAAAGGATGAAATTTGGATGTCTATTTCTCTGTGTTGTAACTGCGATGAATTCAAAACAGCAAACAGTTAAAGGGATGAAACTTCATTAGTGTCTGTCTATGTGAGAAAAAAAATTAAAGAATGAAAGCTAGATGAATAAAATTTAATAAGAATATCTTTCAGGGCAAATGCAATAAATTCAAAACAACAAATACCTAAACGGATAAGCTTGGTTGGTGTTTCTTTCTGTCTGTGACATGAATATAACTTCAGCAGAGGTAAATGGATGAAATCTGGATGTCTATTTTTCTGTGTTGTGACTGGGATGAATTCAAAACAGCAAACAGCTCAATGGATGAAAACTTCATTAGTGTCTGTTTATGTGAGAAGAAGATTTAAAGAAGGAAAGCTATATGAATAAAATTTAATGAGTACTTATCACAAAGCAAATGCAATATATTCAAAACAACAAATAGCGAAATGGATAAAATTTGGTTGGTGTTTCTATCTGTCTGTGTATAAATATAATTTCAAAACAACATACATGAATGGGTGAAATTTGAATATGGAAATGTCTATTTTTGTGTGTTGTGACTACGATGAATTTCAAATTCAAATAGCTAAATGGATGAAATTTTATTAGTTTCTGTCTTTGTGAGAAGAAAATTTAAAGAAGGAGAACTAGATGAATAAAATTTAATGCGAGTATCTATCAGTACAAATGCAATAAATTCAAAACAACAAATAGCTAAACGGATAAAATTTGGTTGGTGTTTATGTCTGTAATATGAATATGACTTCAGAACAGCAGAGCCAATTGGATGAAATTTGGATAATGTCTATTTCTATATATTGTGACTACGATGAATGCAACACAGCAATTAGCTAAATGGATAAAATTTCACTAGTATCTGTGT
Source organism: Pardosa pseudoannulata (assembly GCA_032207245.1). Lineage (NCBI taxonomy): Eukaryota > Metazoa > Arthropoda > Arachnida > Araneae > Lycosidae > Pardosa > Pardosa pseudoannulata. The sequence continues at coordinate 96,810,317 of CM063510.1, forward strand.
AAAAAGAAAATTTAAAGAAATGAAGCTACATGAATAAAATTTAATGAGAGTACCTACCACAACCCAAATTCAATAAATTTAAAAAAAAAATAGCTAAAATGATAAAATATTTTGGTGTTCCTTTCCGTCTGTGTGTGAATATAATTTCAAAACAACAGACATGAAAGGATAAAATTTCTTTTGTGTCTGTCTGTGTGAGAAGAAAACTTAATGAAGCAGAGTTAAATGGACAAAATTATGAAAAACCCCATCTCAGTGCAAAAATAATTAATTCAAAATTGAAAACAGGTAAACGGATAAAATTTGGTTATCGTCTGTGTGTGAATAAACATGATTTTAAAATAGCAGATCTGGATATCAGTTATGGTATGCCCACGTATGAGTAGAATGACTTTGGGATATACTCTGGATGTTGCTAGTCGGTTCGTGCGTTCGTTCTGACGTCAGCTTACGGACATTACGCGAGCAAACGATCAAGCTGACGTCGAAGCGAAGTCAAACTTCAAAATGGTTATGCGGTAGAAGCACTAGGAAAACTTGGAGATGAAAAAACTAAAAATGTAAAGACATCTGAAGAACAAGACTTCTAAAGAACTTTCAACAATAAACATGGGGAGGAAACAACTACATTGTCTCCAATAAGGAGCCTTTTCATGGATGCAAGATTCATGTACCCTACATTGTGTAAAATGGGGGTTTTGTGACATCAATTGACGTATTTGTTCATAGACCTCGTAAGTGCCACATAAAAACCGAAATTATAAATTAGTATAAACGATGGAAAATGTGTGGAATGTGCAAATGATAATTCTGATACAACATCATAGAGTTAAAATAATAAGAATGCACGAAAGCAATGCGTTAGGACTCGTAAAAAAAACAACCATTTAGATTTTCATTTTTTAGTTAAGTATATAAATTGTATGTTTGTGTGTAAGTAAAAGAGTGAGTGAGTGAGAGCGATAGGCGGATGATGTCTTGATAATATATTTATTCATGATTATTGTACATTTTAACATTCAACCATCAAACATGGCAGCCAGTGGCTACTTTCCACACTGTAACAAAGAAGCTACATTTGCCCAAGATTTATTCAGAAACTCTTTCTAAAGACACTCTCTCTCAATTATTACGCTCCAAGCCCTTTCATATGAAATTATTAGTGATTCGTGCGCCTGCATTAAAGAATGCGCTGTGTTTTCTGCTTTTAAACCCCTAAATTGTTAATTTTATGTTTTCAAACCTCACATATAAGTATATATGCCTGTATATGTATATAAGTGTAATATATATATATATATATATATATATATATATATATATATATATATATATATATACATATATATATATATATATACGTATATATACTGTCCATTTTCTAAAACTGCTACACGCTTTTTTATTATCTTTCCTCAAGTAAGAACCTTGGGCGGTAATGGGTAGAAAATCATTATAACACAAAATTTAATGATCTGCAATCTCGAGTGTTGCTTCCCTTTAAATGCATTAAACTGGATCATTAAATGTCATCCGACTACTGTATTTAATTAGGTTTAAAATCGTTTTAACGCTGACATTCTATACATGCGATAAAGTCTTTCTCCTCCTAAAATACATTAAATTGTGTCACAAAATTTATAATTGAATCTTGAATACTACGTTATTATTCAAAATTTTCTGCAACGTCAAGAGCTACTCCCCCTTTTTAAATTGTTATCAAATGCGTCATTTGTATATGTTATTGTATAAATATTTAAAATTAGTAATAAGAGTTTCAGGATTTATACTGTCCAGTATTATTACTGTTTATATATATATATATAGATATATATATATATATATATATATATATATATATATATATATATATATATATATATATATATATATATAATATAGATAGATAGATAGATAGATATACATACATTAAATATATATATATATATATATACATATATATATATATATACACATATATATATATATAGATATATATATATATATATATATATATATATATATATATATTAGATATATATATATATATTAGATATATATACATATATATATACATATATATACATATATATCGACATATAGATATAGAGAGAGAGAGAGAGAGAGAGAGAGAGATATAGATAGCTATAGTAATAAAATGTAGCTGTTATAATGTACTGACAATACTAACACCAGTGTTCGTTCTGAAAGTGGAAACACAGTAAAAATATAATACCTTATATTTGAACTAAAACATTTATTATGTACACTAATAATTTACAGACATTATTTCTGGATTAATATATATAACATTCATTACTCGACGTTTATCATTATACAACAATTCATTACAATTTTCTTTTTGTTGTTATACATTATTCCTTAATTCAAAAGATTCTGAGACCCAGCTAATGATTATGAATAATTGTCAAGTTTACCTCCCGTACTTACATTGGAGTAGGCTGGGGTTGCCATCCTGCTGTACGTCTGTGCGGACGTGCAGGCATGGGTTTTCGATGTCCAGCCGCTCTTGAATTCCGAATTCAACTCCTTTTTTTCACTCTTTCACAACTCATCACCTCGGTTTTAACGCCCCTTTTTTTCTTTACTAATCACTTGTTGGTGAAATTTTCCCACATCTGCACCCATTTCGGACGTGCAGGTGGGCTCATTAATAAAGCTCCTTTTGTGAACTGTTGGCTTTTTAAACTGTTAAAGGATTAGTTGCCCATAAATATAAATACCAGCTTTCTCAGTGGTTTTGGTTAATTAAGAAAATGTATATAATTCTTTTACAATGGCGCAATCTACATCAATGAAAGTCGCCCAAATAGCAAGGGATACTATGTTGTTCGGATGAAATAGCAATGTGTTTTAATAAACATCGCCAATTATTTCTGTACCACCTGCACCTCCTTCGGACGTGCAGGTGGGCTCATTAATATAGCCCCTTTTGTGAACTGTTGGCTTTTTAAACTGTTAAAGGATTACTTGCCCATAAATATAAATGCCCGCTTTCTCAGTGGTTTTGGTTAATTAAGAAAATGTACACTCATGTCCATAAATTAAGAATAATTCAGAATCACACAGAAATTGAGCTCTGAAATAAAAATTTCACCTGTAGAATTATCACACACATCTTGAAGAAGAATATGCAATTTGCAGGAAACCACCAGAGGACGCGGATAGTACGTCACAATGACGAGAGTGTATGAAAGGGGTATATAAGGAATGGTGGCAAAGAAGTAAAATTGTTCACAAGCGCTTTAAAAGCCTTTCAGTGCAATAACCGCATAGTTATGGCACAAAGGAAGAATCTGGATGATTTTTTACGTCGTAGAATTATCGGATGACTGGAATGTGGACATACCCAACTGGAAGTATCCGAGGAACTTGGAATCGCCCAGAGTGTCATCTCCAGGCTTTGGCAACGATTCAAACATGATGGTAATGTGAGTAGATGTTACAGCACAGGTCGCCCCCGAGTTACTACGCCGAATGATGACCGGTATTTGGCAGTTACTGCCAAAAGAAACAGGCGGAGCACAGCATCAGACCTGTCTCGTCAGCTCTCTTCAGCTACCGGTACGACAGTTTCAAGGCAGACCGTGTACAGACGCTTAGGGAACATTGGTCTATATGCTCGTAGGCCTGTCAGATGTGTTCCCCTTACCGCAACTCACCTGCGATTATGCTGGGCTAGAGAGCATGCATTGTGGACAACGCAACAGTGGTCTTGTGTGATGTTTTCCGACGAGTCCAGGTTCAGTTTACATTCTGATTCTCGCCGGACTTTCATATGGAGAGCGCCAGGTACCCGTTACCACCAAGAGAACACCATTGAACGACACCGTTACGGTGGTGTAGGATGGCTCGTTTGGGGAGGAATTATTCTTGGTTCCAGAACTGACCTGCATGTTCAGAGTGTAACGATGACAGTCGGGATGATGATCGGGATGTCATTCTGGAACAACATGTACGTTTGTTTCGGGAAGCCATGGGTCCTGAATTTCTGTATATGGATGACAACTGCCGACCTCACCGTGCAAACATTATAGACGAATGCCTTCAATCGGAGGATATCACCCGTATGAATTGGCCAGCATACTCACCGGACTTGAATCCAATAGAGCATGTGTGGGACATGCTTGGCCGACGAATTGCAGCCCGTCAACCCCCTTCCAACTGTCTATCGGAACTTCGGAGGGCATTGCTTGATGAGTGGTGTAATTTTCCCCAAGATCAGATTGATAATCTAATACTCAGCATGCGTAGGCGTTGTAACGCTTGTATTGCATCGTCCGGGAGACATACTCCGTATTAACCATCATACTAACCATGTTATACTGTTTTCTGTAAATAGGTTCTTTTTTGAAATTTGCTCCACGGAGTAAAAATCGCAATTTTTATTAATTATGTCAAACATATAGCATCTTTTTTGCTCTTTACCTTTTGTTTAATAAATAGACTTTACAAATAAGTCAAATTTGTTTTGCTTTTGTCTCTTTCATTGCCTGAACTTCATTATCCTTAATTTATGGACATGAGTGTATATAATTCTTTTACAATGGCGCGATCTACATCAATGAAAGTCGCCCAAATAGCAAGGGATACTATGCTGTTTGGGTGAAATAGCAATGTGTTTTAATAAACATCGCCAATTATTTCATCAAATTTTGCCAAGGGCACCCTATTCTTCAGTAGTACCCATATCTTTTTCATTAATATACCAGAGCCTGCTTACTTTTTCCTTCTTAATATTTTCTAGAATAAAATTGAGACGGGAAAGAACAATTAATTGATGATCCCACGGAGTCGAGAGAATGTCACAATCTGAAGCTATATCTTCCGTTTTCGAGAATTTTCGAGGGTCATTAAGTTTTGGTTCTCTCCTCTCGCTGGGGAGATTTAAATTCCGCAGGAGGTTTGAAGGCAGTCTTTTAAAATTGATTACGCATGAAAGGGGAGAGGAAGAGTGGAGAGGAGAAAAAAAAAACCCAGCCTATGCTCTTCCTTGAAACACCTGACTGATAGCGGCTGGTTGATGAAATATTCGAAACTCTTTAAATGGGGAAATGTTTAGAATTCCATTTCTCATGTTTTTTTGTCTGAAATCTTTTATGGTTTTCGTTTGAGGTCATGTTCCGATATTTATTTTCGGAATAACGTTAAAGAATTCTGTGTGATGGGATTTTTTTATATAGCAGTTAATCCGTGCTTTAAGTATAACACGAATTACCTTTTGGTGATTTTTATATTTTCTTTTGTTAAGTGCATCTCTAAAAGGGTATCATATTTTATATAAAGGTAAAATGTTTTATAATTTATATTAAAAGACACCTAGATGCATAAAATGAAACCCATATCCTATACAGTATACAATCTATGATATACGTATCATATACAGGAATACGTATTTGCAACGTTTATGATACGTTGTTTGCTGTATGAGTTGTGAGAAATTATAATATACAAATACATATTTATGACAGCGTATTGACTTATATATTTAAGTAAAAGTGAATTCAGACGTATATAAATAAGCCCATGTAATAATGTATATTTGAACGTTCCTTTCTAACTCCCATTCTAATCCCTTTAAATCTTTTTCCCAGCCTCTAAAAAGTTTAATCAAATTAATATTTTTCACTTAAAATTCTCCATAAATTTGTATATACTAAAAATGTAAACTTTTTGTCTATTCAGCACGTTTCCCAGCTGTCGGAGGTAAATGGTTTGTCGTTTTGCTAATATTGCATTTAATTTGCTTATTTACTGTTTTTTTACCGTGAGAAAATTGTTTCTGTCTTCACACTTGGGTGCACCTCTGTTCGATCAGAGTGAGCTCTGTGTCTTTTCTTTGTCTGTTGTTCAGTAGAATGGATGTGCATTGTAACTGCTCTGGAATAATGTTTGAATTAGACTGGTGCCGTTCTCTTCAAAGTCGACCCGACTGCACTTTTATTGCTGCTAGCTTTTGAGCTTTCTTCTTGTCAAAGAGTTTTATAAGAAATAGATTGCATATATATATATATATATATATATATATATATATATATATATATATATATATATATATATATATATATATATATATATAAAGTATATGTATGTGTTATTTATTTATTTTCTTGATGCTGAGTGTCTCAGAAGGTAAATCCCTTTTCAAACCTTTTTATTTCTATACTCTGTATAGAGGAGGTTTTACTTGATTATTTTATTTCAGACAAATTGAACTTGAAAAATAAGCAAATATCTAAAAAATATATATAAAACATTATTTTACAATAAATCTGTGCACAGCTGCTGAGTCTCATTTAGGAGGGAAAACTCAGTATGTTCAATAGTAATCTAACCTAAAGAGATGGAAAAACATTTTCAAGGTTTCTCCTAATTAATTCCGTGTCTAACTCCACAATCATTGATCCATTCATTCATGGTCAGAATCGGTATTTCAATAAAATCTGAAGACCGTAATTTCTACGACTGGAATATTTCCTTTATTTTGTACAAGAAAGTAAAAAGGAATTTTCCATCTATATATGCTAAGTTTGAAAATCCTTTTACTCCAGTAATCCTTAATGTGGTTACACGATAGATCACAGTTTATCGAGAACACGAGCAACTTGAAAAAGAAACCGCGATAATTTGGGGAAGAAGGGTCAAAGCAACAACAAGGGTATTTTCTATGTCGTGTATTTTAGCGAGATTGGAGTAAAGATGCCTCATTAATCAGCTTAGATATTTAGGAGATCTAAAACGCATTAAGGCTCATCAATATTCAGAGGTACTTATCAGGATCCATCTTGTTGCCCAGTTTCCTCAAGGAAAAAAAATCCTTTTGTTTTAGATAATGTACGAAAACATCGATTTGGAACTTCCTTTTCGAGTCATTTTACAATATCGATTATCATTCATTTTTCTATTACGACTTTGCTTGTTGCATTGTAAATAAATTATTCGGATATTGCCTTTTAATTTATTATTTTAGAAATTTTCTAGTTTGATATACGTATATCGGATAATTCTGAGACAAATGACCAAATTTGGTGACAATCTGCGACAAAACATTTGAGGCTACCAAATTTAATATTTAAGATTTGTTGAAGATTTTAAGTTTAGAAGAAGAAAACTATCATTGCTACTTCTAATAAAAATTTAGGAATATTCTTTGAAAACTCAAGACTGATTTTCATTTTTCAAGACATATCGACATATAATAAATAGAAATATTTTTTAGAATATAGAATACTTAAGGGAACACTTTTATTTTTAAACCTTCTAGAATTCGATTTTTACATTTTGAAAACATCTGAATCGTTTAAAACCTTCTAAACCAGTGGTTCTCAAAGGGGGGGGGGTGGAACAATGCTGCTGGCCAGTAAACTTATTTTGCGAAATAGGTCGGCGGTGTGAGCAGGTTTTGGCTTTCAAACTTAATTTTAACAATATTCAATAATTTATTACGTTATCTAATAAAATAAACTTACGCTGTGGTTCCAGAACTAGTTATTTTTATTCTCAGTGTTCTGTGTGACATTTAGAAAAATATATTTTATCAACAGCATGCTTTTGGTTTGGTTTGAAGATAATAAGATAATAAGAAAGATAAGTGTGAAAGATAAGTGTAAACGGGGCTATTAGCCCCGTTTACATGTGCCAAAAGCAGCGTAGAATGCAGTGTAGATACGGGAATTGTACTCCCCTTTCAAGAATTATTCCTAGCTAGAGAAAAAATTGAGGGGTAGAAGGAACCCACCTTTCTACCCGGGTAATTGCAGAGTTTACTCTCCTTTCCCTTCATCCTTTGCGCTTACAGATGATTGCCGTCCCGTATGATCACGTGACTTCTAGCTACGATCCTGGCAAAATGGAGGGTAAAAAGAATTGACCATGTAAACGGGTTTCTCCGACCCTCCAAGCAAAATCCCTTTACCCGAGTAAAAAGAAGGGTACATGACTGGCACATGTAAACGGGGCTAGTAAGGAAGGAAATAAGAAAAATATATTGCATTTAAAGGTGATTTGAATTACAGAGATTAAATTTTAGTTTTTAGAAATATAACTGGCATTCTAACTATTAACTGTTATTTGCCATCTCTCATTTCTATTTAAAAATCTATTATTGCAATTTAAAGGTTTCATGTTACGTCAAAATGTACGTGTTGAAAAAGCAATAGATTCTGTTTTTTCAAATGTCATTTTATGACATTTAAAATGACAGCTAATCTAATAAAAGAATAATCTGTAATATTCAGAGTTGTACACGTTTCATATTTGTTTCATTTTGTGCAATCCCTAACTTATAGGTTGTTGTATTATTGTTGTTGTAAAAAAAAAAATTCGATCTATTTATTTTAGTTCATATTGAGGCGTGGCGGAGCGATGGCCGATTGGTTGCTCACATACTGGCCTTCGGTACCGGAGTTCGTGGGTTCGAATCTCACTGTGGTATGGATGTTCGGAATCGGCTTTAAGCTGTAGGTCATGGTCTCATTAGCCCTCGTGTTGCAAAATAGTAGACCGTAGCACTCCAAACCAAACCAAACCATATCATACATTCAGGTGTGTATACAAGTAATGCCAAATAAATCTCTTAAGAGAGTTTTTCTGTTTATATACCTATCATTTTATGACACTTCAAATAACAACTGATCTAAGAAGAATCGGCTGTAATATTCAAAGTTGTATTAGTTTACAATTATTTCATAATTGTCCTATTCTATGCAATTCGTAATAACTTAAATATTCGTCAATATCTATTCGAAAGAAATTGAAGGCGTTTATCTGGTCGTAATACAAAATTGGGTTATAATTTTTACAAGTTCACAGAATGTCGCAAAGAACTGTCTGTGTTTTATAGGAACTGAAGAAATTTCCCAAAGAAGCAACTGGCCGATATACATACAGAAAAGCTGAGCCTGTTGCTCCAGAATTTGAATTTTATCAAAGATCTTTCGGATTAACAACCATTTCGTAACAGCCCATTTCGTATTCCTCTTCAAAGCAGTGTGACAAATGCGCGATCGAAAAATTTAATCGAACTGCCTTGTGATCGCGGCTGCCACAAATAACGAGTAACGAATTCCCGTGTCGCTCTTCGAAATCCTTGCAGAGGGAAAACTATTTTAAATTCTTAAAGTAAACACCTTATATCGGCATAATCTCGCGACAAAGCCTCTCTGAAATATCACTCAAAAGTAGCTCCAAGTTCAATATTTGCCTCCACAACTGATATTTTCCGGCCCCCCAGGGGGGGAGGAGGTTAAGAGTCGAAACATCGGGTCATGTGAGCGTAATTGATGACCTTAAAAGAGTCGAGATGGATGAGAGGCATCCTTTTCCCTTCTCGGTATATCACGAACTTTTGGAGCGGCTTTCGGAGATTTTCCCCACTGCCCGCCAAATATTTCGGGGAATATTTCAAGTAGAAAAGGGATTAAATTTAACTAAGGATTTCGGCGTTCTGAAATCTGTTATTGAAGTTTAGCACGATTTAGTGTGAGGGCAGGGAGATAAACAATGCAGAGATGAACGATTTGGAACAGATTTTCGTCACGACCGTCCATCTTTTAGGGGAGAATGATACGGGAGGTTCTGTGCCGTTCTATAGAAGTCTTTGTTTGCTGTATGGATTTCTGTGTTAATGAAATATACCTCCTGTGTACTGCGAATGAATCTTAAGGTTTCATATAGATATATTTCACAAAATATTACGCTATATGTTGTTGAATGAAATTTACTTGGAATTTTCCCTTCCTATATAAATCATAGGTCTTCATTTACAAATTTGTAGATTAATACTTAATATTCTTTGGGCGTACCAATTGAACCCGCGTCAATTTATACTCGATACAACGAACATATTACAATTTTATATCTTTAGTTTTTGTTAAAAATATTTATACAAAAAATATTATACATTCATGAAATGTTTTCTTCTGTACATAAAAATTGAACTACAGTGGTCTCCGCTTAATGTAATCAGTTCGGGATACCGTTATTTTGATAACAATAATCGATTGATATCAATAAACGATATACAAAATTAGATAAATTTACCCATTCCCTTTAATTCACACTTATTAAGTTTCAAAATAAAATGAAAAACTCATCTTATATTTATGTACTGTATATTATCCTTTAAAACATAAGAATGTATACATAGTTATAAAAAATTGATCAATAGTTGACTGCCTACAATTTTTTCTAAGAAGCTCATTGATAAATTGTTCGTAATCATAATGTTTTTTAAAGTCATCGGAGCGGTGTTGTACTCCCCGTTTCAACACTTCCAATGCAATTCATAGGCTGAGAAGTATTTAACTGCGCTGCAGCATTGCGCTGACTCATTTTTGGTAGCCTGTCATAACAATTTAAAATTTCGATCTTTTGTTTTAATGTTAAATCATTTCTCTGTCTGGCTTCCATATCGACAACCTACGTGTAAGCGAGCAAGGCATAAAATGAGAATACGCTCTGTTGTAATGTACATACAACCTATACACCAGTGTTCGTTACAAGGGGGAAACACAGAATGAATATAATACCTTATATAGATTCAGACATTTATTCTATACATTTATTTACAAAAATACTTGGTTAACATAATCAATCATTTATATTTTCTATTTACAGACTAATTATCCCACATCACTTTATAAGGAATTATTATTATTAACAGAGGCCTAAGTCAAAGGACTGTAAATATTATTTATAAATTACCTCCATTGAAGTCGCAGGGGAGCAGGCAGGGGCTTTTCTCACGGGCATACGGGACGAGTTGGTGATGTTGAGCGGGGCGGTGTCAGTCCGGGCGCACGGGACGAGCTCGTGCTAGTGGATTCCTTGTTCCACTTCTCTCGACTGCCCACTTCTAACTCTCAGCTCTCAGCCTTCAGCTCTCACCCCGTTTCCAAAAAACTTCACTTAGGTCCCAACGCCCCTTCTTTTCTTGTTATCCAATCCCTTCCTTCGGGAAAATTTTCCCACATCAAATGCCCTTCGGGAGTGCAGGTGGGCTCATTAAAGTAGCCCCTTTTTGTTCAAGCTGACATTACATTTTAGCCCCTGCTCCCATAATTCACGCTTACAGTTCTGTGCGAGCTTGACCGTTATGCTGCCATTCCGTGAAGTATCCTCTCTGCAGGGGTCCCTAAACTTGACGTAAATAATTGGGGTCTTAAATTCGTCAGGGAAAATCCTCCCACGGCTATGCATGCACGTGCAACTCACCGTGAGAAAGTACCTCGGTACACGCTCCTTCTCATTTCCGATAAGAATGTGTTGCCTTCTGCTTATCTGACAACCATTGACCACCAGCAAGGTGTGCGTATTTCTGAAAAATTCCAGGAACGTGTGATTTTCCACTATTTGTTCATTCTTTATTTCTCAAGGTGGAACAGGGAGAATTCTCGGAAATTAAAACAACAGCGAAGGGAGAGAAAAGATTGGGTTCCTTCTGAATACATTGTGAATATTCCTTTGCCAGTTAAAATGAGGTTCGAAAACTGATAATATTAACCGATGTAACGATCACATAAAGCGATAATTTTAACATACAAATGAATAGAGAAAATCGGGACCAAGTGATTTCGATAACAATAAGCGATTGATAACATTAAACGCGATCACTTTAAGCGGAGTCTACTGTATATACTTTGGTACTCGAACATGTTACCCCCGACATATAGTGCCCCCGAGTTTTTTGAGTTACGAGACGTTTCTCAGTCAATTTTTCGTTTCCAATGTGTATGATAAAGCAATATATAAATCATAGGTCTTCCTTTACTAATTAGTAGATTAATAATTGTCTTCGGATGAGTCAAATCAGCCCGCACCAATTTATACTCACTACGACGGACGTGTTTCAATTTTCTAACTTTAGTTTCTGTTATGAATATTTATACAAAAAATGTTCAATATTCATAGAATGTTTTTGCCTATAAGTTAAAATTGGACTAAATAAGTGGTACCCAACATGTAAATTTTTCGATTTTCAAGACATTACTCAGGCCGGACGATGGCCGTTTGGTTAGGTTTGGTTTGGTATGGAATACTTTTTGCCACACGAGGGCTAATGAGCCCGAGACCTGCTGCTTAAAGCCGATTCCGAACGGCTACGAACATCCATGCCACATGGGATTCGAACCCACGAACTCCGGTACCGAAGGTCAGCACCCTAACCCATCTGCCTTTCGGCCCATTCGGCCCGTTTTTTGGTTAGAGTGCTGGCCTTCGGTACTGGAGTTCGTGGGTTCGAATCCCACTGTGATAAAATTCTAGCTGTTCGTAGCAGTTCTGAATCGGCTTTAAACTGTAGGTCCCTGTCTCATTAGCCTTCGTGTTGCAAATCAGTAGACCGTAGCACTCCAAACCAAACCAAGACATTACTCAATCAAATTATCGTTTTCAGTTTGTGATAAAGCAACATATAAATCATAGGTCTTCCTTTACTAATTAGTAGATTAATAATTAAGTCTTCGGATGGGTCAAATGAAGAACCAATTTATATTAACTACGACGGACGTATTATAATTTTCTAACTTTAGTTTTTGTTATAAATATTTATACAAAAAATATTAAACATCCATAGTATGTTTTCGTCTATAAGTGAAAATTGAACTAAATAAGTTGGTACCCCAGCAAATTTTTCGATTAGGCGACATTTAGTCGATTTTTTGTGTAGTTTGTGATAAAGCAATATATAAATTATAGGACTTCTGTACTAATTAGTAGTTTAATAATCATCTTTTCACCAATTTATATTCTTTCCGACGGACATGTTAGAATTTTCTTTTAGTCTTTGTTATAAATATTTATACAAAAAATATTAAATATTCAATCACATTAATTAAAAATATTAAATATTTTTAAAGAATGTTTTCATCTATAAGTAAAAACTGAACTAAATAGATGGTACCCCAACACGTAAATTTTTCTATTAACGAGACATTACTCAGTCGATTTTTCATTTTCAGTTACTGTGATAAAACAACATATAAATCTTTGTTCTTAATTTACTAATTAGAAGATTAATAATTAAGTCTTCGGATGGGTCAAATGAATCCGCACTAATTTATACTCACTACGATGGACGTGTTACAATTTTCTAACTTTAGTTTTTGTTATAAATATTTATACAAAAAATATTAAATATTCATAGAATGTTTTTTTCTATAAGTTAAAATTGAACTAAATACGTTGGTACCTTAACATGCTAATTTTTCGTTCACAAGACATTTAGTCGATTTTTCGTTTCTAGTTTGTGTGATAAAGCAATATATAAACCATAGGTTTCCCTTTACTAATTTGTAGATTAGTTCTTTATAGTCCAATAAATCCGCACCAATTTATAATCACTACAACGAATGCTACAATTTTAAATCTTTAGTTTTTGTTATAAAATTATACAAAGTATTTTGTTTTATACAAACATATTTTACATTCATTGTATGTTTTCTTATATAAGTTAAAATTAACCTAGATACGGTGGGTGGTATCCCAACATACGGGTTTTTCGAGTTACGAGATGCTACTCAGTTAATATTTTGTTTCCAGTCGATGTGATAAAGCAAGACACCGTTTCAGTTACGAAAGATATTTACTTCCTCAGTGTCGGTGGAATGGGTTCCCCATCGTATAGGAATGGGGCGAACAGCGAGATTATTTAACATAGTTGGCAAAAAGAGTCCAAAACAGATCTCTAGTGTAACCTAAGAAAATATCTAAAACAGAATATCCGAGAAATGTAAGAAAAATCTGTCTCCGAAAGCGTGTATGCCCTTTTTTTTTCAGGATTTTCTAAATCGGTTGCCAGGGCACTATAAATTCTTAATTAGTTAAATCCCTTACATGAGGATGTAAAGACTGCAACTACCCATCGCGAAGTCAGTCTTATTACATATAAATTTATTTTAATAACTTAGCTGAAATAGGTCTTACAAAATCAGAATGTTTCTTTAATTTATCTCCATCAGGTTTTAGTAGGTTTGTATACGATATGTATTGTTGAAAAATGTACATGTTTTACTTTAAAAAACAAATAAAATAAATTTGGATGAATTTGGGGAAGTTTGAATTTAATTTCCTTTAAATTTAAACTGAGAAATTTAATCTAACATCGGGTTATTCACTGCAGCTTATTACTTCAACCTCCGTCAAGATCTTCAAGTAGTTTGATCTGCAAGGTAAATGAATCCCATAATCTATACGTATAAAATCCTTTATATGTGCGTGGGTAGTGTTTGTATTCATGTATGAATATTTGCTATGCATTCCGAACTGGCCTAATGATCTTGACGGAATTTAGCATAGTGATTCAGGTAAATACTAGGAAGACTTTAGACAAGTCAAATTGTTGGGAGGTGAAGGTGGTGCAAGCGAGAAGGATTTTTTTTTCAAATCGGAGATTACTTTTTGTGACTACTTTTTGTTACTTTTGTTATATTTTCCTTATAATTACGTGCTAAAATAACTATTTTTTAAGTAATTTAATTGATCTTAAAAAGGTTAAAATGCGCTGTACGCATTACAATGAACAATTTTTATTTACCACAACGAATTTATTACAATTTTATATTTTGGTTTTGTTAAAATTATTTCTACAAAATATAGTTTTTAACACGTTGTATGCTGGACACGTACTAGTACATTTTCTGACGATTGATACTTGAGCTCGGGTCACGTACAAGTACGGGTTAGTGTAACAACATGGTTTGTTTGTGGGTACAAAAATAATAGTATATATAGGAAAACGAAGCCGAATGTTCTGGTCTACTACATAGATTCTGGAAAATTTTAGACATATAAAAACTAGTTTTTACATTATTAGTTTTATGATTACTCTTTTCATTTTTTTCTACTGCAAAAATGTTTGTATATAACATAATTCGAAAAAATTAAAACTATATACTACTATTTCTATTTGATTTTTCATATTTACGATACTATTATAAATTTATCCACTAAAAATATATTTTTTATTTACAAAAATCTTATGGTTGTTATTTATATATTTCTATTTATATATTTTTTTATATATTTCAATATAAAATACGAAAAGTTGGTTAAAAAATTAAATAATTTTTGATCTATTGAGATTTAACTGAATAACTAAATTTATTATTATCAATTCCGCTGCGAAATGTACCCACACATAATGTGTTAAATGTAGTACATCTGTTTATCGGTTATTTGCTACTTTGCACCCAGTTTCAGGTCTGAATATACTTTTTTTTTTAAATGCGCAGCAGACCCTAGAGGGCCAAGGCTTACGGTGAAAATCTCCGTTTGCGTGACCAAAGGCCCTGGGGTGCGAAGTTCCGGTTAGGTGGTCAATCTTAATCGGAACCCCCAGCTGAATGTACATTAGTGGTGTTAAATAATTTTTTGAAAAACCCTTTTAGGGGTTTATTTTAATTTATAATTAATTGTTAAAAAAATTCAACATAAGGCAATATTTGGTGATTTATCATTCTACTAACTATCAACTAATAGAAAATTAACCCGATTTTCTTTATATTATAGTCCCATTTAACCTTGTTGATTTTCATAAAATAAACCTAAAAGTACAACACAGGCCAATGTTAAGTTGCAAGAAGATGTGAAATTATTAGCTGGATAAGGATTTAAAAATTTGGCTAAGGTCGGAGATTGTATGTGAGGGTAGACCAAAAATATTCCTTTCAGTTCTCTCAAGGGATTTCGATTCCGATTCTTACATTCCTCTCCAACCTGCCAAACCCCAAAAGGGCAGCCGGATCCACAAATGGATCCTGCATGTCTTCTACTTATGCTGGAACATAGATGTTTTGAAAAATTAAGGCACAGCAGATTTTTTACAGAGCGGAGAATTTACCGTCGCCGAACAACGAAATCAACGTTTACACACAGAGAGGGAAAATTTCCGTCGACGTAGTCTTACGCAGTGTAAAACTTGTTCTGCGACAGAGCAGAACCCGCTCTACAGGGGCGGACAACCCCTACATTTGTTTGGGTCATCAAAATTCCAGCATTTTGTCTGCGAGTGGGAGAAAAATATTGATATGTGAAATACTCAACTAATCGAAATTTATTCATATCGATTTTTCTATCGCTAAAAATTTACTATTCGTGTTTATGTTTTAATTCTAAAAGTATTTACAATCCTTAATTCTATCGGCAAACAGTTCTGAAAAGCCGCATGTTTAATTAATAAGCATAAATACGAAAATTTTTTTAGTCGCGCACTATTCTGCAAACTATTTTTAAGAGGTCAACTTCCGTTGCAGACTGTTAAAAGGTATTCTGGCACTCTGTGTATAGGTATGTGAGAAAATATGTTTTCCAAATTCATTTTTCCCTTTCTTCCAATGGATAGAAATCGCTTTGAAATCCAAGGTAAACGCCAGGCCGAGCTTTACGAGTAGCGTTTTTGTCCTTAAAAACAGGTCTGTCTTGTATTATTTCATCAATAACGCTCTTGTTCACGGAACTATTCATATTCACAACGAAAGTCCAATGTCAATGTTAGAAAAAAATATGTTCTGTACTGTATGTGCAAAGGTGCTCATACGCGAATGGTAGCATAGACCTCTAGTTCGAAACGAAGGATAAATTTCCGCTGAGCTCCATTGGCACCAGACGGCGGCAGAGCTACCGTCGAAGGCAAATTAACTGATAGTTTATTTTTTCATTTAATGTGCAAGAATGTGCAAGCTCTAATTTATTTCCATGGACTACTATTGGAATGGCGACGTACGGTAAATTTTCCACTTGGAAAAATCCGCCCTGTGTGGAACCAGCCTAACGTGCTCGAACGTGGCACCTTGGAATGTTTACTCGGAACGCTAAAGCCGAAGGATGGCCTACTGGTTAGGGTGCTGGCTTTCGGTACCGGAGTTCGTGGGTTCGAATCCCACAGTGGCATGGATGTTTGTAGCCGTTCGGAATCGGCTTTAAGCTGTAGGTCCCGGTCTCATTAGCCCTCTTGTTTCAAAAAGTAGATCGTAGCACTCCAAACAAAACAAAACCGGAACGCTAAACTTTATGCTGGTTGTTTGTTTAGGAGTGCTACGGTTTACTAAGGACTTCATGAAGGCTAATGAGACCAGGACCTATTGCTTAAAGTCGATTCCACACTGCTTCGGGTATCTATGCCAGTAGTGGTATTTAAGCCATATCTTTACATCTAACCATCAGGCCATATCGCACTAGTTCGTAGAGCTTTCCAAATACTATTTATTGATGAATATATCGATCGATATGGATCGAACAATGATCTGGTATTACTTTCCGATACTACATGAGTTTGACAGCTCAAAATCCCACTGTTGTTATAAATATCTGCAACAGTTCGAAAACGCTTTAAACAGCATGTCTGAGTCTCATTAACCCCTGTGTTCTATTATTGTTTTGCATAATCAGGTATAAATCAGTTTTGAGAAAAACCGAAAAAAAAAACACTTAATGTACTGAAGTAAAAATTAACCATGTAAACAAAATTTTGAAACGAGTTTTAGTGTTAAAATTGACTTTAGACATGCATTTTAACTTCTATCTCTCGGGTTATAAAAGAAAAAGAAACAAAATATTAAAAGCGGTCTGTATAGGTAAAATATCAAACTTTAGTAATAAACCAAAATTTTGCTCATAATTGACGTTTTTAAAGGTGTACGCGTATCATAATATAAACTACATGGTTATTATATTATATTACATTGTTCAAACTTCATTATTTTATTAACTAAATATAGATAATGAAATAAGTATTTACCGTAACCTTGTAATACCTGATAATGCATGAGTACGCTTAAAACTTTTATTATTTTTAATCTCATAAAGTATGCTTTACTACTAATAAAAATGTATTTACTTTTAAGTAATAAAATTTTTATTCTATTATGTTGCGTAAAAATTTTATAAAATGAATTCTTTATTATTATGATAAAAGAGCAATTTTGTTACAAATTTCATGAATAAAGAATAACATTAATAAATTATATTCTCTGATTAAGCTGACATTACAGAAATACATATTCGTTCGAATTTTCTCGTCTTTCATTGGATGGATTTCTTTACAACCATATCTAATTACTGAAAAAACATGTTTTTGAGAAAAGGTCTTGGCTTGACTGGAGAACAGGGTGCTCCTCCAATTTGGAGATAAAGCTCTAAACATGGTAGCCTAACATTTTCTCCTGATTTTGCCGTGTTCAAACAATTTGTATCTATATTATAATCCCCTATATAATAATAACCTAAGTTATCTGTCCCAGTATTTAGGAAGCGGGTGTACCTGGAATAGTTAGTTGCATCCATATTGGATTTTTGATGAATTAGGGTTAGAAATTTTCGAAATCCAACTTTTCCCCCATGTTCTATCGTTTAATGCCATTATTTCAAGACCTGTATTTTTCGGTTAAGAGCAGGAGGTTAAATTCATTACTTTATCACATTACAAGTAGATGAAAATAACATTTTTTTTTCTAGCATTATGACGTCATTCCTTTAACCATTTCATTTAATCATTTCTTATTTTAAATTATTTAAATATCGTAGGCATTATTTTCATACGTTTTATCACTGAGCTTAGATATTACTCTAATAATAATTGGCTTAAATAATAAGATTAGGTACATATGGGATAATTTTAAATTGAATCAACGGGTTTTTTTTTTTGTTGTTGTTGTTGTTTGTTTCGATGAAAAATTATCACAAGTATTAACTATAAATTCTATCTACCCCCAGGGTGCAGTGGAAAGGATAGTTTTTTATTGAATTACTTCTATTAATTACTGTGGTAAAAAAGAATTTAACGATAATTTCGACGTAGCTAAGAAAACTTTGAATTATCTTTTTAAATGAATTCAACGTGATTCTAAACTGCATTCACAGTATCGGGAGACTTTAGAGGAGTATGAAGATAAACAAATTATTGAGCGTGTACCAGATAATTCTCAACCAAAAACAAACCATTTTTTACTTGCCTCATAGGGTACTTTACAATTCTGGAAAATTAAAAATTTTACTGATCCCGTCATATGATGGGCTATATGCTAGTTTAAAATATATTTGTATTCAGCTCTTCTTGTGGAACCCATTTCTTATATATTAAATGCTCGTAATGCTTAAAAATATTAGATATACCAGTTGTTTTTTTAGGGGGGGGGTGCTTTTTAGTGTGTATGAATATAATTCAGCAAAATAACTGCCGGTCACAATAATTATGTAGCCCCTATTGTTTTTACTTGCCCGAGCTACTGGGCAAGGAGAAACCTAATCAGTTAACAGCAACAAAGTAAGATGCAGTCAGGCTACATTGAAAAAACGGCACGCGTCCAAGTCTAATTGAAATTTTATTTAAGAGCTGCTAGAAAGAGACATCTTCACGAGGCAACAGCAGACGAGAGAATGTACAGAAAAACACGTGCTGGGACAAAGGTGGACCACATAGCGAGACAAAGACGAAATATTTTCCAGCGAAACGAAAATTTAGTCAGCGAATTTAACTGTTAGGTCAGGGAAAAAACTCAGCCATTTGTCGGAAACAGCTGGGAAATGCCGTTAGCAGACAGAAAATTTGCATCTATTGCATAGGATATGCTTTGGGAAATGGTTTAGAAGAATTTTAAATTGAGAACACTTTTATAATTAGGGCATTTTGTGTCTGGGAAAATAGATTTTAAGGAATTAGAATGGAAGAGAGAAGACTTTAAATAAGATGATAAAGTGAAATAATTTCGATATATTACACACACACACACACACACATATATATATATATATATATATATATATATGAAAATAATATTTAGTGTTGTATAAATTAAAATATTAGTAAAAATAATGTATAAATGTTATAAAGAAATATTTAGGTAAGCAATATTTAATTTTTTATATGAATCAATACTTTCTTTAATATATATATATATATATATATATATATATATATATATATATACACACATTTTCGTACATAAAGTATTGCTTCTTATAACAAAACTAAATATTACTTTATAAGATCATAATGTAGAAACTAGTTACAACGTTACAGGTGAATTAAAATTTTATTTCAATAGAAAATAAATCAGATATCTTTCCCATAAATATAAATATATTAAACACTTTTGTTTTACCATTCAATTTCTTTACACTATTACCCCCTTTTGAAATCTACTAACTAAGCCTTAGATCAGCAAATTCCTAACCAACGATATGTCCTAATTCTGGAGCTCAATATTGGCAACATCAAAATGATGGCTGAAATATATGCGACATTTCGGTAACCTGGATATGAAGTACCGTGAATTAATGATTCGGCCTCCAAAGTCGTAAGACAGCTACACGTCTTTATTCATTAACTACAAGATGCTTGGTAGTCAATTCAATGTTTAGTTGCCTCTGTCAGATGGATTCGGCTCGGAACGACAGCTAGGGAAATTCATTAAATATAAGCGGTGCTGTGCGGATTTAGTCATATTTCTTGTATTTGACGGTGAAGTTTCCTCAATCGCCTTGAGACTTTTGAAATTTCATCTGTTGTTCTCGTCATTTTGTGGTGTAATAGACTTCTAGATAAGACTGCGTGTTCATGCAGCTATAAAACGTTCAGTAAAATGTGTTTTTAATCGTTTTTATAACTTCACTTGTCTGTCAGTTGATATTTTGTAATCCATTTTTAACTACTATCTTCACTAGCTAGAAATATAAAACTTTGCACTTAGGATCAATTTTTGTAGACATTACAGTTGTGACGTCACTACACCCCATTGGCTTCACATAGAGGTTTTGTTAAAGCCCAGGGCTGGGTAACACTCTGTCTGGGTTTTTGACACTACACTACAAAGGGTTGTCGCTTCGACCACGCCTTGAGATGTCCGAGGTAAATCAGAGGGACAAACTGGACAAAGAAATGTCAGACTGTGAGGCGCAACCTAGGGAGCTGTAAAAATAATAATGTTACATTGGTCTAGTGTTTGAGAAAGAAATTAAAACTCATTAAGAAACACATGAAAAATAGGTCTTGATTAAATTGTTTATAGTTAGATAAATGCCTAAGGAATACAAATAGTTGAATCCACTTATCATTTGTAGATCGGACGACTGGCATCCGTGGCTTGTGGATGACCCCCTTTTAAAAAACAGCCATTTTATTTTTTTTAGGATTGACGCAGACTTGAGATCAGTCTTCGATCTACAAATGATAAGTTGATTCAACTATTTGTATTCCTTAGGCATTTATCTAACTATAAATAATTTAATCAAGACCTATTTTTCATGTGTTTCTTAATGAGTTTTAATTTCTTTCTCAAACACTAGGCCAACGTAACATTATTATTTTTACAGGAGCCAATAAGAGGTTACCAGAACAGCGACGCATAAAGAAAAAGGCCAATGAGAAGAGGCGAAAGGTGACGTCAGGCGGCTCAAGTTTTTCGCCGGAGAGTCCCTAGGAAAAGAGAATGGAGAGAGGTTCGATTTGCAGCGGTTGGTTTTTTTTTGTGAGTTTTTCTCTAGCTTTTTATGGGACTCAAGGAGGCCCAGTTGTACCCCTGTACAACGGTATCTGTCGGCAGCTGTCCGCAGGTTGTTTTTTAGGTTCGCCTTAAACCTGGGACTTTTAGGTCCGCATCAGCCCTGTGATTTCCATTTGGAAAATTTGTACACATTTCATTTTAATCAAGATTAAACTTTGTTATTGTTTCTAAGCTGTACGTCGTGTCATAACCACTTCGACACCCCCACGCTACCCGAGCACCCCGTGACGTTACACAATATTCAAATATAAAAATTAGATGGGAATGAAAATAAAATCAGTTTGATAAATACAAAAAAGCTTTTATTCTTTTATACATCTATTGTACGTGCTTCTGCGGCATGGACGTAACGTTTTACTCATGCTCTTCGTTTACAATGCGTTTTTCCTACAGGGGTTTTAACAAAACAGTAATCGAATTAATTTTTTGGGGATAACTTATGCTTTTTTCTAAAAATGCTTTACATTTATGATTTTTAATTATGTAAATTAAAAATAATTATAGTCTTTAAATAAATTATTACAGTTGCCAATTTGTTAAAAAACTAAAATTTTAAAAATCCTTTATATATTGTTACCTACAATGTAAAGAATACAATTAATAGATATATAATTTGCAAAATTTCAAATGTCGGATAACTGACTTAGCATAAGTTGAAAAAATTACGGATGAAAATTCATTAAAAATGAGACTAATTAAGGCAAAAATGAAATTAATATAACAATGTACCTTTAAACAAAAAATCATTAAAAATGCGCTAAAAGGTAAAAAATAATTTTAAAACAGGACATGGAAGAGAAATTGTGTAAAAATGTTACTGTAGGAAAATTATAATGTGAAAGAGAAAAGATTTTTTTAATTTAAGCTGTTAAAGGCTAGAGAATGTTATTAACAAACATTGCACCAAACATAAATAATTTTATAATAAACAAGATAATTCACCCATTGTATAAGGAGTACTAAAAATATTTTTATAATTTGAAATTCAAGTAATAGTTTCAATAGATGTTCCTTCAATTATCAAAATGTTTTATTCATATTTTATTATTTCGTTACTATTTAAAACATCAAAGTTAAAATTTTAATTTAGCTATGTAGTTGTATAGAGTTAATTCACTTGGGATTTCGTGGTACAGTATTTGCCATGCAAAGGGGTCTGCGGACATGAAAAATTTGGGAGTCACTGTCTAATCACTATGCCAACCGGGCAGCATTGTGTATTTCTTACTTATAAAAATTACTATTTCGTTTTTTTAATTAAAACTTTAATTTTGATACGTAGACGAATAGAGATATTTAACTTGCGGTTTGTAGTAAGGTATTTGCGATATAAAAGAGTCTGTAGACAGGAAAAAAATGGGAATCACTGCTCTTATCACTATACCAACCGGCGGCATTACCCATTTCTTACCTATAAAAATTACTATCGTACCGATGTACTTTCCCACTATGGTCAGCACGTGCATACACAGCTATGGATTAAATTTCCAAGAAGAATTTAGGTGCAGCTGGTGACTTCGAGTTTTCGTGGGGACCCCTGCGGAGGAGTTACAGATCACGGAATGGTACAAGCGTAACGGTCAACCCCAGACAGAGATGTAGCCGTGAGTTATGGGAGCAGGGTCTAAAAAATGTCATCTTTCACAAAAGGGGCTATTTTAATCAGCCCACCTGCACTCCCGAAGGGGATGCAGATGTGGGATAATTTCTTTGCCAACAAATGTTTGGCAAAGAAATAAAAGGGGCGTTAAATTCGAGGTGATGAGTTGTGAAAGATAGTATAGGAAAATCAGTCAATGTCGGGATTCAAGTGTTGCTGGACATTCAGAGAGCCCGGGACAGAAATCGATTACCGAACCAGCATGCGTATGATCGGAACCAGCATAGACGTACAGCAAAAATAGTGGCCGCTACGCCAGTACCGATGCCCTTTACGCCCGACGTCCAGCCTGCCTGTTGCCATCCCCAGCCTGGTCCCCTGTAATTACTGGAGGTAAACGGATTTAGCATATTCATGATAGTTACTTGGGCCTCAGTTAATAATGTAATATTTTTAATAAGGAATAACGTATAACAAAGAGAAAACTATAATAATTATTGCGTATTGATGAATATAAAATCCAAATAATTGCTGATTGTGTCACATATTAATCAAGTAATGTATTAATTTGTAAATAGTGTACATAATCAATGTTTTAGTCCAAATATAAGGTATTATACTTTTACTGTGTTCTCCTTGAGAACGAACGCTGGTGTTAGTGTTGCAAGTACATTACAACAACTATAGTATTATTTTTTTTCTTGTCTTCCCACGGCATTGAGGCCGAATGGATGCGGCAGTACTCTTCGGTACCGGTTAGGTAAGTTCACGGCTTCGGAACCCACTTCTGCGTTGATATTCGTAACTATACGGAATCGGCTTCAAGCAGTAAATTCCGGTCTCATTAGCCCTCGTGTATCCATAGCACTTTAAACCAAACCAAACCCACTGCTCAGAGAAAGAGATACATCAGTGTCTTTCGGGCTTCCACCAATTCCCTGCCAGCTCCCTTCCGTCTATTTCAAAATATGTAAACACTCATCTCCAAGACAATGTCTCCGCCAATTCCCGATTTCCCCTTTATAAATCCCTATTAAGCGTAAAGTGCCCCTCTCTTCCCAATAAACAACTCGCGGGCGCGTCTAAATATTCATAGCACTCCGAGTAATATTTCAGCGTGGGTGACAGCCGTGAGTGATCCTCCAACGTTTTAAAACGCCGCTGGAGATGGTGCGACGGAATGCATAAAATCCCTGAATAAATTCGAACATGATTAGCATAGAACGAGACTCCCTTTTAATGCACCCACCGCCAGTTCCCTGAAAAGCCCCCCTTGCTGCTACTCCCACACGCGAAAAGAAAACCCAAGAAGGGAGAGAAAAAAGAAATGAGGATCGTATATATATATATATCTATATGTATATATACACACATACTCTGGGAGCTTTCGTTTTCTTAAGGCGTCCGACACTCCAGATAATGAGATAATGATATCTGGAAATTTCTGAGGTATTTAGTGCTTAGTCACGTCTGGTGCCGCGCTTTTGAGGAAAATGGTGCGATGGGAAAAGAGCGTACGCGAAATGCAAATATTCCCTATCCGTTTATAAAATGGAAAGAGGCTGAGAGATTCGAGAGGTTTGCGCCCGTCTTGCGTCGGTGCCCTGATGCTGCAGTGGCCTGCTCTGTAATTTAAACATAATGGAGACGTTTCATTTTGGATTTGCAAAATACTCTTAAAGATAAGGCGGCGATTCTCAGACTATAGGGTAAACTCCATAGGGAGGCTTGCTTAAACTAAATGAGTGACCAGAACATATCATAAGATAATTTTATTTAAAAAATTGATTGATTTACTGAAATGAAAGGAAACAAAATACATTTTGATGTAATAAAAAATAAAATACACATATACACCGATATAATTACACTCGTAAATAAAATTATATTCGTATAGTACAGTGTATTTAATAATTAAACTAATAAATTTAAAACAAGTTTAATAATTATTATTGATGTTGTGGAATGTTTGAGACAAATCGTAGATTTTAGCGAAGCATTAACGACGTCTGCTTTGGTAAAATCAACACAGAGAGAAACTAAGAGCCATCGGTTCTGGATTTGTCAGTACGGTAGATTGGCATAGCCAAACATAAATTAAATTTACTTATCCTTGATAATTTGTAATACTTGAAATAAACTTTGTATTGTAGCTTTAGCGTCAAAAATACTAACTTACATCATTCTTATGTAAACTTACATTGTTATTGTGAAGGATAGAGAAGCACGAAGAAAATTATGATTGAAATTTGAGTGGCAAATACTGAAAGGTTGAAAAATTCTCAGGTAAGGAGTTTAGTTGTTGAATAAAAGACTAGGGTTCCGCAGATTTTTGAGCGAGAATGGCCAATTTGTCTAACAAGATACACGAAATATCAGTACTTTAACTTTTAACTTCTACAATGCGTAATTGCTGTAGTCTGAAGAGCTGCGGTCTACCAACCCTTGGTGAAATGTGCGAGGATTTCTGGTCTTCGTTTTCAAACCAAGGAATATGTTCAGAGTAGAATCGTCTTTAGAAAGATAATGCAGAGCGTTAGAGCTTAATTGAGTCCTTGTAGCAGCTGGTTTACAATCTAAATAATCATTTAATGCCAAATTGTATATATATGCTATACACGAAATATCATTTTTCTTTTTCTTTTTTTTACTTTTTTATGCAAAGTAAAAGAAGTATTGTAATCAAAATAAATTTCAGGGCTGAGATTTCAGAGAAAATACCTACTTTGATCAAGCCTGACTGGATTTTTACGAGTTTCAGAATTACGTCTGTATGTGCGTACAAGAAAATTTTTAATTTTGAAACGGTAAATATCCATTATGAACTAGTTACGACTAGTTTACATGAGTCATCTATACTTGCGTATATATGTATATAGTTGTTTCTCATTCCACCTGGACAAACCAAGCACGATTGAGTCTGCAGGCTCTAGTATTAAGGCCAAGGGGTGTGCCTTTCGTTTTAATGCGCACCATTAAGGTGAAAAAATAACTTAGCTGAAGTAAGTCTTCGTAATTTTGAAGCAGAAAACCCACAGACTTGGCCTGCCACCCCCAGAGGTATTGATTGAGAACTTGGAGGACATTGTGACCACGAACCTATTTTACTTGCCTCAATCTCCTTTAATCAACACAGTGGATCTTAGGCCGGCACTGGTTCCGAACCCGCAACCTCTCAGTTACGAGATCGTTGTCTTTGAGCTACCGAGGCTCACGTGAATAGTATATCTGAAAAACGATTAGAAGAAGAAGATTGATATTTTGTATTTAGGACTAAAATGATCCACATTTGCTGCAAACCAGAAGGTTTTTAGCAGCCAAGGCCAGGGCGAGTGGGAAAAAACTACATCCACAGTACTTTATTTGTATTTGGAACTGGAATAAAGTCTAGTTGGGCATCTCCCATTTTGATTGCAATCTGCACTTTATATAACGAAATTTTTTAAGATAACGCTCTTAACGCTGTAAAATATAACCAAAAGCGACTATCTGTAAAATGTTGAAATCTTATATTTAGGATTCTTATTAATATCTTGTTTTGCACATTCACATTTGATTTCGCTCAATGCAATCTATATAACGTATATTTCCAGTGTATGTTTATTAACGATATCGAAACCGATCAAAAACGCATTATCAAAGCCGATTGCCCGTATAATGCTGATATTTAGTAATTAGGACTCAAGTCACTTGCACATTGTTTTTAGCATCCCAGTTCAAGTGTAAGTGAGGAAAACTACATCTACCATACTTCTTAATTTAATTTATTATTAATTTTAAACATGTTTTAATTACATAGAATCTATTAGATCTGAGCCTGGTACTTCCATGCTATTCAGGTCTTTAACTGGCATTTTTAATTCCCAATAATTAATATTTTCATAATTTTCATTCATTATTTCTCTTTTATTTATATAACTATTGATTAACCGAAAGTGGCAAGACAGTAATTTTCTATCTAGACCCTCCATACTAGAATCTATGTTCATATTTTCTAATAGTATACTTGCCAAGGGAGCATTTCTATTATTACTTTCATTGGTAGAATCCCAGTTCCGGGGGCCAGGTGCCATGTTTTTGGCTCTATATTTGTACAAGTGATCGCCAAATTGTCGTCAAGTGATGTTTACAATTTGTGCTTCGTTTAGAATTAAATTTATACCCAGTTTCAAAGCATATTTTGAACAAATAAAGGTTTGAAATTTTGTTAAGATAAATACAAATTTAAAAAAAAAATAGAAAATAAAAAATAGAGCAAGGTTTGACAGAAAACTGGATTCTAGAATTTGGCGATATCGCCCACGCTTGGCATGCCCTCTGAACTTGGTTCGGCGGGCCTATTGAACTGGGATTTAGCCCTTTCTTTAAACACTTTGAACGCTCCGCTAAACGAATCTACATTTTTACTACTTTGTATTATGGACTGTCTAGTAGTAAATCTCTTTGTTGAGTGCAATTTTCACTTTATACAACAACAATTTTCAACTTAACGTATAAAAAAACGCTGCTAGGCATAACGTAAAAAAATTGGGCCTAAAACGTTAAATTTTTGCATTTAGGACTATAACATCTAGTTGTGCATGTCTCCTTTTCGAACAATCAGCACTCTAGATAAAGAAAATGGTACTACTGAAGAATAGGGTGCCCCTTGGCAAATTTGGTGAAATTATTGGCGATGTTTACTAAAACACAAAGGTATTTCATCCGAACGACACTGTATTCCTCTCTATTTTGGCGACTATAATTGATGTAGTTTAGCCATTTTAATAGCATTATATACATTTTCTTAATTAACCAAAACCTCTGACAAAGTGGTCATTTACATTTATGGACAATTAATTCCTTAACAGTTTAGAAAGCCAACAACTACAAATTATTAAAAATTAGTCGTAGTGAATCTTTAATGGTTCATTATATCTAATATTTTTAAGCATTACGAGCATTTAATATAACAGAAGTGGGTTCCACAAGAAGAGATGATACAAATATAATATGAATTAAAATATTGATACAGATTGCTTGAACAGGGTGAGATCAAGAGAAAATGTTAGGCTACCATGCTCAGAGCTTTATCGCCAATTTGGCGGGGGCACCCTGTTCTTCAGTCAAGCCAAGAAAATTTTTGGCATAACGTATTTAACTCTGTAAAGTGCAAATCAAATGCAATTACTCATAAAGTGTAGTAATTTGTATTTAGGATTATTATAACTTCTGCTTGTGCACCGCTTCTTTTGACAGCAATCTGCACTCTATACAAAGAAAAATTTTAATATGACTTATATTAATGCTATGAGGTATGTATCAATCCAAAAGCAATCAGCCATGAAATATTATGAGCATCTCTTTTTTATTGTAATATATACTCTGTATAACAAAAAATCTTACTGTAACAGCGAATCTACAACAAAACTCAAGTTTTAATGATGTTATTTAAACGGCGAAAACAATGTCTTTTAAGTCCATTCTTAATTTTAAAAAAGCATTTATTTTCTAAGATTAATTCTGAAATTTTCTTTTTTCTACTTCATGGAAAGGAGTGTAGGAAGTATTTTAGCAACGAAAAAGATCTATTTGGAATGAAATAGCTGTCTAACAAAAAATTTCCGAAACACAAGTATTAACGCTGTGGATATCGGCCGGATAGCAGTACTTAAACTGTACTCTGACAGCATGGATACCTTGATAAACAAAACCAACTTTGAATCTTGTAGAGAATTTGCAAAGGATAACTCTGATGAAGCCTCATACAAAATAAAAAATATACAACACGTAACAGATGTGCAAAAATGCCACGTGGTGTCCACATCAGATTTATTCCTTGTAATTAAATGGATATGTGATATGCAAATAAATACTTCATTCGTTTTCGAATTATTCATTTTTAAAAATTGTCCTGATTTTTGAATCACTCGGTATTTTAAAAATATATAGGAGCTCACAAAATAAAACCTGCTTTCTAGCGCCTAAATCCCCCATAAACGGCTCTGGAAATGGTGTATCTGCGATACCAGCGAAAGAAATGTCCACGGTCATTCAGCTACCGAAGATAACTGCGGACACTTCTTGATCTTCCTCATTACAGTCGAGAACAAAAAAAGTTCCCTCTATTCCGCGGAAGTGGACGTTAATGGAGGTCCCATATGTGAAAAGTTTAAAAGGACATTTCAAGTGCTGCAACGGATCGGTGCCTGGGGACTGTCTCCCGATGCTCCCCTCGCATTTAATAAAGTTGACCCTCCGAATGCGGATAATGAGGTCTCTCCGAAGTGATGGGCCTTTACCGAACTGACATATGTAATTGATAGCTTTCCTGCAAGCGCACACCAGAAGGGGCTTTTTTTTATTATTTTTTTCTTTTGACACCGGGTGTGCAGTACTACATCTGTTGATATATTTTAAACTTTATTGTACATAAAACTGTAACTCTACTTGTGTACTACTACGATGACTATCAGTGTTCGATTCCTAAAAATATTATTTTTCTTCATTCATTCGTTATCACTTTCCTGTTCTTACTTCCTCTCTCTTGTTTTTACGTTCTATTTCTAACATTCTTTCTTTTATTTTCTTTCTCTGTCATTCTCACATTTTATTTCTTTCACTTTTTGCAGCCATTCTCACTTTCTTTAGTTTCTTCTTTCTCATCATCTGTATTAATCATTGAGCCGTGGTAGCTCAGTCGGCAAAGGCAACAATCTGGTAACTGAGAAGCTGCTGGTTCGGAACCTGGGCCGGCCTAAGATCCACCGTGTTCGTTAAAGGTGACTGGGGCACTTAAAATATGTTAGTGGTCACAATGTCTTCCAAGTACTCAATCAATACCTATGGGGGTGGCAGGCTAAGTGTATGGGTCGTCTGCTTGGTCCCTACTTCAAAATTACGAGGACCGACTTGAGCATAAATCGAACCTTCTCCCTTGTGGTGCTCGTTATAAACGAAAGGCACACCCCTTTGCCTTAATACGAGTAGCCTCCGGCTCAATTGTGGCCGAATGATGGCCGAATGGTCAGGGTGCTGGCCTTCGGAACCGGAGTTCGTGGGTTCAAATCCCACTGTGGCATGGATGTTCGTAGCCGTTCGGAATCGGCTTTAAGCAGTAGGTCCCGGTCTCATTAGCCCTCGTGTTGCAAAAAGTAGACCGTAGCGCTCCGAACCAAACCAAACCGGCTCAATTGTGCTTCGTTTCGCCAAGTGGCATAAATCAACAATAACAATATTAACCCCTTGCCTGTGACACCCGAACTCAGTTCAGGAAATAGAAATGCGCCAATTTTGGAATGCCCGACCTGAGTTCGGGCAAGAGGAAAAATTGAACTTAATTCCCTGAAGCCCGAAATCTGTTCGTCCAATGCATAATATTTAATTTGCTATCTTGAGAATAGATATATATTTTACCGCGAAAAATTAAGCAGTTTCGTGACATTTGTAGCTATATCTCGGATGCTGTAAAGGATCTCTGAAATTCAAAGGAATCTGAAGGACACGGAATTTTATATAATAATAATGTTGTATTAATCTATTATATCTATCCAGTAAATTATGTCATTTGATTTATTTTGTAATTTGAGCAAAAATTACTGTAACCCATTAACATCCCCCATATATGTGAAAATATTGAGAAAATTAGCTATATCTTTTAATTGTTTTTTCAAAAATTATCTATTTCTAACAAGGATCATAATAGCGAACAAAATTAAAGAGAAAATAGTTCCATTTTTAGTACGTTTCTCTCAAATATGTTCCACAGGTAAAGGGTTAAAATTGATAATAAAGTGCAAAAATAAAACTATAAAAAATATTCTTTAAGCTTTGAAAAACATATATATATAAAAAAATCAGGATTTAGCAAAATAAAATAATCATTCCGATGGAAATATTTAACTATATTATGAAGTAAATATTTAACTGTATTATGAAAATAGTAGTTTTTTCCTTAAAAATATTTTACATAAAAAAAGTCTATTTCTACATTTTTGATGATGATAAACAAAATTAAAGAAATTTTTTTTTTCCATTTTTGGCACGTTTTTCTCAAATATATTTCACAGCCAAGGGGTTAAGGGGTTAGTCACATGAGTACCCGACCTTGTTCTCTATATAACCAATCTGAATAACTTTTATAAGATGAGACCCATACTAAAGAGGCAAGAAAATGTTTCTTCTAAGCAAAGCAGGGTTTTCCATTTCAAACCGATCCAAATATACATTGCTTTAATAAAGACTTTTCAGATTAAAAAATCACTATAAAAAAAAGAATCTAAACAAAAAGCTAAGTTTACATATCCTTAGCACATTGTAGCACATTGTATGCGGGTACATTTAGTAAGCGGAATTGTACCGGGAGCATGCGTTTTGCGAGTAAATTTAGTTATTTTGTTAAATCTCAATAGATAGAAAATTATTTAATTTTTAACCAACTTTTCGTATTTTATATTGAAATATATAAACAAATACATAAATAGAAATATATAAATAACAACCATAAGATTTTTGTAAACAAAAAATACTTTTTTTAGTGGATAAATTTATAATAGTATCATAAATATGAAAATTCAATTAGAAATAGTAGTATATGGTTTTAAGTTTTTAAAATTATGTTATATATAAACATTTTTACATTATAAAAAAATGAAAAGAGCAATCATAAAACTAATAATGTAAACACTAGTTTTTATTTGTGTAAATTTTTCCAGAATCTATGCAGTAGATAAGAACATTCGGCTTCTTTTTCCTGTAATATCCGTTATTTTTTTACACACAAAGAAACCATGTTGTTACACTAACCCGTACTAGTACTTGACCCACGCTCAAGTATCAATCATCAGAAAACGTACTAGTACGTGTCCCTCATACAGTGTGTTAATTTAACAAGGTTCGAAAAGTTCCTAAATTTTCACTAATCTAATCAAATTCAAAACATCGAAAATTTAAATTTCTTTATTTTACAACGTTGACTACCAGACGTATTTTCGATGTTTAAAACGATAGCTGAGCGCTGATGTGGCATGCTGTAGTATTCAATGTTGTTTAAACTTTATATTTATTTTATACTGTCCAATCTATAATAACTTAGATTTAAGATATGCATATGTAATCGGCGGAAAGATCGGATGATACTCCTCATCCAATTTCTCATGTTCAGCGTATAAGACTTCTATTGTGATTCACTAGCTGTTAGGTTGCTAACTCTCCGGTGACCTAGGACTTAGATAACCCACTCCCATATCAAACTCAACTATCTGTGGATGCCAAAGGCTATGTTAGGGGATGGGATCCATTTAACGTTACTAATTTCAAAACTATATGCTTATTAACACATTATTCGCGGGTACATTTCGCAGCGGAATTGGGCGTTATGGTCGTAAATTTAGTTATTTGGTTAAATTTCAATAGATCGAAAATTATTTAATTTTTTAACCGACTTTTCGTATTTTATATCGAAATATATAAACAAATATATAAATAGAAATATATAAATAACAACCATAAAATTTTTATAAACAAAAAATATATTTTTAGTGGATAAATTTATAATAGTATCGTAAACATGAAAAATCAAATAGAAATGGTAGTATATAGTTTTAATTTTTTAAAATTAGGCTATATATAAACATTTTTACATTATAAAAATGAAAAGAGCAATCATAAAACTAATAATGTAAAAACTAATGTTTATTTGTGTAAATTTTTACAGAATCTATGTAGTAGATACGAATATTCGGTTTCGTTTTCCTGTATATACCGTTATTTTTGTACCCACAAACAAACCATGTTGTTACACTAACCCGTACTAGTACGTGACCTGCGCTCAAGTATCAATCGTATATATATATGTATGTATATATATATATATATGTATGTATGTATATATATATATGTATGTATGTATGTATATCTATATACTATCTATCTATCTATCTATCTATCTATATATATATATATATATATATATATATTAGTTATTTGTCTATTTATATATCTGTTTATATAGATTTTAATATAAAATACGAAAAGTTGGTTAAAAAGTGAAATAATTTTCGATCTATTGAGATTTAACTGAATAACTAAATTTACGCGCGAAACGCCCGCTCCCGGTACAATTCCGCTACGAAATGTACCCGCACACAATGTGTTAAGCTCGTTTTCCCGTGTATATTTGTGACAGCTCTGAGTAGATATGTACTTTTGAAATTGCTTTGTTTTCATGGCGCGTTACGGTAGTGATCATGAGAAAATGAAATATTTAAGAAATCCGTTGTATGTTTGTTTGGTTGAAGAAATTTTAATTACGGTAAGGAAGTACCAGATGATAAGGAATATAACAGCTATCATGGTTTATCGAAAGAAAGGGAATCACATTAAGAAATTAACACATTGACTGCCAGACGTATTTTCGATGGTTTGCCCAAGGCGCCGACGTAAACTTTTATTATGCGACTCATATGCCGCAATATTATTTGAAGCAGATAAAAGTTGTAAAATCATGCTTGAAGCAGTTTTCGTGGTGAGGATCACCGGTGACTCCCATGGTGCGGTAAGCAATTATTACGATAGTCCGTTTTTTTTTCACACAATCGTGCTTCGATTGCTAAGTGATTACTCTCAATCTTTAGCATTCAAAGCTGTTAGGAAGAACTAGGGCAAAGAATTGCACTAAAAAAGTGGTGACATATTGTTCCGTTTGCTTTGATTCACTTTTTCTTTGCCTTGAATGTTTCAATCTGACTCTTTGCAATACGCACTGATAAAATGTATAATTATCATGTACTAATAAAATTATTTTTGTTTGTTCTGTATTGCATTAATTTCTTCAAACCATTATAATTACAATGGTATTATTGAAAAATGTATTAGTATCCATATTTACTGTAATTATGTACTTTTATTACTTGATGCCCCCACGGTGCTGTAGCCTAGTCTGGTGCCGGTCACCGGTGACCCTCATGGCAGTCAGTGATGAGTTTGCTGACAGGATGAGTTTGCAACAGAACTCCCTGGGCTAAGCCCTCTAGTTCTGGTGTTGCTAGTAATGGTATTGCATAAGTCTACGGAATTGAGTTGGCTTAACATTTACAGAGTCAATGTGTTAATATAGTAATCAAGAATAAACTTTCCCTGAGAATGCGGGGTAGTAACAAAGTCCTAGTATTTATTCAACAAAAAATGGTGAGGCGTCCCCATTTTAGACAATGCTGCTCAAAGAAAATGAATTTAGGAAATTATATTCGTGTATATTTATGTGTGTCTATATTTTGGAATTAAATTTTGTATCCCAATCAAAAAACTATGAAAAGAATGAAGTTTGTGATATACATTTACTATAAGGAGAATGCAATGTGTCCAATTTTTAACTAAATGGTTGATCAGAAAATGTAATTTAGAAACTGGGTTGCATCATAAAAAAGGATGTAGCGTAGATAGTAGAATATGATTATGTTTTGTGATCAGACTGATAACTTGGAGGGATTGTTTGAAATAAACATTAAAATGACACTCATCACATGGTGTTCCGCTTATTGGTGTTTCGGCTGAACGATGACCGAATGGTTACCGAATGTAGAACTTCGGTACCGCAGTTCATGGGTTCGAATTCCATTGTGGTATGGATGCATGTAGCCATTTGGAATTGACTTTAAGTTGTAGATCCCGGCTCATGAGCTCTTGTGTTGCAAATCAAAATAGTAGGTACTAAATTGGAAGCATTCCCAAAGAAGTATCCCATAGAAGATCCGAGTACAAGTTTTAGGACAATTAATTGATCAGAAAATGTACTTAATGAACTGGATTGCATCAAAGATAGGCAGAATATAATTATGTTGAGTAGGAAGAGTGGCTATTTGAGGTGAGCGTTTGAGGTAAACTCTAAAAAAATTGGAGTAATTTGGAAACAGGGACCAAGCAGAAGATCGCCAGGTTTGACTTGCCTTCTCCAGAGATATCGAATAAATGTGGAGGACTATTAAATGTGTGTAGACATCTCAGGTTCTTCTACTTTTAGTAGCTCATGGGTATCACGGAAACGCAAACATCATGAACACAGCTTTTGGTAACAAAAATAATTACCTAATTTCTTTTGTGAAGTAAAAGTCATCCTCAGATTTGATGGGGATTCTCTTTTCCTACCAAGTCCAGTGATATCTTCGCTGAAAACTAATGGTTGCCAAGTCACAACATTAAGACCTCAAACTAACTGCCATTAATGAATACGGTGAATCTTTGGCCTGCTCCATCATCACATCCACAATCTTCGGTTATAAGCTCGATGCCTTTTCTGACTCGGTTACCGCTGAACTTTTGGTTTGGTAAGTATGTCTCCGGTTTTCTTTTCGTTAACAGGAATTTTTGGTACTTGTTTTAGTTCTATGCCCAAAGTTAACTGTGTCATAATTTATACATCGGTCTTGTTAAGTATTAATTTATTTCTGAGCCTTTTATACTTTTTCTAAACTTTAAATTTCTTCAATTTCATTGGTTTGTCTGGTTAGTTATATTCAAGGTAGAGTACCTAGATAGATAATTGGTTTTCTCTAGTCCTTATGAGATATGAGGACTATGAATCCAAAGGATTGGTCAACGATGTAGGTGTTTACAGTCTAATCATTCCCGACTTTTAAAAACTCGAACCAAATCAGATATATAACTCGCTTAAAAATACTTTTGACGGCCAAATAAAAAGCTCTCGCGATGTATTCTTTAAAAATCTTTAAAAATACAGTCACTTCCAACTGTTTGAGAAATTCTTTATACCGAGCTCCGATTAATAACCGCTTTGAAATACTTCGACTACTCTTGGGTATTCCGAAAATAGTACAGGAACCGCCGCTGAACACATTTCGGAACCACTTGCATTCCAAGCCTCGTAAAAACTATTCGAGCAGGCCACTTATTTAAAATAAATCCACTCTGGAAATATGTCGTCAGGCAGATAGACAGCGCGAAGCCTTTTTATAACAACGTTTGCATAAGATAAGCGGCGAACTTTCGCGATGAAAAAGAAAGAAGATTCCAAATCGATTCTCCATACAATCGATTTAAACCACTCATCGCGAAATTTCACACTCTGTCCGCCACCCCAACCCCTCCTTCCACCGTCAGTAACTTTCCTGCACATGATGCCTTAAAAGCCTTTCTTTTCATATCCACCCAAACGTGGGCCTTTTTTTTCACTCCCCTCCTCTCTTCCTGAATCTTTTCTTATGGAGATGGATGGTACAATGGGGACCTTTCCTCTCCCCTCGACCACCCCTTGTTGACTCGTATATCGTTTGCACTTTGAAACGGAACACGTTTTGACGCAAACTTCCATAAATTACAGGTTTTTCTTTCGCTTCTTTTTTTTTTAATCTCTTTTTTTTCCTGTTCAGATATAAAAAAAATGTCATTTTTAAAACTTAAAAAGTTCCCTAGTTTCTAAAAAGTGTTGAAAAGTTTAGGTGATAAGAAGACATATTTTTGATACAAGGGAATTTTTAGAGGTAATCAAGGTTGTGATTTTTTCTTCCTGTTTTATGTTAAAGTGTGTGTGCTTCATAGGTAAATTTGTCTTCTATAAGCCTCCCTCGGCGTTGGAGATGGTTGTTCCTCGGATGTTCTTGCAGGTGTAATAATCCACTCTAAGGCTTGTGATATGTTGTAAAAAAGGAACTTCATGTCCAGGTTTGTTTTTCAGAGTGAAAAATCATTTCGATGTTTACACGCATAAGCTTTTGTAAGTAAAACAAAAGCGGTGTTTCTTCATTAAGTTAAAAGATGAATAGACAGAAATGGAGGGAAGTTACGAAAGTGTCTTATTTGGAACTACAAACATCTTGTTGCTTGGGCAACCTAATATTTGCTTTGAAGCTACAATTTGGCAAGAGAGAAAGCCAAAATGGATGATAGAATATAACAATTGTTATTTCACATGCGCCTTTCGTTTTAATGAGCACCATTAACGTGGAAGAACGGATTTGCTTAAGTAGGTCCTCGTAATTTTGAAGAAGCGATCAAGTAGAAGACTCATATACTTGACTGTCAGCTCCAGAGGTATTAATTGAGAACTTGAGGAAATTGTGACCACGAACATATTTCACTTGCCCCAGTCACTTTTAACGAACACTGGTGGGGGCATATTTTCACGGAAAGGCAGATGCTTTCTTGCTACAAACCAGATATTTTTTTATTTCTAATGCATCTGCGTTTTGGACATTATCTTAATGCTATACAGAAATTGATGTAGAAGAATTAAACGTACAAATAACTTATCAAAAACAAAAGAAAAGAAAACACCAGAATAATATTAAAGGATCAAGAAAACAAATTCGCCCGAAAGTCTCTTACTTCCTAATAACAAGAAAAGATGCATGGCTTCGAAAGGGCTGGACATACGGGGACATGTTCAGCTGTCATCAATGCACCGCTGCGGCAGAAGAGGCAGGCAGGGCTATCCACCAAACGAACAGATGGTCGTTGTTGTTGTTTCTCATGATACTTGAACAAACCAAGCACGATTGAGCCTGTGGGATCTCGTATTAAGGCCAAGCGGTGAGCCTTTCGTTTTAATGAGCACCATTAAAATGAAAGAACTACTTCGCTCAAGTAGGTCCTCTTAATTTTGAAGCTGGGATCCTCATAATTTAGAAGCAGGGATCAAGCAGAAGAGCCATAGACTGGTCCTGCCGCCCCCAGAAGTATTAATTGAGAACTTAGAGGAAATTGTGACCACGAATATATATCTACTTGCCCCAGTTACCTTTAACGAACATGGTGGATCTTAGGCCGACTTGGATTCCGAACCTGCAACCTTACAGTTACGAGATTGTTGATTTTTGCCGACTGAGCTACCGCTGCTCACGTCAAGTGTACATTCGTTTATATTTAGTGAATACTGATAGGGTAAATTTATGAAGAATTTAGTTGAAACTAAAGACGTCATATTACTTGAGTACACGTACACTGGTATTGGCGTAACACACCCAACGTATATTGGTTCAGACTAGTTTAAGTCCACCAACACTCAGGCCAAATTCAAATTTTGACTGCGGCCCTGAAGTGGACATTTACTTGGTGGTTAGGTCTGCCTATGTTAATTTTCATCAAATAATTGCAGAGTTATAAAAATGTGTTATTGATACAAAAACATACAATCCAATTAACACTTGTGTGCGGGTACATATCGCAGCGGAATTGTACTGGGAGCGGGCGTTTTGAGCGTAATTTAGTTATTCAGTTAAATCTCATTAGATTGAAAATTATTTAATTTTTTAACTAACTTTTCGTATTTTATATTGAAATATATAAACGAATATATAAGTAGACAAATAAACAAATATATATATTGGTATTGTATTTATATAAATATAAATACATATATATATATATATATATATATATATATATATATATATATATATATATATATATATATATAATATATAAATATACATATATATAATATCATTTTCGCAGGGATAAATAAAAAGTTAGTTTTAAATCTAAATTGATTTTTTAATCAACCTTCCTGTTCTGTGGTTTGGCATCGACTGGAGTAAAAACTAGTTTTTGTCTAAATTTTTCCAGAATCTATGTAGTAGGCAAGAACATTCGGCTTCATTTTCCTGTATATACCGTTATTTTTGCACCCGCAAACAAACCCTGTTGTTACACTAACCCGTACTAGGACGTGCCCCACGCTCAAGTATCAATCGTCAGAAAACGTACTAGAACGTGTCCCGCACACAATGTGTTAAGACATTAATATTAATGCAAATATACTGTAAATTGATTTATTGAAAACAATTTACCACATGACCAATTTCATTAATTTAAATTTTTATCGAGCTAACGACAATGAAGCTTACCCAGAAATACATAGAAATATAGTAGAGCTTCGATTAACCGAGGTTTCTGTTAACCGAATCAATAACGAAGTCTAATTTTTTTTTCTCCTTTCCAAATGAGCTTGCAAAAAATGATACACATTTTAGTTCTTTGTCCGTGTTACGGGAACTTCTTCCTCACAACGTGATTGCCCAGGCATGGCAATTAGTGAATCCAGCTTCAATTCGTAAATCATTCAACAAAATAATTGTTGAAAAGAGGAGACAGGGTGAATCCCAGCAGACGGAAAACACACACCTACAGGGAACTTTTTGAGATCATCAATGGAATTGAAGGACTTGAGGAAGTTTTCGAAGAGGGCATTTGGGAGTGGCTGCACATTAAAAATCAACTTTCAAATTTTGAAATTCTCAATGACGAAGAAATCATACAAGCCGTTAATCCTTCAACGGGCATTAATGACTCTGAAAATGAAGGTGAGGACTTTAAGGATTCTACGACTATATGTGACAGTGAAGGTGTTCAAGCACTGACAACTGCCCTAAAATATTTGGAGCAAAGAAACGATGCTACACCGATTTATCTCCAGTTGCTCAAAATAGGTTCAATAGGGCTGCCCATGATAAAAATTCTGAACTTTTGCAACGAAAGGAAACAAACTTTTTTAAAAGAATGCAAGTTTAACAAATTGATGTATATTACATTTTAAAAATACAATATTTTCTTGAGATTTGTATTATTTTTGAAAATGCGTCTTTCGATATTTAACTAAGTATAGTTAAAAAAAATTCCATTTTACTTTGTAAAATTTACTACTAGATTTGTTTTCCTTTTCAAATCGTTTTAGCTATGAAAAATAACTTCACATATGTTTATTTTTATCATTTAAAGAACATTCTATTGTATTTTACTTTAAAAGTTAGTTAAATTCGCAAGCACGGAAGGTTTTTATACAGGGTTTCTATTAACCGAGATTTCCGATATCCGAAGTACTAGCGGTCCCAATTAGCTCGGATAATCGAGGTTCGACTGTATGTCTATTCCAATTGTATTTAATTTTACTACTCATTTTCTAGAGTCAGGGACTGAAATACATTTTCACAGGGGAAGTCTGTTTATTGCTTTCTAATAAAGTACCGCTCTTAAATTTTGCCACCTTGGCCGTCGCCTACCTAGGCCGTCCCTGCTGTCAGAATCCAGTCCCGTTCCAAAAGAATCGCTTTTCGAAAAGTTCGTTCCAACCTTTTTTTCCCAGCAGACTTACGGCAAGCGTTCGTCGTCATAATCTTCCGAGTTTTGGAGGGGCTGCCCGTTGTTCGGAAGATAAATGAGACTTCAGGGGAAACATGATAGGGCCCCCAATGAATGCCCTCTCTTTCGATGCATGTCTAGATATCGAAGGGATGCTAGATTTTTCAAACCAGATAAGGATTCCTGGTGGATTAGATTTTTGGCGGAGGCTTTTACCCCCTGAACGAACTTATCCTCAGGGCTCGATTAAGCTTAGACGAGGCCCCTGGGTAAAAGGGTTTCTTTGGAAAGCCCCCTTACTGGCACATGTATCTTTAATACTAAGTATACCAGAAATGTGAGATGATGGTAGCGATGGGTTCAAATCTCTCCCCCTCGAAATTCTGGAGATTGATGTACTGAATTTTAACACTTGATATCATAAAAAATTTTCGAATATTGTTTATTAAAACTGCATACTTAATAAAAATTTAATTTTTAAATTAAAAATTTCTCTTTACTTTTTGAATTTTCAATAGCTTCCTCCTCCAAGCTTTTTATACATTTATTGAAGCATATGCACAAAATTGTTCATGAATGCAGTATTAAATGCATGCATATATACAGTATTAAAAGTTTTATAATTTTTTGTGCTATTT
Organism: Pardosa pseudoannulata; assembly: GCA_032207245.1. Lineage (NCBI taxonomy): Eukaryota > Metazoa > Arthropoda > Arachnida > Araneae > Lycosidae > Pardosa > Pardosa pseudoannulata. The sequence continues at coordinate 96,851,143 of CM063510.1, forward strand.
TGTACATTAAATTTTATATAATTTTAATGTTACTATTAATGTTAAAATTTATATAGTTTTAAAAATAATTTTATGTTTTTTTAGTTATAAAATGGTAAAATGTGTAATTTATTCAAGCCAGCTTGAGAACCCCCATACACACACACACTTCTCTTTCGACATAAAGTCCGGATTACAGGCCTGAAGTACACTAGTTCACATTTACTAGTTCACATTTGGCACCTGTGTCCGACCATATTAAGATTTAATACCTCCAGGATAAATTGTGGGAATAATGGTTCTACTCTTGGTTTGCATTTTGCGGTTTCTTTAAACAATTTTTATGCCAAAGGATAGCCAAATGGGTAGGGCGCTTGTGGTATAGCCACATTCTATCTAAAATGGAATTCCAGGAATTGCCGGCTTCCTGACCCCTTATTTTATGGAATGGGGCTTGTCCATGTCCAAGTCACCTTCAATCTTCCCGCGCTGACCATCCATGGATGCCGTTTTGCTCTCACCGTTATCCACCATTTGTCCAGCTTGAGCATTGCTTGGAGCCATAAATTCCTAAGTTTTTCTTCCTACTCACGCTACGTTTTGGCTATAGTCTTGGGTTCTCGCTGTCGAGATTTTTCCACTGACCTCACCATGCGTGGTGTTGAGTGGCCATCATTTGGCTGAAAATTGTGGAGAGGTCACCCGCATTTATATTTAGAAAAATTATCCACTTTTTTAGCCATTTTTCTTTTGGCGTGATGTGGAGGAACGAGTATTTTTATAGAAAGTCAGCAAGTAACAAATATGATAAATGTTCCTTTAAGCTAAGATTGGAACTCTTCTCTATCTTTCAATTTTCATTTATCACTGTTTTAAAATCGACAGTATGATACCATTTTAATACTCTGAATTGTGCCTGCCGCCGTATGTATCCACTAAAGAACCGGTGAAAGGTTTATTGCTCCTTAACGGAGAAGTGTCATTATGATTGTTAATTATCTTACATTTTAATCTTTCATGAATAACACTACTATTAAATTCAACATCATTAAATTCAACAGAGCTGTTCTTCGGTAAAGTTCGTGGGTATGACTCTCACTGTTGCATGCTTGATCAAAATTTAATTTTTCGCAATTGTTTGTGTACCGAGGTACTTTCCCACGATGGTCACCACGTGCATGCACAGCTGTGGGAGAAATTTCCAAGAAGAATTTAGGACTTCGATTGTTGACTTCGAGTTTAGGGACCCCTGTGGAGAAGGTATAGATCAAGGAATGGCACAAACGTAACGGTCAAGCTCGCACAGAGATGTAACCCTAATTTAGGGGGCAGGGATTAAAAATAATGTCAGCTTTCACAAAAGGGGCTATCTTAATGAGCCCACTTGCACTCCCGAAGGGGGTGCAGATGGGGGAAAATTTCACCAAACAAGCGATTGGCAAAAAAGAAAAAGGGGACGTTAAAACAGAGGTGATAAGTTGGGAAAGAGAATGAAGAAAAAGGAGTCGAAGTCGGGATTGAAGAGTTGCTGGACATCGAAATTCCAAGCCCTGTTCGCCTGCACCGGCATCCCGTGCTTTAGAACGCCCGGACCGACACTCCGCATGAGGAAAGCCCCTGCCTGCTCCCCTGTGCCTTTACTAGAGGTAAAACAGATTTAACATATTCATGAAGGTCATTTAGACCTCTGTTAGTAATTCAATATTTTGATTAAAGAATAACGCGTAACTAAAAAGAATTGTAATAATTATGGTGTAAATATGAATATAAAACATAAATAATTACTGGTTCCGTTATATGGTAATCAAGGATATCAATTTATAAATAGTGTACAGAATAAATGTCTTAATCTAAATATAAGGTATCACATTTTTACTGTGTTTCCCCTTTGTACACGAACTCTGGTGTTAATGTTGTGTGTACATTACAACAATTTGGATTCAATTTTAACCATTAGTTCCTTGTTTCATTATTCCTCATATAGCAAGACAGTATACCGAAGAGCTGCAATCCAATCTAAACAAATTTTACCACTACGTGGATGTATAGATATCGATAGGACATGGGACTGTAGGAACCAAAATGAAATTAAGATCACTTGTTTATAACCCGGTCACAGATAAGTTAATTCTGAATATAACAGGTCAAATCTTTGATGACCTCGATTTTATCCTGTATCCATGCGTTCATTAAGGTTGGTCACATAACAGAGATTGCTTCTTATGTATTTATTAAGACTGGCGCGATGCTCGGTCTTATAAAAAAAACACAGAAAGGAAATGGCACCTCTTTTACCTCTGCATACGAAATAAAATGAATCTCTCGCTTCTATTACACTCCCCTCTATATTTCCCTTTTTTTTAATATGAGATTGCCACATTTATCAGACGATCTCTCTTTTTGTTATTTATATCTCCGCAACTTTATAACGCAGAGCAACCATTTATTACATTATCTCATCAAAATATCGTGCACGCCGTTTCCATCTAAATAAATATCTATGAAAAAAAAATTGCATAAAATAAATAGAATCTCTTGATATTCCTCCGAAAATGCCACCTGCATTTTTTGGGTTCCCCTTAACCCCCCACACGCGCTCGTACCCGCATACTTACCTTCCAAGATCGCATGCAAATAAACTACTTATAGAAAAGAGGCGGCTAAAAAGATCCTAAACTGCTTTTTAGGGGAAAAAAAATGAAAAGTAAGTCTGCCTCGGGCCGAGTTAAGATATATAAATAAAGCGCCTTGAATAAATGTTTGCATGATTAATGGGACCCTGATCTATATCGCGAAAGCACTCCTTAAGTTGGGTAAAATGCCGGAATTTCTGCCTTCTTTTCGTTTGTTTGTTTGTTTATTTATTTCCGAAGCCCCGCCCTGTGTACTTCTTCGACTCCGCCCCTGCCAACTGACGTGAAGAATGGAGTCTAAGAGAATTTAATGAAAAATACCACAGATTTTTCTAAGTAAAATTTTCTTGTGAGGAGGGAATATTTATACAAAGTTGCGCTTGTGTGAGAGAATATAAGACTGAAATGCATCATTTAGGTAAATATTGGTAGAATTAACTGGATATAGCCCCCGATGATCTGCATTTACCATTAAAAACTATAAGCTTTTTTTCATCGACTTTTTTCCATGTTTCGTCCAATATTTTATAAATGTTACTCCCCCGACTTTGTCCCCATATTTCCTCCTGAGTATGTTGCATATAGCATGCTGTGTAATTATTCTTGTTGTTGCAATTCTTATTCAGTAAATCGGGTTTCTTTAACCTGTCTCTTGGAAAAGCTCTGAAGAGTTTCTCGTAAGATTACAATAAATTGTAAATTTATTTGTTGGAAACTATCTGTAGAGCTACCGCCGTTTCAGTTATTTGTAGTTATTTGACGTTTAATTCTTGTACATTAATTTCTGTACAGCATTAACCCTTTAGCGGACAGTGGTTTCGCAGCGAAACCTCCTGTTAAACATTTTTTTCTCTCATTTTTGGAGAAATATGAATTTTTTCGAATTTGTTTTTGTTTTTGACATTTAAAACTTGCAATAAATGACTGTATTACACTTATTTTTTCTTTTGAAATATATGTATTTATACTTTCTGTACCTGGAAAGTTAGCTAATGTTTTTCATGTACTCAAACAACATTTATAAATTCTTAAACTATTTATTTAGTTTACTTTTTTAAGAACTATTATTTATTGTTTTGCCAATATAATTAAAATTTTAGAAAGTATTATATTCACGCTGAACAAGGGGATGAATTTATCAGTTGACCCTCCTCAATTCCTCCTATGGTATCCTCTAAGGGAAAACAATCTAAGGATTGAAAAGAAAAACATTAACCCTCTAACCGGTTAGCACGTACAATTCCGCCAAACCGATGATGTTTTCAAAGCCGGTTTCACGTACAATTTTCGACCTCCAAAAAAGCTCCGAAAATGAATATAATGTACATTTTTACCAGTGCTTTCCCCCATGCAATTTTGCTGTAGGAGGGTCAGGTCGATTTTTTTTGGAACTGCACCCCTCTTTGACTAACATTTATTGAGGGATGTACCCCTACCCCCTGAGGCACAAAGACGCTGATAGCTTTTCATGGCTTTGCAAATCCCTATTTCGAAATATCTCGTTTGCGGTAACAGATGTATCTCTAATTACACCACTTAAATATCTTGGATGGTAAAAAATATAAATAAGTCTCTCAAAGAATATTTTTATTTGTACTTTTAGAATCCATTATTTCTCATGGGATGATCTTCGAGAGTTGAAGAGCTTTATGTTTATTAAAAATTAACAATCTATAATATCTATTTTTATATCTATAACCGGAAGTAAAGGGACAACAACGAGGGTGGCTTTCCCGTACTCCATTCTAGTCGACTAAGAGTGAAGTAATATAACGCTTTGGCTACTGACTCAGTCAACCTTTAGCGTATTTTTTGGATACTTTTTTTCTTCGATGTGTTCCACTCGGAGGGTTAATACGTTTGGAATTTATAAGGTTCATAGATAATATTTATAACCAATTTCATTAAATTCCAAAGAATTCCTGTAGATGACCTTTAAAGGGTTAAGATAATGTCCAAAACGCAGATGCGCATTCGAATCAAAAAAATATTTGATTTGTAACAAGAAAGCATTTGCCTTTCCATGACAATATGCCTCCACTTCACACGCGCCTCCAACTCATAGAGCAGTCGTTTTCAAACATGAAAAAAAAACAATTAGGAATATAGTTTACGCCCATTCCTGTCCCTATGATTACTACGAGTTTAGGATCTATTACAGGTCATAAATACACGACACACCCAAACTTCCGTTTGTTGAATTGTAGATGACATTATTAAAAAGAACAATAGGTCATCTCTTGTTGACCAAAAGACCTTGCTACGCTATTTAGTAGAGTAGAATTGCCATGGCAAAGATAATATTTCGTTTACATCGCTTGTTTTCCATACAAGAACAAAACCAAAAATCTTTTTATCTGGGAATTCTCCCGAATTTTCCCAGCCTTGATCTGACTGACTGAAGACATACAAAAACATATATCCGGTTCCGCCAATAGTGATTTTTATGCATACAAATCGTTATAAAAATAATTATTTTAAATAGCTAAAAATGTAATAAAAGATTTCATAATATTCATAATTTTTAGGCTCTTTAACACTAAACATACCATATAACGGGTCAAATGACCCATAAGGTTTATGTAAAAATTGCGATGGGAAATGAATTAAAAATTCTTATTTTTTGTGTTTGCAATACATAAAAATTGACAATACACAATTTTGTTTAATTATAATAAAGTTTATTTGCATATTTCCATCCAATTTTCATATTTCATACATTTATAATCAGAAAAAACAAGGCCCGGTTATTTGACCGGCTATGGTAGAAATAGGTATGTATTAACAGTTGGTATGTTTAGTGTTAAAGAAACTTTTCTCAATATTTTATATTCAAAATAAATTGCGTAGAAAATGCAGAGTGATCACATCGAGATTCTCGCAAATTCCCCCATAAAAATGTATGTTAAAAATGTAAGAAGTCTTACAGTTATTTTTAATTATGTACTTTTAAATACTGCTAAAAGCATAACAAATTCAAACGTTTTGGGTAGTGTCTTACTCAGAAATTAATTTTGGGGGTTGACAACAAGGGCACCCATATAGAAATTGCAGAAGGGGATTGAGCTTCCCTCCCATTTTGTAAAGTCAGTTCTTTAAACTAAATTTAACACTTAAATATGCAAATACAACACATGCATGCACACATTTTGATCTCAGACACACCCCTCCTAAATTCTCTCATATAGGCGCCTATAATTGCCATGAAAAAATAAACTTCTTTAATTTAGTATTATCATTATGTAAAAACTAAAGAATACATTATATCAATCTAATTTCTCCGTTGTAAAACTATTCATGAACTGATATAATTTTTACCAAGTTATAAAAATTAGAAAAATATAAATATGGCCATTTAAGAAAATAATAGCGATAGTATTAAAACAAAAATTTTTACTTACTAGAATTGATAGAATCCTGTAACATTAAAAACTGATATAAATACCATTTAATGATTGAAAAAAGCAGTTGCAATTTAAAGAAAGGGGGAAATATGTCCCTTTGCACCACCGCCTGGATAAGCCTCTGGTTTCCGGTCAATTCTCTTGCTTTTTCTAATAATCACTCAACATGTTATAAGTATTTCCGATTGGATTCTATACCACCCAATATATGTAATATGCAACACTATTTTCTACAGTACTTTTTCCAATTAGTAAATTGTGCCGAACGATGGCCGAATGGTTAGGACGCTGGCCTTCGGAGCCGGAGTTCGTGGATTCGAATTTCACTGTGGCATGGAGATTTGTAGCCTTTCGGAATCGGCTTTAACCCTCCGAGTGGAACACACCGAGGAAAAAAGTCTCCAAAAATACGCTAGTTTTATTGTGTCAGTGACCAAAGCGTTCTATGATTTTTTACTTCACCCTTTGTCGACTAGATTGGAATTCGGGAAAACCACCCTCGTTATTGTCCCTTTACTTCGGTTATAAATAGATATATAAATAGACATTATAGATTGTTAATTTTTAATACACATAAAGCTCATCGAGTCTCGAGGATCATCCCATAAGAAATAATGGATTATAAAAGTACAAATAAAAATATTTTTTGAAAGACTTATTTATATTTTTACGAAAGTTCTCCAAGATAATTAAGTGGTGCAATTAGAGATACATCTGTTACCGCAAACGAAATACTTCGAAATAGAGATTTACAAAGGCATGAAGAACTATCAGCGTCTTTGTGCCTCAGGGAGTAGGGGTGCAGTTCCTAAACAATCGACCTGACCCTCCTACCCCAAAACTCCATGATGGAAAACACTGGCAGAAATGTACAATACATCTATTTTCGGAACCTTTTTGGAGGTCGAAAATTGTATGTGACAACCGCTTTGAAGATATCAGTGGTTTGGCGGAATTGTACGTGCGAACCACTTAGAGGGTTAAGCAGTAGGTCCCGGTCTCATTAGCTCTCATGTTGCAAAAAGTAGACCGTAGAGCTCCAAACCAAAACCAATTGGTAAATTGAGCTGAAAATGAATAATGTTACATCCCTTTAGTGTTAAAGCCATTCACAAAATTTCCGTACACTTAGCTCGTTATGTGATGTTTATGCATTCACACTTCTACACACACACAACTAGACACAACCTAATTTTACGTTAGCTCGTTATGTTAAGCGTTATGTTATTAGCTCGTTATGTTAAGTCTATGTATTCACACTTCTACACACACAAGTAGACACAACCTAATTTTACGTTAACTCGTTATGTTATTAGCCCGTTATGTTAAGTTTAAGCATTCACACTTGTACACACACACACACATATAGACATAACCTAATTTTAAGTTAGCTCGTTATGTTAAGCGTTATGTTATTAGCTCGTTATGTTAAGTCTATGTATTCACACTTCTACACATGCACAAGTAGACACAACCTAATTTTACACTGTACCTCATTGTATTTTGAAGTTTTAATCACATAAATACAGACTGTCAAAATCATGAACCTACGGGTATAATACCAAAATTATTTTGTACTAACATCTTCGAACCCAATATTTGAATAACTGAAGTTCCCAAATAAAGGTTATATTTATTTAAAAATTCTTATTAGTTTTTAGCATATATTATATATAATAATAGAGGAATATAAACGGAATACTAAATATTCAGTTCCATTATATTTTAGTAGCATTTTTAACACATTGTGTGCGGGTACATTTCACAGCATAATTGTACCGGGAGTGGGCATTTTGCGCTTAAATTTAGTTATTCAATTAAATATCGATAGATCGAAAATTATTTAATTTTTTAACCAACTTTTCTTATTTTATATTGAAATATATAAACAAATATATAAATAGAAATATATAAATAACAACCATAAGATTTTTGTAAACAAAAATATATTTTTACTGGAAGAATTTATAATACCATCGTAAATTAGAAAAACCAAATAGAAATAGTAGTATATAGTTTTAATTTTTCCAGTTCTGTGGTTTCGCATCGACTAATGTAAAAACAAGTTTTTATTTGTCTAAATTTTTCCAGAATGTATGTAGCAGGGAAGAACATTCAGCTTCATTTTCCTGTAAATACCGTTATTTTTGTACCCACAAACAAACCATGTTGTTACACTAACCCGTACTAGTACGTAACCCTCTCTCAAGTATCAATTGTAAGAAAATGTACTAGTACGTGTCCTGCATGCAATGTGTGAATATTGCTTCATGAGAAATTTCTTAGCTCTGATTTCCATCATAACTGCGCCGAACGATGGCCGAAAGGTTAGGGCGCTGATCTTTGATACTGGAGTTCGTGGGTTAGAATCCCATTGAGGTATGGTTGTTCGTAGCCTTTCGGAATCGTCTTTAAGCAGTCAACCAAACCACCATAGCTTCTCTTCTTTAAAGTTGTATCACTATTTTTATTCATACACATAGTATGAAATGGGCATGACATATAATGAGAATGAGCCCAGAACGAACAACTTTGAGGGGTTTTAATACACTCCCTTCCAATAAAAGACGAAAAGGAAAGCCTAAGAAACGGTGGAAAGACTGTGTGGGTGAAGATTTTGCCATCTTAAAGGTAAAGAACTGGAGATCAATTGCTCGGAGAAGGGCAGATTGGGAAAAGCTTCTAAGGAAGGCCCGTGCCCACAAAGGGCTGTCGTGCCAATGCTGATGATGACATAGCGCACATACGAATATATATGTGTGTTTGTGTATATATTATTCTCATATATGTATATGTACAAAATATATAATGGGTGTTGACCCAACCAATCAATAGTATGTATATGGTGTGTTTTGTTAATACTAAAAATATCGGGTAATAATGTTTCTAAAAGTATGAATAAGAGATTTGAAAAAATTTTTTCAATTTTACAACTCCTCTTCAACCTCCACTCAAAATACAGTTTCTTTTAAGTCAAAGAGTTTTTTGCTGGATGAGATCCCGCCTACCCTCCCTCATCCCTTTGGACTAACTTTCTCTTGGTATTTTCCAATTTTTTTTTGTGAATTCAATTGTTAATTCAATTAGATTTTAAATATTCAATTTTTGTAAAATTTTTCTTCAAAATGTTGTTTTTGTTTATGTATCAATTTGTTGAGTTACGATCCCCTCGCCAGATTTCAAACGCCACGCTGCAAGCACGCCACGCACGCAAGCTGCAAGCACGCCAATTTCGCCAAATGTGGTTGAAGCACCAACAAGATCCATGATTAGAAACAGAAGAGTGGGCTAAGAAGAGGAGTTGAAAAAGTTTTGGTGAGAAAAGGTTTATGGAAAATTAAATTATTACCTTAATGGAACTTAATATATGACATAATTAAAGAGGGTTTTTTTATAGTTGGAATTTGCTTCATTTCTCAAAAATAAACGGCTGCTCGAAATTAAATCAAACAAATTCTACTGCGTTCTCTACGACATGCAAACGTGTATTGAATTTTGCACTTTTTGGTGAAAGTAAGTGACTTTGTATAGCTGACATAATGTTTCGAAATTTCCATTTTTATTTAATACATAAGCATAATGTTCTATAAAGGTCTTAAAAATGAATTTTCGACAGCCAGTATGTTCTTGTTAAACCTAGTAGCATGTTTGTATTTAGCAAATCAACAAACTTACTCAAAATATGTGAACTCGTTAAAATTCTCGTTTGCTAATTTATAGTTGAAAGCGGAAGAATCTACCTTGATAAAAGTCAGCTCCTCCTTTTAACAGATTTGTAAATATCAACCAATTCCCATACTTCTTGACTATCACATATTTACATATTCCACTGATGTTGGAGTTCGAAGTGCTTGGATATTTATAAACGAACTAATCGTAACTTCACGTGAATAGAATTTGAATTTGAGAAGAACTTTAAAACTTCAAATTTACCCAAAACATGCGTACGCGACTACAGTTTAAAAGTGAAAGCTCTTTTTTTTTTTTTTTCGTTCCTCCCTCCCCGAATGACATGCTTCTTTTCGAATGATTTGAAGGCAGTGGAAGAAGTCGAACCAATTTCTTTCCACCTGTTTTGCAATTCAAAAGAAGTGCAAATAGAGTTTTACATCCTTATCTTACAAGTTACGGAAAAGTTTTGCAATCGCGACAAACGACTTTCGGGGGAAATGTAAACTTTTTTCCTTTGATTTCTTTCTCCCGGGGTTGCCATCCCAAACAGACTAATTTGACTCAAATCTGACGTGACCATCGATTTAGGTTTTAAAAATCTGCTACATTCCTATAGACAAATTATAACAGGGATGTCTAGGGTAACTGATTTTTTCTATCAATGAGAGTCGTTTGTGATTTTATTTTCGCTTTGATCTCCCCGTGGGGAAATATTCAATCATTTTATTTCGAATATTATTTTTATTTGAATATCATTTGAATTTATTCCCTTACCAGTTTAGAATTATATAAGGGTGTCGACATATCGAGATCAATAAGCAATGTTCCAACAAATAAAACGCTGTACGATGATAGACACTCATGATTTCGAATATAAATACTGGTATAACCCAGATAGCATGCATACTTGCATCAAGTTTGATTTTTTTCTGGATAATATCTTGTCATAACAAAATTGACCCGACAAACTTGCAGCAAAACTTCTCCAAGTTAGACGGAGCATAAAGCAGCCACTCCTTTGCAAAGCAATTTTGCTGCAAAACTGTGGCAATGTTGTTATGACATACTTGGAGCAAGCGAAAATTCCCATCATTGCATGAGAGTTAAGATAACGAGCTCATGCGCAAAGGTTTTCCAGCCAAAGACAAGAATGACAACATGGCAGACACGCCATTCCGCAAGCTGCTATGGATCTTTTAAAATGCATTTATTATTTTAATTATTCAAGTGCGGTTATTTTTTAAAGTAGCATTTCTCTATAATTTGCAACTATCTAAAATTTCTAATAAATTAAATAGATATGTTAATTTTATTAATTCACTAGGCAATGCTTTCGTTTCCGTGCACGTGTATTGGGCCATGCTAAATCTATGTTGAAAATTTTAACTTTTAAGTGAATTTTTCTCAACTTTTCTCAACCGTGCAATAAACTTGCTGCAAGTTTGATATGACAAGTTTGCTGAAAACTTGCACGATAAGTGTACTGTAACTTGCATGACAAGTTTGCTGCAAGTTGGAGGTATGGTGACTTCGAAGTTTGCGTAGACTTGCTGCAGTCTTGTTTCAAACTTGCAGACTTGTCATGCTGAACTTGCTGCAAGTTTGCAGGCTTGCAAAGCAAGACTGCTGCAAGTTTGCTGCAAACTAAATTTGCTATCTGGGTAAATGCTGGAATAATCCCAGATAGCATGCATACTTGCAGCAAGTTTGATTTTTTCTGGATAATATCTTGTCATAACAAATTTGACGCGACAAACTTGCAGCAAAACTCCTGCAAGTTAGACGGAGCATAAAGCGACCACTCCTTTGCAACGCAATTTTGCTGCAAAACTGTGGCAATCTTGTTATGACAAACTTGGAGCAAGCGAAAATTCCCATCATTGCATGAGAGTTAAGATAACGAGCGCATGCGCAAACGTTTCCCGGCCAAAGACAAGAATGACAACATGGCAGACACGCCATTCCGCAAGCTGCTATGGATCTTTTAAAATGCATTTATTATTTTAATTATTCAAGTGTGGTTATTTTTTAAAGTAGCATTTCTCTATAATTTGCAACTATCTAAAATTTCTAATAAATTAAATAGATGTGTTAATTCTATTAATTCACTAAGCAATGTTTTCGTTTTCATGCACGTGTATTGAGCCATGTTAAACCTATGTTGAAAGTTTTAACTTTTAAGTGAATTTTTCTCAACTTTTTTCAACCGTGCAATGAACTTGCTGCAAGTTTGATATGACAAGTTTGCGGCAAACTTGCACGACAAGTGTACTGTAACTTGCATGTCAAGTTTGCTGCAAGTTGGAGGTATGGTGACTTCGAAGTTTGCGTAGACTTGCTGCAGTCTTGTTTCAAACTTGCAGACTTGTCATGCTGAACTTGCTGCAAGTTTGCAGGCTTGCAAAGCAAGACTGCTGCAAGTTTGCTATCTGGTTAAATTCTGGTATAATTCCAGATAGCATGCATACTTGCAGCAAGTTTGATTTTTTCTGGATAATATCTTGTCATAACAAATTTGATGCAACAAACTTGCAGCAAAACTCCTGCAAGTGAGATGGAACATAAAGCGACCACTCCTTTACAACGCAGTTGTGCTACAAAACTGTGGCAATCTTGTTATGACAAACTTGGCTCAAGCGAAAATTCCCATCATTGCATGAGAGTTAAGATAACGAGAGCATGCGCAAAAGGTTTTTTGGTTTTTTTTTGGTTTTGGGGTTTTTTTTTTTGGTGGTTTGTTGGGGGGGGGGGGGGTTTGGGGGGGGGGGGGGGGGGGGGGGGGGGGGGGGGGGGGGGGGGGGGGGGGGGGGGGGGGGGGCGTTCCCGGCCAAAGACAAGAATGACAGCATGGCAGACGCGTCATTCCGCAAGCTGCTATGGATCTTTTAAAATGCATTTATTATTTTAATTATTAAATTGTGGTGGTTTTTTAAAGTAGCATTTCTCTGTAATTTGCAACTATCTAAAATTTCTAGTAAATTAAATAGATATGTTAATTCTATTAATTCACTAAGCAATGCTTTCGTTTTCATGCACGTGTATTGGGCCGTGTTAAACCTATGTTGAAATTTTAACTTTTAAGTGAATTTTTCTCAACCGTGCAATGAACTTGCTGCAAGTTTGATATGACAAGTTTGCGGCAAACTTGCACGACAAGTGTACTGTAACTTGCATGTCAAGTTTGCTGCAAGTTGGAGGTATGGTGACTTCGAAGTTTGCGTAGACTTGCTGAAGTCTTGTTTCAAACTTGCAGACTTGTCATGCTGAACTTGCTGCAAGTTTGCAGGCTTGCAAAGCAAGACTGCTGCAAGTTTGCTGCAAATTAAATTTGCTATCTGGGTAAATGCTGGTATAATCCCAGATAGCATGCATACTATCAAGTTTGATTTTTTCTGAATAATATCTTGTCATGAGAAATTTGACGCTACTAACTTACGGAGCATAAAGGGACCACTCCTTTGTAACGCAATTGTGCAGCAAAACTGTGGCAATCTTGTCATGACAAACTTGAAGCAAGCGAAAATTCCCATCATTGTATGAGAATTAAGATAACTAGCGCATGCGCAAACGTTTCCCGGCCAAAGACTAGAATGACAGCATGGCAGACACGCCATTCCGCAAACTTGGATGGATCTTTTAAAATGCAATTATTATTTTAATTATTCAAGTAGGGGTGATTTTTTAAAGTAGCATTTATCTATAATTTGTCAATATCTAAAATTTCTAATAAATTAAATAGATGTGTTAATTCTATTAATTCACTAAGCAATGTTTTCGTTTTCATTCAAGTGTATTGAGCCATGTTAAACCTATGTTGAAAATTTTAATTTTTAAGTGAATTTTTCTCAACTTTTTGGAGTGTTTCTAAAATTTTGTTTTAATTCCTTTTTATTTCTTTTAACTAAAGGGCTGCTCTTCTACGGAGACAATGAAAATAATTTTCAGTTTTTAACATAAGAACAAAAAAAATAAAAAAAAAACTAATTATTCTACTTTGTCTCCGTAGCGGAGCCCTACAGTTTGAAGACAAATTTTAAATGGCTCTGCTCGAGTGCAAAGGGTTAATTAGCAAAAAATTAATTACTAATGAATTTTTAATATTTATTGAAAATTATCTAAAATCTTAGTCTTTCCAAAAGTAAAAAAAATTCCCTTTATATATGCTATTTAAACCAAACTAAAAGGGTTTTTTTTTTCAAAAACAGCGAGATTTTTTCCAACCGTGGTTTGTAATGATCTTGCTGCCAGTTTGATATGACAAGTTTGCTGCAAACTTGCAAGACAAGTGTACTGTAACATACATGAAGTTTGCTGCAAGTTGGAGGTATGGTGACTTCGAAGTTTGCGTAGACTTGCTGCAGTCTTGTTTCAGACTTGTAGACTTGTCATGCTGAACTTGCTGGAAATTTGCAGGCTTGCAAAGCAAGTTTGTTGCTTGTTATTGCAAGTTTGCTGCAAACTAAATCTGCTATCTGGGAAGTAATCCTACAAGTTCGAAATCGATTTTAAGTTATAAAGGCATTTAGATGGTCAGAGGGGCTCACTCTGGACGTTGCGAATTGGTTCGAACGTTCGTTGTTACGTCACTTTGAAGTCAGATTGAGGACATTATACGAGCAAACGATCAAGCTGACAACAAAGCGACGTCATAACGAACGCAACGTCCAGAGTAAACTCCAGAGGCTTTAGATGTTAACACCTTTCTCCTACAACCTTAGGACCGAACGATGGCCTATTGGTTAGGGTGCTGGCCTTCAGTACCGGAGTTCGTGGGTTCGAATCCCACTGTGGCATGAATGTTCGTAGCCGTTTGGTATCGTTTTTAAACTGTAGTTTCCAGTCTCATTACCCCTCGTGTTGCATAAAAGTGGACTGGTGCACTCAAAACCAAATTAAACCTACAACCTTTAGGAAGAGTTAAAGTGTGTGTTTACATAAACTAAACATAACATAAAACTATCTATAATAAAATATGTCACAACACAACAAATATTTTGAAAAAAGATTTCCCCAAAAAATAATAATAATTCGATATTAAGTAACACCTCTTTCACATAATATAACTATACGTACAATGCTATTTTTTCATCCTCAATAGCATGACATATGACTTTCTTTTTTGGTTGGTTAAAATAAACCAGGTGGTATTTCCGCCTTTTACGAAACAAGTGAATTGGAAATCAAGTGAGTTTAATTTTGGATTTTCCTTTTAAAGGATGATAGAACATTTAGAACTGAAACATCTTCATTAAAGGTCTTAGAACACAAATTTTTAAATATTGAAATGCTTCTCAAATATATATTATAAATACTTATTCCATTTAGGGCAGCAGATTATTGTCAAATGAGGCAAGACTGCTTACAGAGCTCTGGAGGTCACCTCTGATATGTTTTTAGTGAACACAATTACACAACAGCAGCAAACAGAAAAATAACTTCAGTGTTCCATATTACCCAAACCTGTTCCATATTTATTGTGCTATTTTTTAAAAATATACTACTTAAAATAACAAAACTAAGTATTTTAAGTTAGAAAGTCATTAAATAGCTTGTAAGAGATTCATTCTAGAACTAGAAGAACATTCTATTTTATAAAGAATTGAAAAGTTGTTAAAATGAAGATTTTTTTAGTTTCGTTTTTAGTTCTTTTAACTTGGCTTAAAAAAAAAAATAAGTAAATAAATAAATAAATTATAGAGAGAGAAATATGTGAATTAGAATAAACTAAATAAAAGGGAAATTTTCAGCAAAATTTTTAAACATTGAAATGCTTCTTTATTACTGTAAATACTTACTCCATCAGGACAGCAGATTATTGACAAATGAGGAGAGATTGCTTTCAGAGCTCTGGAGGTCACCAAGAAAATAACTTCAGTGTTCCATATTACCCAAACCTGTTCCATATTTTTCGTGTTATTTTTAAAAATATACTACTTAAAATGACAGAACTAAGTATTTTAAGTTAGAAAGTCATTTTTAGCTTGTAAGAGATTCAATCTAGATCTAAAAGAACATTCTATTTTAAGACGAAATTAAAAGCTGTTAAAACGAAGATTTTTTGTTTCGTTTTTAGTTCCTTTAACTTAGTACCTTTATAATCGTCAGTGAGGCAGAAGCTGCAAAATAAGGAAACGTGTTCTTTAAAAAAAGAGAGAGACATATTTTAGATTAAAATAAATAAAAGGGAATATATAAGTAAAAAATTTTAAATATTGAAATTCTTCTCAAATATTGTAAATACTTATTTCATTAGGACAGTAGATTATTGACAAAGGAGGCAAGATTGCTTACAGAGTTCTGGAGGTCACCTCTGATATGTTTTAGTAGACACCATTAGACAACAGCAGCAAAGAAAAAAATAACTTCAGTGTTCCATATTACCCAAACCTATTCCATATTTTTCGTGTTATTTTTAAAAATGTACTATTAAAATAACAAAATTTAGTATTTTAAGTTAGAAAGTCATTATATATCTTGTAAGAGATTCATTCTAGATCTAGATGAACGTTCTATTTTAAGATGAATTGAAAAGCTGTAAAAACGAAGATATATTTTAGTGTCGTTTTTAGTTTCTTTAACTTGGTACCTTTATAATCGTCAGAGCAACGGACGCTGCAAAATAAGAGATTTTTTTTTCAAAGAGAGTGAGAGAGAGAGATGAGAATTAGATTAAGCTAAATAAAAGGGAATATTTAAGAAAAAATTTTTAAATATTGAAATGCTTCTCAATTATTGTAAATACTTACTCCATTAAGACAGCAGATTATTGACAAATGAGGCGAGATTGCTTGCAGAGCTCAGGAGATTACCTCTGATATGTTTTTAGTAGACACCATTAGACAACAGCAGCAAACAGGAAAATGACTTCAGTGTTCCATATTACTTAAACTTATTCCATAGTTTTCGTGCTATTTTAATAAATATACTATTTAAAATAACAAAACTAAATGTCTTAAGTTAGAAAGTCATTAAATAGCTTGTAAGAGATACATTTTAGATCTAGAAGAACATTCTTTTTAAGAAGAATTGAAAAGCTGTTATAACGAAGATATTTTTATTTCGTTCTTTGTCCCTTTAACTTGGTACCTTTATAATCGTCAGTGAGAGAGAGAAGTTGCAAAAGGAGAGTAAATTTTCATTTTTAAAAAAAAGTGTGAGATGATTTAGATTAAACCAAATAAAAGGGAATATTTAAGCAAAATTTTTAAATATTGAAATGCTTCTCAATTATTGTAAATACTTACTCCATTATGACAGCAGATTATTGACAAATGAGGCGAGATTGCTTGCAGATCTCTGGAGGTCACCTCTGATATGTTTTTAGTTAGACACCATTAGACAACAGCAGCAAACAGGAAAATAACTTCAGTGTTCCATATTACCCAAACCTATTCCATATTTTTCGTGTTATTTTTAAAAATATACTACTTAAAATGACAAAACTAAATATTTTAAGTTAGAAAATCATTAAATAGCTTATAAGAGATTCATTCTAGATCTAAAAGAACGTTCTAGATGAATTAAAAAGCTGTTATAACGAAGATTTATTTTATTTCGTTCTTAGTTCCTTTAACTTGGTACCTTAATAATCGTCAATGAGAGAAGAGCTGCAAAATAAGGAAACGTGTTTTTTTTTTTTTTAAGTGTTAAAGAAGGAGAGAAATGAATTAGATTAAAGTACGTAAAGGGGAATACTTAACCAATTTTTTTAAATATTGAAATGCTTTTCAATTATTGTAAATACTTATTCCATTAGGACAGCAGATTATTGACAAATGAGGCGAGATTGCTTACAGAGCTCTGGAGGTGACCTCTGATATGTTTTTAGTAGACACCATTAGACAACAGCAGCAAACAGGAAAATAACTTCAGTGTTCCATATTACCCAAAGTTTTCCATATTTTTCGTGTTATTTTTAAAATTATTCTACTTAAAATGATAAAACTAAGTATTTAAATTTAGATAGTCATTAAATATCTTGTAAGAGATTCATTCTAGAACTAGACGAACATTCTATTTTAAAAAGAATTGAAAAGCTGTTAAAACAAAGATTTTTTTAGTTACGTTGTTGGTTCCTTTAACTTGGTACCTTTATAATCATTAGAGGAACGATGTAAGAGATTTTTTTTCAAAGAAAAAATAGAGCGAGAGGTGAATTAGATTAAACCAAATAAAAGGGAATGTTTAAGTAAAATTTTTAAATATCGAAATGCTTCTCAACTATTGTAAATACTTACTCCATTGGGGCAGCAGATTATTGCTGCTATAATCATTACTAATGACAATATTCCCAAATCTCAACTCCCTAACTGGGGCTTCTAAATGCTCAGGAGCATTTACTGTGAGTATTACAAACTAATGAGAATTATCATATTGAGTGACACAAACCTAGACATGAGTAATGCTACCGGGTCTTCAGAGTAAAGCTTCATTTAAGAGACACTCAGCCTTATACTCGCAACATGATTTAAAAGGAAATGAGTATAACACATGAGTATAAAAGGCACTCTGGTTGCAAATATTTTTGAATGTGCAATGAAATTGAGTAAAATGTTCCTGATCTGTTTTATGAAGTAGTTATATTGGCATTCAAAACTGTGGATGGATGTATAGGACTCATGTATGCATGTATGTACGTCGTATGTGTAAATATGTTTAATGATTTTTTTAATGTGATTGAAACTTAACTGTCCTTTGGATTAAGCCTTCGGAACCTCCCTAAAAGCACGAACGATGGCCGAATGGTTAGGGTGCTGGCTTTCGGAACTGAAGTTCTTGGGTTCGAATCCTACTATGGCATGGATGTTAGTAGCCGTTCAAAATCGGCTTTGAGCAGTAGGTCCCGGTCTCATTAGCCCTCGTGTTGCAAACAGTAGACCGTATCACTCCCAAAACAAACCTCCCTAAAAATATTCTGGTTACATCAATGACTGTTGGCATGGATGTCCGTAGTCGTTCGACCTTCACCCCCTGACTGTGAAGCCCAAATTCAGTGCGAGCAAACCAAATGCGCCAATTTTGGAATGCCCGATTTGAGTTCGGACAAGAGAAAAAAGGTATTTCAATTCCGTGAAGCCCAAAATCGGTTCGTCCAATGCATAATATTTAATTTTCCATTTTTCCAATTGATAGAGATACTTTCCCGCGAAAAGTTCGGCAGTTTCGAGCCATTTCTCGCTATTTCTTGGTTACTGTAAAGGATTTAAGAAATTCAAAGGAATCTGAGGGACATTTAATTCATGAATATCTATATAGATAATGTTGTATTAGATTATTATATTTATCCACAAAATGTCATTTGACTTTTGTTGTAATTTGAGTGTTTAGATACTGTAATCCATTAACATTTCCCATAAAATAGGAAAATATTGAAAATAGTTATTTCGTTAAAAAAATTATAAAAATAATCTATTTCTACCATTTTGTTGATAGTAACAAACAAAATCAAAAAGAAAAAAATGTCTATTTTTGAGCCTATTTCTCAAATTTCACAGACAAGGGGTTAATAATTCAGTACCTTGTGAAGACTACCCCTTTGTTTAGAACACTAATCACCGAAATCAGCTAATCTGAATCCCACCTGTTTCGACCAGACTACAACAGCGCGTCGACGCAGTATTTCGGATGTTGACAGTTCGGTTGAATATGCGTGAAGCCTCTGATCAGTCGCTGTAATGATTCCTGAGCATTGCCTCGAGAATTCTGTAATCGGGACAGCTAGCGAATGAGAATTCAACTAAAAAAACTAACTGTAACCTTATCTGGAGTTCTCAGGTAACTGGAATCGTAACTGACCACAAAACGCTTGGCGGGACCGTAACTGACCCCCAGGGATAAAAATCCTAGAATTTGGCAACTCGGGGCTTCTCGACATTTTTTACGTAGGTGCTTTGACATCGTGGAGGCTTCCGCGATTTTTGACCGGAGCCAGGTTTTTAGTGATTAAGTTCGGGAGACTCGTAAAGTCCGCTCATATAAGGAACGGCAGGGTCTCGGACACCGAACGGGGGATAGATTGGGTTCGCGTTGCAACCTGGAAAAGCCTCCCCATTATGTGAGATTATTTAATTTTTTTCGACTGTGATCGTCGTGGTAATGTTATGCAATCCTTTCCATTCCGATTTTTTTGGGGGATATTAGAATCCCTTTGTATATAGCCAATATTTACTCCAGAAAATAAAAATGATTTCCAATTATGTTAACCCTGTGATCCTTCTTCACGCTACTTCTTCACTCAAGATCATTGAAGGCTTCACAACCTGTTTCACCGTGCAGCAAAAAGTAGACAGTAGTACTCCAAACCACACCCAACTCAAATGTTATTTCATTAGTTGATTAAAATTGTTTAAATTGTCTAATTGTCAATTAAACTGAAACATGAAGTAAAGTGACTAAATATGAAGACATTAGTTTTACCTTTGTTGCACACTATTTTGATAGAGAAATAATCGATAACAATTTGCTGACATGATAACGGATTCGAAGAAGATATTATGAATTTCTTAACAGAGAAATAAAGGATTCGATACTTTTCCTGTCCCTGTTTATGTGAACAAAAACGCATTATTTTCAATCATTTTTTATGATATTAAAAACAATGCGCTTTTTCACATCTGTAAAAATCTTTTAAAATAATAAGCTGAAAAAAAAATTATCAGATGATTGAAGAAAGATTCACAATATCAGATTTCTAAAATAACGGAGGTTATGTACAAAAGGATAAAGTACGATTAAATACAATAGGTAATAACGGAATTAAAATTTTCATTTGCTATATCTAGGAGTTCATTATATGAAGATCTCGCTATAATGAAGTTCAACTGCAGACCTTAAAAGAGCAGATGAATGTTAAATAGTTATAAAGTTCTTTGACTTTCTATCCATAAAACTGAATTTCCTTTTCCTGAGAGATAATGAATCCACAATACAATAGGTGAATGACGGAAATTAAATTTTCATTTTCTATATCTAGGAGTTCATTATATGTAGGACTCATTATAACAAAGTTCAACTGCAGACCTTAAAAGGAGACGAATGTTAAATAGTTCTTTGATTTCTATCCATAAAACTAAATTTCCTTTTCGTGAGAGATAATAAATCCGCAATACAATAGGTAAGTGACGGAATTAAATTTTTCATCTCATGTATGTAGGAGTTCATTATATGTAAGGCTTGCTTTAATGAAGTTCAACTGCAGACATTAAAAGAGCAGATGAATGTTAAATAATTATAAAGCCCTTTGATTTTCTACCTTTAACTGAATTACCTTTTCCTGAGAGATAATGAATCCACACTACAATAGCTAAATGTCTGAATCGAAATTTCCATTTGCTATATCTAGGAGTTCATTATATGTAGATTTCGCTATAACGAAGTTCAACTCTAGACCTTAAAAGAGCAGATGAATGTTAAATAATTATAAAGCCCTTTGATTTTCTATCCTTAAACTGAATTACCTTTACTTGAGAGATAATGAATCCACAATACAATAGGTAAATGGCGGGATTAAAACTTTCATTTGCTATATCTAGGAGATCATTATATGTAGATCTCTCTATAATGAAGTTCAACTGCAGATCTTAAAAAAGAAGATAAATGTTAAACTGTTATAAAGCCCTTTTATTTTCTACCTTAAACTGAATTACCTTTTCCTGAGAGATAATGAATCCACAATACAATAGGCAAATGACGAAATTAAAATTCCCATTTGCTATATCTAGGAGTTCATTATATGTAGATCTCGCTATAACGAAGTTCAACTGCATACCTTAAAAAAAAGCAGATGAATGTTAAATAGTTATAATGTTATTTGGCTTCCTATCCATAAAACTGGATTTTCTTTTTCTGAGAGATAATGAATCCACATTTTACTCAAAAATACTTATAAATGCAAAACAAAATTTTAAGTTTTAATTAAATAATTAGTGCAAAATAAATATCTTTTTATCCGTAGTTTATAGCAACAAATTTCATTAAAGGTGTTTAGGAGAGCATGTCTGTAGTATATTCGGAGTCAATAAAAAATTTTCTAGTACATAAATGAAGTTTATCGTTTAAAAAGATTAATTGTAGCGTGGCTTATATTATTTATGAGACATTATATTAAAGTACACTTTATCTTCACAAAATTTATTTGTGTAGGTACTAAGTATTAAATTGTTAGAAAAAAAATCCTGTCTACCTTCTTTACAATTAAACGTAAAGATGTGTATTAAAATTGAGAAATGGATGAAAAGAAAATATAGTTTTTATCGAAATTGTTGTGTAAAGACATGCCACGGCTGAAAACATCCAATTTATTATAAACTGCTATCAGCCTTATCAACGCCACTATATAATGGGAAAATGTCCGTCGTGATCTGCTGCTGATTGGCTAATGAGTGATGACGTCATTTGCGTCATCACTCATCACGTTCTACGTATCAGTCCACGACGAAGAGCGTTTCCACACCGTTTACTTCTCGCACAAGCACCTGGATTTGAACCGTTCAGCCATTTGAAAACAATTAACGGTCAAACATATTCTATAACCAGAGAAAAGACCCCAAATCATTAGGATTTCTTGAAGATAATATCTTACGACATTAAGTCATTAATACCCAAACCATTTCTGCTGAATACGTATCGTTGAATATCTTAAATTTAAGTTATTATGAATTCCTGGGGGTGAAATAAATATGAAATTTAAACAACTTTGAATATTGCAGCCAGTTGTCATTAGTGATAAGCAGTCGTGATTAACATCATAGATAATTTATGAAGCAGAAAACTTCGTGATTATAGATTTGTATGCTTTCTTATGCAGGTACAGTACTAGTTTAATTACAGTTATAGCTATATGTCCAGATTTCAGTCGATGTACATGATGAAAAAGTAAAATTCTAAGAGAGTCTTGAAAAGCCATGATATGTCAATCCAGATGAAATAATTATAGATATTAGCAGATTGTTATCGAAGAAATTATTTACTAGATCACCATCTTATTTGGCTGAGAAGTAAATATCATGCCAACGAAACATTAAAACCAAAGCACGTTTTTGTAACTTTTCATAAAAAAGATAAACATTATTTTGGTTAAAACGACACAAAAAAAATTTTTGGAAAGCTTCACACAACCATTATTTTATCAAAGGCCCAGGTGAGTCTTCAATTCAAGAATAAACGTCCTAGAAAATAGCTGACTTCTCACGTTTTATTAGTGGACACAACAATGCTCTTACTTTCCAGCAAGAACGGTTTGGTTTATGCGAAACGTCTACATTTTTTGCAACACGAGGGCTAATGAGATCAGGATATACTGCTTAAAGCCAAATCCGACCGTCTACGAACATCCACAGTGGGATTCGAACACAATCGGTAAAAGGATTCCTAAACAGAAACTGTTGCTGCTTTTTCAACGCGAAAAAAGCAACAGTTTCTATTTGGACTCCTCTTTTCAATGAACAATATGCGGATTTCCGCGTGGCAGCGAAAAAATTTTCAATCGATTAAATGCCTTGTCACAAGTTAGCCTGAACTAAAAGAACTAAACATCAGTAAAGGCCTTATTACACGGCAACATGTAACGGTTGGTTTATTATTCCTTATCACAAGAAAACATGTTAAGTGTTAGTTTATGATTCCATTTACTAGAAAATATTATGTAGATTTCTTGTGTTATAGTTAAAGAGTTTTAAGTGATTTATTTTAGGTTCAGGTCTACTTCTAATAAGGAATATAATCGATTGAAATATTTTCCCTGTCAGACAAGAAATTCGCGTGTTTCTTCAAATTGAAAAGGAATCCTAAATTGAATTTACTGCTTTTTCAACGAGTAGATATTGTCGTGTGATAAAACGATAAAAGGAATCATAAACTAACGCATACATGTAGACGTTTGATAATGCCCTAATGCGTTACATCTTTGTGCTGAGTTGTAGTTTTAAACAGCGTAAAATATAATTTCAAAAAAGAAAAATTTTGTGATAGGATATTTATCTGCCATATCAACTAGCGCTGATCTTCGTTACTGGAGTTATGGCGTTCGAATCCCACCGGGCCATGAATGATCATAGAAGTTCGAAATAGGCTTAAGCAGTAGGTTCTGCTCTTGTATTGCAAAAAATGTAGACCGTAGAGCTTTAAACTAAACCTTCACATATCAACTAAACACAGGGCTCTAAAGTTTTATAGTAATTATAACCATCAGCCATTATTTCAGGTGTTATACTACTGATATTTAAATTCATATACAGTCTGTATCGGTTATATGGTCAGCTCAGCGGTCCAGAAAAATCAGACCATATTAGCGGAGGGACCATATATCCGGAACAATACAACACTATTGTGCATATACCGTGCATTTTTAATCAATAACAGAAGAGTCTTATCCACATTCCCATAAGGTGACAAGAGCTGACGTTTTCTTTCTTGAACACCGATTTGAACATTTGAAGACCAAAGTTTGGCAGCTAAAATGTTGTTTAATGTCGTCCGGGTAATCGAATTTGCTTTGGCGAAAGTAGCCTTTAAAAGATTAGATTTTTAAAAATTTTCAATCAATTCATTTTTGGCAGCAAATGATAAATTCTTTCTCTTCGAAGCTATAATTAATAAATGAACGTTCTAATTCGTGACGTATGATCCAAATGCAACAAAATTTTCCTTTACTGGTTTCGCCTCAATTTCAACTTAAGCAGGGGGAGATAACTTCAACCAATGAACAGACAAATGCCCACCTCTTATCAGGGGCAAGAGAACTGAGAGAGGTGATGTCTACACAAACAAGAAAGGATGACAGGGAGGGAAATAAAGGCTTGGATTCAGATCTTCTCCGATTTCGCACTAACTTCTTAACCCTCTAAGCGATTCGCACGTACAATTCCGCCAAACCGATTATGTCTTCAAAGACGTTGTCACGTACAATTTTCGACCTCCAAAAACGTTCCGAAAATGGATTTAATGTACATTTCTGCTTTAGTTCTTTCCCCCATGGAGGTTTGCGCTAGGAGGGTCAGGTCGATTGTGTAGGAACTGCACCCCTCTTTGACTGATATGTATTGAGGGATACACCCCCTACCTCCTGAGGCACAAAGACGCTGATAGCTTTTCATGGCTCTGTAAATCTCTATTTCGAAGGATTTCTTTCGCGGTAACAAATGTATCTCTAATTGCACCATCTTGGATATCTTGGATGACTTTCGTAAAAAAATATAAACAAATCTCTCAAAGAATATTTTTATTTGTACTTTTAGAATCCATTATTTCTTATCTTCGAGACTCGACAAGCTTTATGTGTATTAAAAATTAGAAATCTATAATATCTATTTATATATCTATTTATAACCGGAAATAAAGGGACAATAACGAGGGTGGGTTTCCCGTATTCCATTCTAGTTGATAAAAGGAAAGTCATAGAATGCTTTGGCCACTGACACAGTTAACTTGTAGCATATACTTTGGAGACTTTTTTTTTTTCTCGATGTGTTCCACTCTTATGGTTAAAAGAAAACAAAATGAAAAAAAAAAAAAAAAAAAACGGAAACTCGTTGAAAACATGAAACTGGCCATATAACCAGTAACAACAAAAGAAAATGACTGTATAAACGGTGCACTTTAACACATGTATCCTATTAAATTAGATGGGATTTTAGAAAACTGACCATATAAGCGGAGTGACCTTATAAGCGGGTGACCATATAGTCGGTACTAATTGTACAGGGCTAAAAAATCCTAAGATGTCGATCCAGACTAGAAAATGATTAAAAGATTGCTTATGGAATTGCCATCTACCTTTTCTAAAACGGAAAAATCATTTCAAGAAATATTATCTTTTTGACTGTCATAGAAAATGGGTTAATGGATTAACGTATCATGTAACAGAAATCATTCGTAATATAACGAAAGCAATCTATGTCACTAGTACATAAATAACATATATGGAACATATAAAAGCCTGGCTGCCAGTCTATTTTATTTTAACCTTCTTTCGCATGATTCCGATGTGACTGCTGCAACCCCTTGGCTTATGAATTCCGCCAAATCCGCCAGCAAACTGCGTGAAAGAGGGGGAAACATCGAACTATGATTACTACTACAATACCTTTTACCCCTGAAATCATCCATATTTATAAATCCAGGGGTGTCAAGAACAGAAACATATCACGGACACCCCCTCCTGAGGGGACGAAAACGGTGCCCCCCTTTTACGTCTGACAACCGTCCCCCTCCCTTCTCTTTCCGACTCTAACGCTTTTCTCTCTCTAATTGATCATCAACCTCACTTGACATTTCTAGTTTGCCGTGTTGTGCAGCGAATTTGCATGATTTGTTCGATTTGGAGTGGACACAGAATGACTTTTTCTCTCCTGCCCACCCCTTCCCCTCCAGATAAAAAAAATAGTCCCCGGATGTTGGTGGGAGGGCGCTCAGGGGGGTATTATCCACCGTAACTTATGAAAGTGAATATATTATTCATGAACACGGCGCGTGAAGTTTAATTTTATTTGGGGATAAGAATTTTTGGAGGATTAGTGTCCCCCCCTTTCCAATATTTTGTGATGCCACGCGAGTGCTGGAAGGAAAAAGGGGGTGGTCGTAAACAAAAACGTTCCATAATCCCTTTCCCCCACTCTGATGTCGTTTCGTGTTGGGCATGTAGGTGAGCAAAGCAGCCGAGGGAGGTCGTGAGAATTAGTTGCTTTTTCTCACGCAGTGGCTTTCGCTGATGTGGGGATTTGCATGCGTGATCACGCGAAAAAAGTATTTTTTCCCTGCCTTATTTTCCCTTTTTTTTCCTGGCAGAAGCCATGAAACGTGAGAGAAGGATGAAAACACTGGTTTTATTGAAAGTTTGACGTTGGTAAAATATGCTGTTTTTTAACTCTTGTTTGCTTATTTCGAAACCGTTTTCTTCGTTTAAGTTGAGAGTGTTGCCAGTTCAATGGTGTAAGAGTTACGTCTTAGCCGCTGTGATCATAAAAACCATCGGAACGAATTTATAATTATATTGAGCTGAACCCTTTGCGTTGGTCGTTATTTTTTCAGTAAAAAATGACTACTACTGTTGCTGGTGTTCGATGCCTTCTAATTTCATTTTTTTTTCTTTTTTTGTAATATTTATGTTACAAGTTGTAAAGGAGTTATGAAATGGTAAAAGAATAAAAAATATGTGTATTAAGACGGACTTCACGATAGTTGGTTGCAGTCAAGGTTCATAAAATGACACCGTTTTAGCTAAAGACCTTTATTAAGATAATGTCGGAGGATGGATTCCCACGTCATCATAGGGACAGGACAAACTGAGGGGTTAGCTAGTATGAAGTTATATGTAAAAGACCCTTAACCCCTGGGTCAACATCTCAGTCAAAATATGTGGGAAAATCTGCCTTCGACAGCATGCATCTCCTTTTTGTTTGGAAATTTCCTAAATTGTCCTCTAGGGCAATGTTAAGTTATAATTTTCTCGTAGTTATAGCCCCTTCTCTGAGGGCGTAAACTGTAGCCCCAGAGGTAAATTTAGGACAGGAGTAAAAGGAAAAGCAAAACGACGAGGGAATTTATAGCCCTTGAATTAAGAAACCCCTGAGAAAAAAAATTAAGAAAGAAAACCCCTGAGAATTTCCTCGGGGTGTCTTAGGGGTTTTATTCTCAAAATGCCTGCACTAGTTTCCTGATCCAGTTTACTTTTCCATGTATATATGTAGTCTATTATTTAATATATCAAGGCGACAGTGGATTTTGAAATTATCTATTTTGTTTTTAATCAGTTTACTTGAAAATTTAATATATCGCTAGAAATACAAGAACACAACTCAGAAGTAAAGTAACAAGATATCCCGGGAGTGCATACGTTCCATGTCAGCATTAAATTCTTGGTCTAGACAAATGATATGATCCCAATACTCGAAAGATAGTAGTGGAAGAAACAAAATGTATCTTACTCTTTCATGTCTCAGATAAGACAGAGAGATTAACGAATAAGTGCAGTTTTGCGAAATGGGATCACGTTTTTGCCTTGAGAAAATGTCTTTAGCTGTTTTCCATCAACTATCGAAAGTTCGTCAGAATTCACTAGATATTTCCTACAAACCTGTTCTCTCAGAGCCTGATTTTCATCTCTTAGGACAGTTGAAGAAGCAATTGAAAAATCGTCATTTCAGACCTGATATCGTTAGGGTATTTAAAGTTTACAGATTCCCGTATTTTATAGTGGTAAGCGTGTCGCGCTTCCAATGTATGAGACCTGGGTTCAATTGCTGAGTAGCACTTCGATTCATATGTGTTGTGAACTAACAAGGAACCAATTAAACCGCCTATACTGTGCTCTCATAATAATAAGACCAACAATCTCGTAATGTACAGGGAAATGCTGATAAAGTACCAACTCTTTGGAAAAAATACTTAAAGTTTTTTTAAATTTTAGAACTACTGCAATAGGTAAATGGAGTTTTTTAAAAAAAAGGGTAAATAATCGTATGTTGTAGGTTGTTGAGTATTTCGGTAACTTATTACCAGTAGATAATTTCAGTAATAAATATTATATGCCCTGTGTTGGCAGTGTACTGCTGTGGTATGATGTCAGATTCCACGACATTCTCTACATGGCGAAACCATGCATCGAATTTGGAACCGCTGAGTTCCATATTTCATACATGGATATATTGAAATTTTTGTTATATAGCGTTCAGATTTCTATAATAAAAAGTACTACAACTAGATGCTATTATAGTCTTAAAAAGAAAATGTCGACCTTCTGCTAATCGTTTTTGAGTTATACCACACAGCATTAATACACGTTATATTTAAGAGTTTTGTTATGCAGAGCTCAGAATTCAAACGAAAGGGGAGGTACACAATTAGACATGAAAACAATATCACAAAAAAATTTTACAGCCGCGATAGCTCAGTCAGCAAAGACAGCGTTCTCGTAACTGAAAGGTTGCGGGTTCGGGGCTAGAGCCGGCCTAAGATCCGCCGTGTTCGTTAAAGGTGACTGGGGAACGTAAAATAGGCTTGCGGTCACAAAGTCCTCCAAGTTCTCAAACTATACCTCTGGGGATGGCAGGACAAGCCTGGGGATTTTCTGCTTGGTCCCTGCTTTTAAATTGCGAGGACTCAGAGGGATTAATGTTACTCTCGGCGGTAGCATACCTTAAGCTACATGTGCTCCTCGGGTGGTGCTAAATGAGTAACAGGTTAGCAGCCTTGTTAAGGAGCTAAGGATAATGTCTGTATCGCCTGCTGCGTTGGAAATTTTTTTAACTGTCTATGGTTACAGTTGAGTTGTACGAAATACGTATATAGTACAAAGATCATGAAAAAAGTAGTCAAAACTAGTTCACGAATTGTCAAAATGGATATTTAAGGGATATAGCATATTCCTGGAGAACTTTCAGTTATATTGCAACGAATAACTTGTATAAATCTTTCAATGCAAACTACCTAGAGGTATAACAACATTCCCCATAGATTAACGATGAGCTGTAAGATCTAATATGACTAATACCCACTCTCTTTAATAACTGATATTTCTGTAAGCATTTTCAATTATTTTCGTTTCTCTTTTTCTTCTAAAAAATTAAATATTTAGCATGATTAACTCAGTTTCATATTAACATAGATTAACAGGGAACTATATTATTTAATATGACTGATACCCAATCTCTTTAATAACTGATATTTCTGTAAGCTTATTCAATACTCTATATGGCTCTTTTATTTATCCTCTGAAAAGTTAAATATTTTATCATAGATGAACATATTTTCATTTTACCATAGCTTTATGTTAGCATAGATTAACACGGAGCTATAGGATTTAACATAAGTGATTCCAAATATCTTTAAAAACTGATATTTCTGTAAGCATTTTCAACTCTTTTCGTGTCTCTTTTTCTTCTAAAAAATTAAATATTTAACATGATTAACTTAGTTTCATGTTAGCATTGATTAACATGGAACTATAGGACTTAATAAGATTGATCTTAACATAGATAACATATATAATAGTCTTAACATAAGTAACATATATTAATTTTAACATAGCTCCATGTTAGCATAGGTTAACACGGAGCTGTAGGATTGAATATGACTGATTTCGAATCTCTTTAAAAACTGATATTTCTGTAAGCATATTTAATACTCTATATGACTCTTTTCTTTATCTTCTGAAAAGTTAAATATTGTAACATAGATTAACATATTTCCATTTTAATATAGCTCCATGTTAGCATAGGTTCACACGGAGCTGTAGAATTTAATATGACTGATTCCGAATCTGTTTAAAAACTGATATTTCTGTAAGCATTTTCAATTGTTTTCGTAGCTCTTTTTCTTCTAAAATATTAAATATTTAGCATGGTTAACTTAGTTTCATGTTAACATAGATAACATGGAACTATACGATTTAATATAATTGATACCCAATCTCTTTCATAACTGATATTTCTGTAAGCTTATTCAATACTCTATATGGCTCTTTTATTTATCCTCTGAAAAGTTAAATATTGTAACATAGATTAACATATTTCCATTTTAATATAGCTCCACGTTAGCATAGGTTAACACGGAGCTGTAGGATTTAATAAAACTGATTCCGAATCTCTTTCATAACTGATATTTCTGTAAATATTTTCAATTATTTTCATGGCTCTATTTCTTCTAAAAAAATAAATATTTAACATGATGAACTTAGTTTCATGTTAACATAGATTAACATATAAATATAGGATTTAATATGACTGATACAAATCTCTTTCAAAACTGATATTTCTGTAAGCATATTCAATACTCTATGTGGCTCTTTTCTTTACCTTCTTAAAAGTTAAATATTTTAACATAGATTAACATATTTCCATTTTTACATAGTTTTATGTTAGCATATTTTAATACGGAGCTGTAGGATTGAACAGGATTCCGAATCTCTTTAAAAACTGATATTTCTGTCCAATACTCTATATGGCTCTTTTCTTTATCTTTTGAAAAGTTAAATATTTAACATAGATTAACAAATTTCCATTTTAATATATCTCCATGTTAGCTTAAGTTAAAACTGAGCTGTAGGATTTAATATGACTGATTTCGAATCTGTTTAAAAACTGATATTTCTGTAAGCATATTCAATACTCTATATGACTCTTTTCTTTATCTTCTGAAAAGTTAAATATTGTAACATAGATTAACATATTTCCATTTTAAGATAGCTCCACGTTAGCATAGGTTCACAACGGAGCTGTAAGATTTAATATGACTGATTCCGAATCTGTTTAAAAACTGATATTTCTGTAAATATTTTCAATTATTTTCATGGCTCTATTTCTTCTAAAAAAATAAATATTTAACATGATGAACTTAGTTTCATGTTAACATAGATTAACATATAAATATAGGATTTAATATGACTGATTTCGAATCTGTTTAAAAACTGATATTTCTGTAAGCATATTCAATACTCTTCATGGCCTTTATCTTCTAAAAAGTTAAATCCCCTATATAATAGCCTAAGTTATCAGTCCGTCTGTCCTCGAATTTATGAAGCTGTTGGACCTAGAACGGATAGAGGCATCCATATTAAATTTTTGATGAGTTAGGGTTAGCAAAATTCAAAGCGACTAAAGTTTATCTTCTCTTAAACTATCAATCCAATTATAAAATAAATTGGTATAAATATGCTTCATATCCCAGCAAAAAATACTATCGTCTTTAAAACGTCCGAAATCCACCCTCTAACCCTTTTCCATCTGCTACGCCGTTGCTGGGCGCTACTGAGCCGATCCCCTTTACTTTAAATATTATTTTTACTCATTTAATTCTTAATAATATATTTTAATTTAATTGACTTTAAATCCATAAGGTTACCCAGGTTCAACCCTATCGGCTCAGGCTAATTAATTTCATTAAGACATCAAAAGGAATTTAGATTAAAAAAAAGAATTTATTTACTATTTACATATGTACACAAAATTTTACTACAATTGTCACTGCTTTAAAAAAATAGTAAAAATAGAACTTACCGCACTGCAGAGGAAAAACCATCTTGATTCTAGTTGAAATAATCTCGGTTATTAACCAGCTGAATAATAAAAGGCCGCTGAAATTTTTACAGCGAAAAACAAAACAATTTCTCTTTTCTATATCACTATCTCCATTCTATCTAATATCCTCCTTTCTCTCCTCTTTTCCCCGTATATATCCTTTACCCTTTTTCCTTAGCTCCTCCTTTAGTTCCGTCCCATTTGGGAAAATAGCCACTCTTGAAAATTCAGGTGGTCAGTTCTCAAATTCTAATTTTTCATTGGATTAGTACCTCCACGCTCGTATTTATTTATTTATTTATTTATTTATTTGCATTTTTATATTTATATATTTTTTCTAAACTCCCTTCTCGAAAACATACCCATCTTGAAAACGTGCCCTTTTTTTATCTCCCCCCCCCTTTTTTTTCCTTCTCGATATCTTTGTATACTGACCCTTTTATGCATTGAAGGGGTATAGGGAGTTATTCGTAGACGCGGCTCCTTTTATGATTTTCCGAAAATACTTTCTCATTCTTAAATCTATAAGTGCGGTATCTTTGTACCTATTACACCTGGCTTAAATTCCGTTCTGTTCAAATCGTGTTTTTCAAAAGCTCGCGGTTTTGCGTAAGTTTTACGAGCCGGTCTTCTTTTGAAGTGTTGACCACAATTTTATATAATTCGGACCTCAGACTGTCTTTTCTTTAATTTCATAATACCTAGCTACTAACTTCTATTTCTAAGAATGCGCGAGGCATGAGCATTTCTTATAATACTTTTTCTTTTTCTCTACCAGGTGTGGCGGACTTACACATATGCCGCATTTTCCTTCTTTTTGGATAAAGCCTTAAATTTCTAAACGGGGTTTGTGAATAACATTGTAGAAAGTCATTGTAAAATTTAGCATTATAACCTTACAGGTGTGGCGTGACTGCACCATAAGGCGCATACCACATATTTGCGAAGAAAACCCTAAAATATGAAAGGGGTTTTCCAACACATCGTTTAATACCATTATTTCAAGCCCAATTTTCCCCGGTTAAGAGCAGCCGATTAAATTTATCAATTTGTCACCTAATAAATGGGTAAAAATAACATTTTTTCTAGCATTATGACGTCATTCCTTTAACGATCTTATTTAATAATTTCTTATTTTAAATTACTTAAATATCGTCTGCATTATTTTCGTATGTTTTATCACTGAACTTAGATATTACTTAAATAATTTTCTTTTATACTTGGCTTAAATAATAGATTAGGTACATATGTGATAATTTTAAATTGAATCATCGATTATTTTTTGTTGCAATGAAAATTTATCACCGATATTTACACCAAATTCTTACGGTTAGCAAAATTTTACTGATCCCGTCGTATCAAGACGGGCTTATATGCTAGTATTTAAAGAATATACAAAAAATAAACTATGCTTGTAATTTTATAACCGAATAGTTTTTAATTCTTAATTTTTATAAATGAGAGAAATCGTTCGAATTTTTAAATAGTGGGTCACAGGTCGAAAATGATTTAGAACTGCTGTATTTATTGGAAAATCAATAAACTTACTTTTAAAAACATATTCGAAAAATTAAATGCATAAACCCACTACCTCTGATAAAGTAATTAATGACCTCACATTAAAACTCGTTTTATTAACTTCTTTTAAATAAATATAGTTTTAATCGTCTACTTTTTTTACTATATATAACAGGCACGTGGACTAAATTTGCCTGTAGTCTGTTAGTCTCCTGAAACACTACTTTATTTTCTTTGTCCTTGTCTGAAGATATGTTGTTTTGATACCTTAATGCTGAAGAAGTCGAGACAGCGCCTGGTTTTTTTTAGTAATAATTAAGCGGGCTTAATTAAACGAGATTATTATCGCGTGTTTAATTAAGGGAAACTAATATCATAAATAAACAGAGCATAAAAGCGTCATTAACTCTACATAGAAAATGCTAAGACAAAAAACAGAACTCTTTGTTCATGTACTAAATTCTTTCTTCCTTCCATTTAGTTGAGATAAGGCTTCAGCAAACCTTAGAAATCATTTCTTGCAAGAATATTTTATTATTTTTCCCAATTTGAGTATTTTGTATTCAAAGATAAAATCATTAATGTGGCTGGATATGTTGGATTCGCTTAACCCATTTGTGCCTGAGGTTGAAATACTACCATCAATGCATGAAATTACTAGTTAGATTACATTTACTAGCTAGCCCTCTAGCGATTACCAAAATATTCCCTAACAGCGCCATCTAGCGATGTTACGAAAATCCAAATGGTTGATGTGTCTTGTAACATGACTTATAGAATGAGACTTGTAGAATGTAAAAAGAATTAACTCTCGTCCTCTCTTCTAGGTGTAGCTACTTTTATAGATTTTCTATGTAAAAATCCCTCTAGCGGCCACTAATAAAAAAACGCCACCTATCGGTTGCATAGCAAACTACAGACTCTAGAAAAGATTATGGGTAGAAAAACAGATAACTGGTTGCTACATTAACCCCTCAATGAACAGATTTTTTTTTTAAAAAAAGGATGGCCAAAAATAATCAATTTTTTAATGAAAAAACACAATTTTGAACATTGTCAAAAAAAATTACAAAAATAATCAAAATTTTTATAGCAATTTTGGATTTTGATAACATTGCAGAAAATAGTCGAATATTGTAGTATTACACTCGCATGGACTTTTTTTATCTTTCTTTCCGAATACCCATTTCAGAATAAACATTATTATCAGTAAAAATACTTATTTATACTTTTAAAATATAAATAATAACCATACTAGTATTTATAAAATTAATCACAATTTTCTTTAGTTTCGAAACAAGGTGCAGCACATATCCTAACTTGTCACCTATCACATATGTAACGACTCTCTTTTCTTTTCTTTTTTCCTTTGCTATTTCTTTTAGCACAACTCACAGCAAGTGATAAGTAGGAAAAAAATATATTTCATACTTGAATAAGTAAGTGTTATAGCTTACAATGCCATGTAAATGATAAAGGATAAACGATTTCTTTTCACGTTGTTATTTTTAATTCTCGATTGCATTCGAGTGTGAAAAATTATAGCAACATAAATTACTCAGCCGCTCGAATCATCTCGAGTGACCACAGTGTAAAACGCCTCGCGCGTCCCTGGCTGCACTTTCTGAAGTCTGCACGCCACGTTCTATACCTGCCCGCCTATTTTTACTGGAGCAGGTATCTTGGATTCGCTTAAAGCCTATGTGGCCGACAATGAAGCACAGCAGCGACAAAACTCTGGATTAAACATTTATTAAAGAATATTTAAAAAAAAACATAAGTACACTTCAATTCATACTCGAATAGGGCTCAAATAAGACCGAGGACAAAAAGTAAATAGTGCCGAGCGGAAACACCTCTCTCGGTCTCTCCTTTCAGAAGAATCCCCGTTCCTCGTCGCTCCGACCGGGCATCTCTCTTTCCCCCTCTTCGTGAGGGCCAATGTCAAAGTTTTTAGGAAAATGTCCGCAGCTGGCGCGGGCGGAATCACATCTCTCGCCCCCCTCCTGTAGAACTTCATGGAACATAGCTTGCCCATCTTCTGTCGGGGTGTCTGTCTTCGGCCGCCGAAAAAATCCAGGGGGCCATGTGAAACCAACTCGAGTCTTGAGTCTAGTATTACACACAGTTTAGTCAGTTTAGCGCGCTCGAGTTAACTCGAGTGTGCACATTAAGGGGTTAATCAAAATTAAATCATTCTACAAAAAATATTTTATCTTTTTATTCAAATCATTTTCCACATCCAAATTGGAAAAGTAATCAAATCCATAATTGTATTTGTCATTTGTATAACTCAGGTGTTGCCTCAGGTGTCAATACTATTGAACGAGATAGGTGAATAAACATTTTACATGTAATATAATATCACATTTTTCACATTAATATGAAATTCCATCGCATAAGTTCCCTTAAACAGCAGGTTCCATAAAATTCCCACAGGACTGCTAGTCCAAAAATGGAACACTAGTTATAAATGGGTTAACGTCAGATTAATTTATGAAAGAAAATATTCTGCTAAGGAGGATTTGCATCTAAGGACATGGCTGTTAAACTGGCAGAGTAGAGCTTGATCAAAAATACGAAGTATTTTTTAGTTTTAAAAAAGTCCATGCATGCATGTACATTATAATCACGAGTCATAGTAGTTCAGCCTGTAAAGGCAGCAATCTCTGAACTGAAAAGTTGCGGATTTGCGACTCAAGCCAGCCTAAGATTCCTCGTGTTCGTTAAGAGTGCCTGGGTCACGTAAAAATTTGGTTACAATAAGTACTCAAATGATACCTATGAGGGTAGCAGGTCTTCTTCTTGGTCTCTTCTCCAAAATTACGAGGACCCACTTTGAGCAAAGTCGTTCTTTTACCCTAGCGGTGTTCTTCATAAAAAACAAAAGGCGCACTCCTTTCCTTAATTCAAATAGGCTATGGCTCACGTTTTTGGCATGTCCAAGGGGTATAAGTAACAACAACAACACATCCTAATTAAAATAAATAGTTGGTTCAATTTAGTTCCATTTCGCCGGAGCGAATCCCGCCAAGCAGACTTTATTGGCGACAAATAATCTTTGTTACTAGTCGTCAATACTCTTATTACATATTAGGAAAAAATGTGATTGATAAGAGATTATCGCAACTTATTTTGAAAGTGTGTTGCAAACGGGTATATTAAGTTTGACTTCGGCTGAATCGTTTTTGTATTATATTCTAAACATAAAACTTAAAAAAATGCTTTTTTCGAGGGAGAGTCAAATGAAAGGGATCCAATGCGAATATATGACAAACAAAGTAATTTATTTAAAAATAGTCTCCATGAACATTTAGGCATTTGTCCCACTGACCAAAGTGCAGCGGGATTTCCGTATCATAAAAATCCTTGGGCTGCTGATTCAAATAGTCTGTAACTGACTCCTGCACGTCCGACATGACTCTGGTACCCTTGAGATGTTTTTTCAGTTTCCCGAAAATGTAAAAGTCTCTTAACGATGCATATCCTCCATTCTTGTCTAATCAGCTCATCAAACCTGTGTAATTGTGTCGGGGATGATTATAAGGTGGCTTTGCCCCACTCTTGGGTCGTTTTTGCGACTTTCACGTTCTTCTCTGACTTTGCTCTCTTCGTTTTATCCAACGCCTCACAATGGCCAATGAGATGCAATGTTCACCGTACACAACAGTCATAAAGGTATACCAATTTCTTATTTTGAAACACCTTCAGCCGTCAAAAACCTGACCACACCCCGCTGTTCCTCTTTTGGAGCGTCCATTATGTCTTCAACCCAGTGTATGAGAGCCTTAAAGAACTTTAACATTTTGACTGCCAGTCGCATTTTCGATGGTTTGCCCAAGGCGCCGACGTGAACTTTTCATTATGCGATGCTTAAGCTGTAATATTATTTGCAGCAGATAAAAAGAGTTATAAAATCATGCTTGAAGCAGTTTTCGTGCTGGGGGTCACCGGTGACTCCCACGGCTTGGTAAGCAATTTTTTTTCAAACAATCGTGCTTCGATTGCTTAGTGATTACTCTCATTCTTTAGCATTGAAAGCAGCTAGAAAGAACTAGAGCAGGGGTAGGCAACGTGGCGCCCCCGATCGATTTTTAATGCGCCCTCGCTGGACTAATGTAAATGTATGATAGCCAGAGCGATTTACTTACTCTTGTCAAACGGCGATATACAGCAAGTAGTCAGTTGAGTTTAGGATTGTGCATAGATTAGCAGTTTGCTAACCTTGAGCGTATCTAATAACACACACGTATTTTTTGTTAGTGTGTGATCGTATTTCGAATAGACCACGTGTAGACCGTGCATTTAAAACTACCAAGTAATCCGAAATAATTCTTTTCTTTCAAAACCCTTCATGGATAAATGTAAAAGAAAAGAACATATTATTTTAACGATGAATGGGAACATCTATATTGTTTCGTTGATTACAAAGGGAAGTGTATTTGTTTGTTGTGTAATAATAGTGTTGCGATTCCCAAGAAAAGTAATATTGAACGACATTTTAAGACCGTTCATACCAATTTTGATAGTGACTATCCAAAGAACTCTGAAATTAGAAGGAAAAAAATTATTTCTTTAAAATCTTCAATAACTAACCAGCAAAGTTTTTTTACTAAACCACTGCAACAACATAAAGCAGCAACGATCGCGTCATATAAAATATCGCATTTGCTAGCTAAGAATAAAAAACCATTTACAGGTGGAGAAATAGTGAAAGAAGCCATGTTAGAAGCTGCTGATTCACTTTTGAAGAATTTAAAAATAAAAAAGAAATAGTTTCAGTATAAACACGTTGCAATCCCCAATTATAAGAAATTAGCTGAAAATATGGACACCCAAGTTTCACACTGAATTATATGTATCATTATGTATGCCACCAACAAAATAAAGTTATAAAAAATCTGTTTTTTTTTATGCCTATTTATACCTGTTGATTATCTGTAAAATATGCGTCCTCGGTGATTTTCAAATTTAGTATTGCGCCCTTAAGGACAAACAGGTTGCCGACCCCTGAACTAGAGCAAAGAATTTCACTAAAAAAATGGTGACATATTGTTCCGATTGCGTCGATTCCCCTTTTCTTTGCCTTGAATGTTTCAATTTGACTCTTCGCAATGTGCACTGATAAAATGTATATTTTTCATGTACTAATAAAATTATTTTTGTATGTTCTATATTGCATTAATTTCTTCAAACCATTATAATAACTGTGGTATTACTGAATAATTTATCAATATCCATATTTACTATAATGAGGAATTTTCACGTTTTCTAATTTTGATTTTAAACGATAGAAGACAAAAAAGTAAGCAGGACAGAAGCTATTTTTCTTTCATTTGGGGGCCTAATGAGTGATTTCTAAAGGGTTTTATAGCGGACTCTTTAACGTCTCTCAAAAACGCTACTTTATCTCCGCCGAGTTTGTGACGTCATCGTTCATGTAAACACCGAGCTCCTATGCTGTTTACATGTTAAAAGGCGACTTTTAAATTTGTTTTTTGTGTAAAGTATCGCATATAATAGCATTTTTTTGTTATGTCTGGCATTAAAAAATCATACTCTAAATATTGTATTGTGCCACTCTGTAAAAATACAACAACTAATTGCAATGAGAAGATATTTTTCAGCGTCCCAAAAGACCCACATACACGTAAAATCTGGACAACTGAGATGAAAAGGGATGAGAAATTAAACCTCAAATTATCATATAAATCATCTTTATGGGTTTGTGAAGACCATTTTTCGGTAAATAAATGCTTGCATTTGTTTAAATATTACTATTTTAGAACAATTAAAGTATATAAAATACATCTATACCTTTAAAAGGATTGTTGATTAACCACTGCTATTTAACTTTTAAAACTGCTAATTTTCGAGTATTATCACAGAGTTCAAGTACAATAAATATTTTATAAAGCATATAAATATCGAAAAACATATAAATATCTAAAGCATATAATTATCTAATAAATAACTCGGGGGAGGGGAAAGTTATGTATTTTCAAGGTATTATAAATATTTTCTTCAGAGATTCATACTTTCTTATGTATCAAATGTAACAGTGATATTTTTCGATTAAATTGGTGACTAATTTGAAAAAAAAATATAATATTTTTAAAATACTTAATAATTATATTACTTTAAAAATTAAATTTAATTT
This sequence comes from Pardosa pseudoannulata, assembly GCA_032207245.1. Classification (NCBI taxonomy): domain Eukaryota; kingdom Metazoa; phylum Arthropoda; class Arachnida; order Araneae; family Lycosidae; genus Pardosa; species Pardosa pseudoannulata. Next base: position 96,890,519 of record CM063510.1, read on the forward strand.
GAGAAATTTTAAAAATTAAATTTAATTTGAGAAATTTTATACATTTTTTTAATTTGACATTAATATTAAAGGCAATAAAATTGTATTGCTATTTAAAAATGTATAAATAATTAAGTAAAGCCATTTAAAGATTTTAAATTTCTTTTCATCATATTTAAAATATCTAAGAATTGATTTTGTTTTGGTTTGGTTTTGGAATGCTACGGTCTACTTTTTGCAACACGAAGGCTAATGAGACCGGTCTCACAAAAAATACCTCCTCTAATTTTTATTTTAATATTACATCCGTCTCTAATTTATAAAAAACGATGCAACTACAAATGTGTATGTATATGATATATGTATATTTATTTGACTTGTTTGTGTTTACAAACAAAAGAGCTGTGTTTAGCATGAATAAAGTATTAATACATGTTAAGTAAAATTGGAAAAAAAATATAAATGATTTTACACACCTTTGGGTTTTAATTCCTCGTATTTCTGCTCCCATAAAATCCGGGTTTTTTGCCAAGAAAGAAAACATTGACATGCTGTCAATTTTCGGGAGGTTGTCTGATTGGTAAATCCAGGTAGAAGAGACATTTATGACAAATTGAGATAACTAAGCTATCTAGATCGATAAAATAAACCTTCAGGTTTAAATAAAAATAAATTTTGATAGCTAGAAAATTTCAGGAACTTGCAAAAACAAAATCGGAAAATAGTGCGCGCTTAAAAGCAATACAAAAATATTGGTCTGCATGAACGATGACATCACAACCAATCACGGAGCTTTTTGATGTCACGTGATTTTCGCTTAACTTTAAAATTAATTTTTTAAATGATGGACCCAGTTTTTTACATTTTTGAGAACATTTTTGGAATCTACGAGTCTGAAATTACCAGAAAAAGTTGTTCGAATCCCCCCCCCATGTGCAAATTCCTCATTACGTACTTTTATTATTCGCTGCGTCGCCGGTCACCGGTGGCACCCACGGCGCTGTAGCCAAGTCGAGTGCCGGTCACCGGTGACCCCATGGTAGTCAAAGTGTTAACATAGCAATCAAGATTAAATTTTCTCGTCGAATACGGGGTAGTAACAAAGTCATAATATTTATTCAACAAAAAATGGTGAGAGTCCCCATTTTAGAGAACGCTGTTCAAAGAAAATATATTTAGGAAATTATATTCGTGTATGTGCATGTGTGTTTATGTTTTGGAATTAAATTTTGCATCCACTCAAAAAAATAAGGAAAGAATGAAGTTTGCGATATGTATATAATATAAGGAGAATGGAATTGTGTCCAAATTTTTACCCAATGGTTGATCAGAAAATGTAATTTAGGAATTGGGTTGCATCATAAAAATGATGTATCACAGAAAAGTGGAATATGATTGTTTTGTATTCAGATTGATAACTTGCAGGATTGTTTGAATTAAAGATTAAAATGATACCCACCACATAATATTTCGCTTATTAGTGTTTCGGCTGAACAATGACCAAATGGTTAGGATGCTGGCCTTCGGTACCGGAGCTCTTGGGTTCGAATCCCAATGTGGTATGGATGTTTGTAGCTATGTAGCCGTTTGTAGCTCGTAGACACAAATATGATAACGCATGTTTATCAAAATTCTACGCTGGTAAAAACTCGGTAACTGCATAACTAGAGGAACATTTTGCTTTTATTTACTTAATTTTACAGAGGACGTAGACACAAATATGATAAAGCATGATTATCAAAATTCTACACTCGCGAAAACTCTATCTGCATAATTAGATGATCATTTTGCTATTATTTACTTAATTTTATAGAGGACATAGACACAAATATGATAACGTATGATTATCCAAATCCTACGTTCGCGGAAACTCAGTATCTGCATAACTAGAGGATCATTTTGCTTTTGTTTACTTAATTTTATAGAGGACGTAGACACAAATATGATAAAGCATGATTATCAAAATTCTACACTCGCGAAAACTCTATCTGCATAATTAGATGATCATTTTGCTATTATTTACTTAATTTTATAGAAGACATAGACACAAATATAATAACGCGTGATTATCAAAATACGGTAAAATTTTTAGTAAGGCAAGCATAAGAATAGGAACTCTTGAGATATAACTACTTTGACTAGAGCGAATAAAGCGTAAAACAAGTCCGGATTAATTCAGAATTTTGAAAAGTGGAGCAGTTGTTAGTTTACTTTGATAAAATGTATATCAAAGTTATGAGAAGTTTGATGACAACCATTTAGTCTGGCACCACACGAGTCGGAAAATATTTGAAGATGAATTTATATGTAATGGGGATGTTTTCCTGAATTGAAACTCTTTTACATCTAAGGTGCCTTATTTAAATTCAATCATTTAATTTGTTGCACGGAAACATCTGAAAAGATAGGAGCTTTTTCGAATACCGAATTGAAACTCACGTGACAAGTGGTTTTCGAGATACGTGCTTCAGGGGGATAGGAGGAAGTCTTTAATATTACGAGGAATAATTTTATTTTCGGGTGAAATCGCTAAATTGTTCGATAATTTTTAAAAATAAAAATTAGTGACGGAAATTAAAATCGAGCAGTTAAAGCATTAGGCATTGTATTTCAAACGTTACTTTTTTTTATTTTAAACCGAAAATACATTTTTTTTTCTTGTTGAAACATAATGAAGAGCTGCAGATCGCAAAACACCTTTTATTAAAGGCACCAAAATAATAATAATAAATAAAGATAATAATGCAATATTCATCATCTTTCCGTATAAAGGGTAATTTTCGGAGCACCTCGCCCGGTAGGGCATATTTCCAGTAAGCAAGGTAAGATATTTAACAAGGGAGCGGTTCATAATGAATATTTGTATATCAAGATGCCAGTTACAGTAACGTTATAATACAATAGTAAAAAGGAAAATATATACATATATACATAAAAAGTAAATATAAATTAAAAAAGAAGTTAGAGAAGGTCGTTAAGTAAAAATATCAAAAGTGGTTAAAATTGATAAAATGTGAGAAAATACGAATAAAAAGAAATAAAAATGTTTAAAGTAATGAAAGAACAATAATAATAAGAGAATCGTACAGAAACAAAATTATAAAAATGGCATAAGAAAATTTTACAGTAAGAAAGAGTTGCATATAAAAGTAACATTGTAATGCAGCGGGCCTAGTCCAAAACATAGAGAACTGTAGTGATGGGTAGACAAAAGTATTTAGCTTAGATATTATAGTGTTTAAAGCATACAAGTGCCTAAAATAGTCAAAAATAAAAGAAAAATGAAAAAGTATTTGAAGAAAGAAAGAATTTAAATGAGTAAAGAAGCCCTAGGTCTGCCTCTGAACTCCGGATCCGCGAAATCATAGTCCGGCAGCTCAGCAACTATTTCATTAGGAATATTATTTAAAGTATTAAAAAATCTTTGTGAGAGTTTAAGAAAATGTTCTTTAATGGTTGGTAAGTTAAGATCTCTCCGGATTATGTCATTACGAAGGTAGCGAGGTGCCTTGACAATACGTCGTAGAATAATGCAAAATTACGAGGTACATTATTCTTTTATAGTTTTATAAAGATCCTGATCCCAGCCAATCAAATTACAGGCACAAGACAAAACTAATCAAACACAACCAATGAAAACACAAAAAGATCAACTCAAGGAAACCTCGTACGTCCGAGAAAGCTATTACTTAAATAATAATAAGCAACCAAAACCCCATCCAAGTATGAGTGCGATTACATATTTCAACATTCCTTAAGGTGCGACTGTATCTGTAATATTGTATTCTTCTCGCTCAGTTTTAATCTATAGGGAAAATAAAATTACTTCTGGCTGTGACAAACGATAGCTGAATGGATTGGGCGCTGCTTTTCAGTATCAGAGTTCGTGGATTGGAGTCCCAGTGGTGGAAGGGGATTTTCGTAGCCGTTTGGAGTTGGCTTGAAATAGTAAGTCCCGGTCTCATTAGTTCTCTATCATAATAGCAGAGCTCCAAACTAATTAATCTATTTAATGGGATAATTAAAGTAAAATGAGGCTTTTTCTTGATTTTTCTCTAATGTGTTGATGCTTTCCTATTCTGGAAGTGGGGACTTTGAACTTCCCTGCAGGCATGGATTGTCAAAGTCATTCGGATTCGACTTTAAGTTATCATTTACCCACCTCTCTAATCACCTAAACAATCTAACGTATTGCAGCGTATCTAAACAGTTTAAAATTAAAAGAACTCTTTCTATTATTGATCTGTATAGAAAATATATTTTTATACCAGTGTTTAAAAATAGATATTTACTGTTTACGAATAAAAACTTTTAAAAAGGCTCTCGAATAAAATTCAATCTACCCGAATTATACTACGTGTATATAAATGGAATAATTTCTACAAAATTCCGCTTGGATCCACTTGCACTTAAAGTTTCCTTCTAAGATTATTCTGCCTAGAAATGTAGAATAGAAAGTAATTTTTATGTTTACACGTCTTTTTAACACAAAAGCCATTTTCTTTTTGACAGTATAGATTTCTACCATATGATTTCCATTAAAATAGCACGTTTGCGAAAAGTAGAATAAAGTATATTCACCACTCCAACCAACTAAACAATCTAATGTATTGTAGCGTATTTAAACACATTAAAATTAAAATAAATCTATTATTGATCTGCATAGGAAATATTTTTTATACCAGTCTGTAAAAATAGATATTTACTTTTCACTAACAAAAATTTTAAAAAGGCTTTCGAATAAAAGTCTAAAACCCGAATTATAGTATGTGTATATAAATTTAATAACTTATACAAAATTCCACTTGGATCCACTTGGAGTTAAAGTTTCTTTCTAAGATTATTCTGCCTACAAATGTAGAGTAGAAAGTAATGTTTGTGTTTACGCGTCTTTTTAACACAAAAGTCATTATCTTTCTGACAGGATCGATTTCTAGCATATGATTTCGATTAAAATTGTACGTTTGCGAAAAGTAGAATAAAGTACATTCACCACTAGAACCAACTAAACAATCTAACGTATTGTAGCGTATCTAAACAGTTTAAAATTACAAGAACTGTTTCTATTATTGATCTGCATAGAAAATATTATTTCAAACCAATCTGTAAAAATAGATACTTACTTTTCACTAACAAAAATTTTTAAAAAGGCTCTCGAATAAAGTTCAATCTACCCGAATTATACTATGTGTATATAAATGGAATAACTTCTACAAAATTCCACTTGGATCCACGCTGAGTTAAATTTTCTTTCTAAAATTATTATGCCTACAAATGTAGAGTAGAGAGTAATGTTTATGTTTACACGTGTTTTTAACATAAAAGTTATTATCTTTTTGACAAGATAGATTTCTAGGTTATGATTTCCGAAAAGTAGAATAAAGTACATTCACCACTCTAACCAACTAAAAAAAATCTAACATATTGTAGCGTATCTAAATAGCTTAAAACTTAAAGAACTCTTTGTATTATTAACCTGAATATTTTTTATACCAGTCTGTAAAAATAGATATTTAATTTTCACTAATAAAAATTTTTAAAAAGACTATATATAAAGTTCAATCTACCTGAATTATACTATATATGTAAATGGAACAATTTCTACAAAATTCCACTTGGAGCTAAGATTATTCTGCCTACAAATGTAGAGTAGAAAGTAATGATTATGTTTAGACGTCTTTTTAACATAAAAACCATTTTCTTTCTGACACGATAGATTTATAGCATATGATTTCCATTAAAATAGTACGTTTGCAAAAACTTATCATACTAATAACTTGGTGATCTTTCTGCATTTAATAATTTTAATTTATAAAAGACACAAATCTTACAGCGTGCACTTATCAAAATTACTTAGAAAGTTCTTCACGACCCAAACGCAGGAATCAGGGCTCTACAATGTGACTTATTTAACTGGAGCATATGTATTTCTCTTTATGATATCCCGGTTCATGTAGAATATTCAAGAGCGAAACACTTGTTAGTTACTTTGATAAACTGAATATTCAAAGTTGTAAGTATCATAATGGTGACGATTTAGTTTGACACAAGAGTCAGAAAATTTTCAAAGCGGTACTAAAAAGTAGAGGAGGTATTTTTCCAAGGCGGATCTCTTTTAGTCCAGAAGCAGCTTGTTTAATCCTTTAATTTGTTGCTCGGAAACGTTTGAAAACTTACGCATTTGAGTACTGGACTGAAGATTTAGCTACAAGTGCCTTTCTAGATGAATTTTAGAGCAGATAGAAGGATATCTGTCTCTAAAATTAGGAGTAACTTTATTTTCGTGTTGCATCGTTATTAAATCATTCGATTAAAAATCTGAAATTTAGTTATAAAAATAAACATTTTTGATTGTTTTTAACATCAAAAGCTTTTTTTTTCTTCTTTTCCTTCATGGCAAATAGTCTTCCCCTAGGATTAGGTTTTGAAATAATTACCATGAGACCGTTCTCCTTCAGTTCACAGCGATAACCAAATAACCAAATTAATGCAATAACGATAGGTAAATTCTCATAAGCCATTATTGATGTCGTTTGTTTAAAATAAAAGAAATTAAATCAAATTCCTGGAAGAAGGAAAGCCTGAAGCTAGTCATTTACAATATTAATTCAAAAAAACAGGATACTGAGAAATAAATTGAGGTTAGACCTAGATAATGTATTTTTAAGAGAGCTAACCAAATCTAAAATTATGCCCTTTGTTTGGAAAAATTAGTTTAGATACCAGTATGGTGTACAGAACAAGTTTCTTTTAACATAATTATACGTGGAAGTCCTCAACGATAACCAGTTCAAAAGTATGCAAAAACGAAAGGTAAATTCTCGTAAGAAATTATTGAATGAGATCGTTTGTTCAAAATAAAAGAAATTAAATCAAATTCCTGAAAGAAGAAAGTTTGTAGCTAGTCATTTACAATATTAATTTAAAGAAACAGGATACTGAGAAATAAATTGAGGTTATATCAAGATAATATAACTTTAAGAGCTAACCAAATCTAAAATTATGCCCTTAGTTTGGAAAAGTTAGTTTAGATACCAGTATGGTGTACAGAACAAGTTTCTTTAAACATAATTATACGTAAAAGTGGATCCCCAAGATTGAGTCCGTTTTTTTCTTCCGCTTTATTTTTCCCTTAATACTTCATTCAAAGCCAGAATGTCACTAGGGTTACTGTTTTTGTAGAAGCTAAATAAGCCAAGTATGTCTTGGGTTCAATATGTAGGTCTTTATTATAAATTTCCCGCTATTATAAGATTGTAATCAGTTAAAGGTGTTAAAGTTTCTTTCTAAGATAATTTGCCCACAAAGGTACTTTTAATGTAAATAATTCATTTTCATGACACTTTAAATTAAAAGCCAGATTTTTTTCTGACATGTGAGATTTCATATGTCTGTTTCCCATTAAAGTAATTCATTCGCGATAATGTATAATCTTAACAGCAAGGCGATATGCACTTTTTTACTTTAATTTATAAAAGACACAAATCTTATAGCGTATAAATATGAAAATTACTTAGAAAATTCATCAAAGCCCATACATACTAATCGGGACTCTGCAATATGACTGCTTTAACTACTATGTGTGCATTTTCTCTTTATGATATCCCATTTAACGAAGAATACTCAAGGACACAAGTCTTGTTAGTTACTTTGATAAACTAAATATTCAAAATTGTAAGTATCGTAATAGTGATGATTTAGTTTGACACAAGAGTCAGAAAATTTTCAAAGGGGTACTAAAAAGTATAGGGAGTATTTTTCCAAGGTGGATCTCTTTTAGTCCATATGCAGCTTGTTTAATTCTTTAATTTGTTGCTCGGAAACGTATGAGAACTTACGCATTTGAGTACTGAACTGAAGATTTAGCTACAAGTGCCTTTCTAGAGGAATTTTCGAGCAGATAGAAGGATATTTGTCTCTAAAATTAGGAGTAATTTTATTTTCGTGTTGCGTCGTTATTAAATTATTCGATAATTTAAAAGCTGAAATTTAGGGAAAAGGTAAACAGTTTTGAATGTTGTTTACATCAAAAGCTTTTTTCTTTCTTTTCCTTCAGGGCAAACAGTCTTCCCCAAGGATTATTAGGCTTTGAAATAATTACCACGAGTCAGTTCAGTCAGCAACAATAACTTTAAGTCAAAAGAATGTAAAAATGAATGTAAAATACTCATGAGCCATTACTGATTAATGTCGGTTGTTTAAAATAATAGTTAAATCAGTTTAGTTAGTTAAGATAGAGAGAAAATGGAATGGAGAGAGTGATCGATAAATGTAATTTCATTCTTAAAAAAATTAAGTAGTTAAGCGCTTTCGTAGAATTTGGGAAAATTACTTCCCAGCTGCATGATATAACGAAATAAACATGTGGGAAGAACAAAGCCACACATTTAGGCCAGCTAAGATTCCATATAAATTTCTACTAATTAACTTCTTTTATACTTAATTTTTAACTTCTTTAACTTAAACTAAAAACTGATTAATTTCTATGTAAAGAAACAAGGTTTGTAGATAGTCATTTGCAATATTAATTAAAAAAAAACAGTAAAGTGGAAAATAAGTGGAGGTTAAACCTAGTGAATATAATTTTAAGAGCTCACCAAATCGAAAATTATGACTTTGTTTGAAAAAGTTAACTTAGATTCCAGTTTGAGATCCAGAATAAGTTTCTTTTAACAGCTTGCCTAATTATCCCGAGTTATCTCGGGTTCGTATGTATTGCAGTTAATTATTATCCCGAGAAAACCCGGGCGAAGAAAATTTGTCAATACGATTTGTTTTTATCACGATTTTACTTAGCCTGGAGGAAGCGAAAGGAAATATTCAGCTTTGATTGACAATTTGCCAAGTTTTCTTAATTTTGCGGTTCTTTTGGCGGGACTGATCGCGTGTTTTCCCTATTGTACAGTATACATCGACTTGTGGATTAGTAATCTGTAAAAAAGGATAGTAGCCGAAAAATCATCGAAGATTTTTCTGCCACATCAGGAAGACCCAGCATTAGTTCACCACTGAAGTTAACCTTATGGCATTTTTCAGATGTTATTCCTGCTACTGAAAAACAAAATCCAATGCAACGAGACACAGTGTACTAGGTGCTCCAGTAAAAAATATTCCAGAGGTAAGCCAGTAAGAAAAGAAACCAAATACCAGTGTACAGAATGTCAGGTATCGCTTTGGGTTGTCCCGTAATTCAAAAACTATCATACAAAGACTAATATTCAACTTTTTTTTCCATTTCTCGAGATAACTCAAAATAGTAAACTAATATTAAAACTAAATGCTTTTACACCTGTAAAAAATTAAAAATTCATCTTAAAACCTACATATTTTGTTTTGTTTCGTTTCCTCGTATTTAATAATAAAATAAAAAAATGTGATGATTTTTTGCAATTTTTTTCAAAAAAAATTGTAAGGGAAGCGGTTAACATAATTATATTTAAAAGAGAGCCCCCAAGCATGGGTCCGTTATTTTTTCTTCTGCTGCTTCCACTTTGTTTATCTTTAACACCGCATTCTAACCCCGCGTGTCACTCGGTTTTCTGCTTTCATTGAAGTACATTAAGCCTGTGTCTTTCTGGAAGTCAACATTTAATTCCCTACCATAAAATTTCAGTTAAAATAAGATTATAATCAGTTCATGGTGTTATAGTTTCTTTATAAGACTAGCATATAGCCCGTCATATGACGGGACAGGAAAATTTTTAATTTTCCAAAATTCTAAAGTACCTTATAAGGCAGGTAAAAAAATGGTTTGTTGTTTGGTTGAGAATTATCTTGCAACAAAATATAATCGATGATTCAATTTAAAATTATTTCATATGTACCTAATCTATAATTTAAGCCAAATATAAAAGAAAATTATTTACGTAATATTTAAGTTCAATGATAAGACGCATGAAAATGAGGCATAATTTAAATAATTTAAAATAAGAAGCGATTCAATGAGATGGTTAAAGGAATGACGTCCTAATGCTAAAAAATGTTATTTTTGCCTATCTGCTGTGTGATATATTGATAAATTTAATCGCCTGCTCTTAACCGGGGAAAATATTAGTTGAAATAATGGCATTAGAAGCTCGAAAAGAGGGGAAGAGGTGGATTTCGAACGCTGTGAAGATGGCAATATTTTTAACTGTGATATGAAGCCTATTTATACCAATTTATTTTAGAATCAGATCTATAGTTTAGGAGAAGATAAACTTTATTCTCTTTGAATTTTGCTAACTATGGAGGCCTCTATCCATTCCAGGTCCAACCGCTTCATAAAATCGAGGACAGACATACAAATAACTTAGGCTATTATTATATAGGGGATTAACTGTCCACAAAAGTATTATAAATTTAAGTAAGGCATTTTCATGTCATTTTAACACAAAAGCCAGATTATTTCTGACATGTCAGATTTCATGTATTCATATCCCATTAAAATAACTCATTCGTAATAGTTTATAATATTAAGAGCTAGGCGATAAGAACTTTTTATTTTAACCCTTTTTATCCTGACGGTACTTATACACTCAAAAGCCAAAATATTATGACCACCTGTCAATAACGAGTTCGCCAACCTTTGGCGCGCAACACAGCTTCAACCTGCCTTGGCATAGATGGTCATAATGTTTTAGCTCTGGAATGCAAGTACCACTTCAATCAAACACCTATATATTCCTAATAAAGCCGTTTTTCCTGACGGTACTCACAAGGACATGAACGATGCAGTTCCTACAGCAGAAAAGAAATGACAGCACCAATCAGGAATCCTTTTTATTCGCATAGCAGGGATTTTATAATTGGCGTGCTGCATTCGAAGGTCATTTTGCGGTAAAGTTGATACACGTGTTGTTCAATTGAGTAAATTTAGTGGTTTATTACCAGTTATTTGGTACTATTTTTTTCCAGAGACTTCTATACTTCGCAGGTAAGCATTTCATTTGTTTTATTCATAATTTAATGTTTTATTTTCTATCATAGAGTCAAAAATATATGTTGGTACTAGAAAGTACCAGCTGCAAAATTAACTACTAAAATACAGTAAAAATTAATCTTCTTTTTTTATGATTATTCCTTATTAAAACTTATCTAATGGTGCAAAAATGCTGTAAGAAAGTGGATGGTAAATTAATTCATGATATAAAGGGTTCATTTATAAAAAGCACAAATCTTATAGCGTTTAAATATGAAAATTACTTAGAAATGCATCAAAGCCCAAACATACGAATCGGGACTTTGCAATATGACTGCTTTAACTACTGCGTGTGATTTCCTCTTTATGATAACCCAGTTAATGCCGAATTTTCAAGATTGAAATACTTATTAGTTGCTTTGATAAACTGAATATTCAAAGTTGCAAATATCAAAATGGCGACCATTCAGTCTGGCACAAGAGTCGGAAAAATTTTAAAGTGATAATAAAAAGTAGAAAGGATATTTTTCCGAAGTGAAATCTCTTTTAGTCCGGAGGCAACTTGTGTAATCTTTTAATTTGTTGCTATGAAACATCTGAGATGGAACACATTTAAGTAGTGGATTGAAGAATTTACGAGTGTCTTTCGCGATGAATGCTCAAGGCGGAAAGAAGAATATGTATCTAAAATTATGAGGAATAACTTTATTTTTGTGGTATATCGTTATAAAATTATTCGCTAATTAAAGAGATAGAAATTAGTGAGGGGAATAAACACATCAGTTCAAACAATGAGCATTGTATTTTTAAACTGCTCTTTTGAAGTTTTTTAAACTGAAAGCATTTTATTCCTTTCCCCAGTGTCCAGTAGCCTTCCCTGAAGATTAGATTATGATCTATCACCCACGTGATAGTTCAATTCTCAATAATAAATTTAAATCAAAATTATGCAAAAACAAAGGGAAATAAATACCCATGAGCCATTACTGGCAGATGTCTGCTGTTTAAAATAAAAGAAATTTAATCAAACTTCTGGAAAAAGAAAGTTTTCAGTTAGTTTTTTTCTGTATTAATTTGTCAGTATTAATTTCAGTATTAATAAAGCTTATGTCGCTTGTTTAAAATAAAATAAATTAAATCAAATTCTTGTAAGAAGGAAAGCCTTACACTAGTCATTTTCAGTATTAACTTAAAGAAGACAGTACATTGAGAAATAAGTTGAGGTTACACCTAGATAATATAATTTTAAGAGCAACGAAATCTAAAATTATGCACTTTTGTTTGGAAAAGTTAGTTTAGATACCAAATATGTTGTACAGAACATGCTTCTTTCAACACAATTATACGTGGAAATCCTTAACGATAACCAGTTCAAAATGATGCAAAAACAAAGGGAAATAAATACTCATGAGCCGTTACTGACTGATGTCGGTTGTTTAAAATAAAAAAAAAATTAAATCAAATTCATGGAAGAAGAAAGTTTGTAGCTAGTCATTTACAATATTAATTCAAAGAAAACAGTATACTGTGAAATAAATTGAGGTTAGACTTAGATAATATAATTTTAAGAGCTAACCAAATCTAAAATTATGCACTTAATTTGGAAAAGTTAGTTTAGATACCATCATAACGTACAAACAAGTTTTTATTTAACATAATTATACGAGGAAAGGGATCCCCAAGTATGAGCCCATTTTTATCTTCTGCCTTGTTTTCTCCTTAATACTTCATTCAAAGCCAGAATGTCACTATCGTTAGTTTTTGTCGAAGTAAACTAAGCCAAGTAACTCTTGGGTTCAAGATTTAATTCTTTATAATAAAATTCCTGCTATTAGAAGATTTTAATCCGTTAAAGGTGTTAAAATTTCTTTCTAAGATAATTTGCCCTCAAAGGTATTTTAATGTAAGTAATTCATTTTCATGACACTTTAAATTAAAAGCCAGATTTTTTTTCTGACATGTCAGATTTCAGGGGTTTGATTCCCATTAAAGTAATTCATTCTTGATAATGTATAATCTTAACAGCAAGGTGATCTGCACGTTTTTATTTTAATTTATAAAAGGCACAAATCTGATAGCGTATAAATATGAAAATTAGAAAATTCATCAAAGCCCAAACATACGAATCTGGACTTTGCAATTTGACTGCATTAACTACTACGCGCTTTCCTCTTTATGATATCCCGGTTAATGCCAAATTTTCAAGATTGAAACACTTGTTAGTTACTTTGATAAACTAAATATTCAAAGTTGCAAGTATCATAATGGCGACCATTCAGTCTGGCACAAGAGTCGGAAAATTTTTAAAGTGATAATAAAAAGTAGAAAGGATATTTTTCAGAGGGGAAATCTCTTTTAGTCCGGAGGCAACTTGTTTAATCCTTTAATTTGTTGCTCGGAAACCTCTGAGAAGGTGCAAATTCGAGTAGTGGATTGAAGATTTTACGAGTGTCTTTCGAGATGAATGCTCAAGGCGGAAATAAGAATGTCTCTAAAATTATGAGGAGTAAATTTATTTTTGTAGTATATAGTATAGTAAATTATTCGCTAATTAAAAAGCTAGAAATTAGTGAGGGGAATAAACATATCAGTTGAAACATTGCGCATTGTATTTTTAAATTGATTTTTTTAAGTTTTTTAAACTGAAAGCATTTTATTCTTTTCTTCGGTGTCAAAAAGCCTTCCCTAACGTTTAAATTATGATATATCACGTGATAGTTCAATTCTCAATAATAAATTTAAATCAAAATGATGCAAAAACAAAGGGAAATAAATACTCATGTTAGTGAATGATGTCGGTTGTTTAAAATAAAAGAAATTAAATAAAATTACTGGATTAGAAAGAAAAGTTTTTAGATAGAAAATTTCAGTATTAATTCAAAGAAAACAGTATACTGAGAAATAAATTGAAGTTAGACCTAGATAATATAATTTAAGAATAATATGTGTCTAAAATTACGAGGAGTAACTTTATTTTCGTGGTAAATCTTTATTAAATTATTCGATAATTAAAAAGCTTTAAATTAGTGAGGAGAATAAAATATCAATTGAAAAAAAATGGAGCATTGTATTTTTAAACTGAGTTTTTGAAGTTTTTTAAACTAAAAGACTTTTATTCTTTTCCCCAGTGTCAAACAGTTTTTCCTGAGGATTAGATTATGAAATATTTACCACGTGATAGTTCAGTCCTCAATAATACATTTAAATCAAAATGATGCAAAAACAAAAGAAAAATAAACACTCATGAGCCATTATTGATTGATTAGCAAATAGCCCGTCATATGACGGGATCAGTAAAATTTTTAATTTTCCAGAATTCCAAAGTACCCCATGAGGCAGGTAAAAAAATGGTTTGTTTTTTGGCTGAGAATTATTTGATACACGCTCAATAATTTGTTTATCCTTACTGACCGCTTGTCAGTTGCGAACTTAAATTTATCTTGCCATATTACGTGATAGCATGAACAAAATAGGTTTTAATATTGACAGTTATTATTTGGCTGTATATATGAATGGTGTCCAAAATTTAGCGAATCGATTGCAAACCGTGTGGTCATGTATAAAAAACAAACACACAAACTTCTTAATTTTCAAGGATATATAACTTAAACGCTGTATATTTATTGGTCCGTGAAATAGACTCCTAGACTTTTATGAAAAGAATTTGTTGTTAACTCCAGTCATAAAATTTCCATTGCAAATAAAAATAGTAGATAATTAAATTTAAAATTATCCCATATGTACATAATCTATAATTTAAGCCAAATATAAAACAAAATTGTTAAAGTAATGTCTAAGTTCAGTGATAAAACGTATGAAAATAATGCAGACGATATTTAAATAATTTAAGAAACGATTAAATGAGATGAAGGAGTGAGGTCATATTGCTAGAAAAAAAAAATGTTATTTTCAACTAAATATTGTGTGATTAATTGATGAATATAATTGCCTGCTATTAAGCGGGAAAAATAGGGCTTGAAATAATGCCATCAAACGATCGAAGAGGCATATTTCGAAAGTTTCCAAACTCGCTTTGAATTTTGCTAACCTTAACCCATATTGGACCACACCAACTAAATATTTCTGAAATCTTTTAAAACTTTATCCATATCATTAATATGGAGTAACTAAGCATATTAAACCAAAATTTTGAAAAAATATTTTTAATTGTTAAAGATATTAGCTGTCCTATAAATAGGACAACGGTCCAATACACTACTAAAATTTAAGAAATATGACTTACATTTCATTAAGCTTATTCATAGGTGAAATTTAGGAAAACATTCCAGGCAAAGTCCAACATTACATTTAGAGCACACAGTGGTTGGTTTTTTCTTGCAGTTCTTGAACTGGCATCTTCTTTGTCGTCCCTCTGGGTTTTTCATCAATACATGTTCATTGTTCAGACTTAGGAGCTCTCTGTTACTTTGAATAAGACCACGTTGCCTGATATTATTCCTTGAAATTGTTACACCTAAATAACTAATTGTGACAGATCTTCTGAACTCCAAGAGGCCTTGTGCTTCATCAGGGCAGAACAGTTTTGAAATTTTCCAGGCCGCAATAAGAGCCGTTTCAAAAGAGTTTATGAAAAGTTGCCAGTACCATTTTTTTCCCTGTATGGAGGCAAAATATGTTTCCACATGCGCGTCGAATAAATCTACACCATTTTTATATTTATTGTAGGACGTGACACAAAAAGGAATATTAATTTCTTTCCTACCACCTTTTACTCTGCGCTCTACTTTGCTTTTTACTTTCGTTTCCTCAAAATTTGTCAGCAAAGATACCACACGGTTATCGTTCCAACGAACTGCGGCTATTGCATTGACTGCATCAAAACATGCGTTTGAACAACCTCTTTCTGTTTTAGCAAACTGTTTCAAAGGTGGCAATGGACATTTCGCCATCCGATTATCACGGACAGTTCCGGTAGCACAGAAACCTTTTTCCTTCAAGCGAACAAATAGTCCATGGGAAGTAAAAAAGTTATCCATATACACTCGGTGAAGTTTCGGATTTTTCACAGCAGAAAGCAAATTTTCCACCACACGTTGAGAAAGAGGCTCCATACTCTTTTCTGTAGCTCCTTGGTAAGGGATAATAGAAAAAGGATATCCGTTGTACGATGTTAACATCCATAATTTATATCCAAATTTTACAGGTTTGTTTTTCATAAACATCTTGCAACTGTGCCTTCCAAAATATCTGACCATTCTTTCATCGACGGTGAGATTTTCTGAAAATATACCAAACTGCTTCAAGGCTATGTTGAGTTTGTCATAAAGTGGTCGAATTTTATAATAACGATCTTGTGGATTAATTGAAGAATTATCATTAAAATGAATAAAGTGCTTGATTTCAGAATACCTTTTTCTCGACATAGCGTTGCTCACTAATGTAGTACCAGTGTCTGGTGCATTTTCCCAGTACATTTTTTCGCGTGGTAAAATATGATACCCACTAAAGAACATAACTCCTAGAAATTGCTTGAGTTCTGTTCCTGTAATGCTAAAAGAATGGCAGTTTTTTTGGGCTGCATACGATTCGTTTCTATTACAGTATGAGATATCATATCATCAACCATCATGTGGAAGAGTTCAACTGGAGATTTTCCTGTAACCATGCTTATAATGTTTTCATAATCTCGTGTAGAAATTGAATCACTCGATAATTCAAATTTCGGTTCCCGTTTTACCCACTGGGGTTTTTTCGGTGCAAGATGACATTCTTTAGATTCATCTGATAAAATTTCAATAGTTCCAGCGGTATCTTGAATTTTAATTCCATCACACATTACTGGCATTTCACATTTTGTCGTTGAATCATCTATCTCTTCTTCATCACTAACAGAATCTGGATTAGGAGGAATAATAATAATTTCCGGATCCTCAATTTCCTCATCACTTAAAGAATTCATATATTCGAGAGCCTCTTGGGCTGTTAAAAATTTCCGTGGCATTTTTACAGAAGCAAAATGCGGAGTAAAGTATCCAAATTCTTAGCAGAAAAATATAGAGCTGCACGTAGCACTAAACACTATAAAAATATCAGCTTAGCGTGAAAGTAATAACAAGTTTTATCATACTAAGACAAATATTCAACTTTTTTTTTCCATTTCTCGAGATAACTCAAAATAGTAAAATAATATTAAAACTAAATGCTTTTACACCTGTAAAAAATTAAAAGTTCATCTTAAAACCTACATATTTTGTTTTGTTTCGTTTCCACGTATGTAATAATAAAATATAAAAATGTGATGATTTTTTGCAATTTTTTTCAAAAAAAAATTGTAAGGGAAGCGGTTAACATAATTATATTTGAAAGAGGGTCCCCAAGCATAGGTCTGTTGTTTTTTCTTCTCCTGCTTCCGCTTTGTTTATCTTTAACACTGCATTCTATGCCCGAGTGTCACTCGGGTTTCTGTTTTCGATGAAGTACATTAAGCCTGTGTCTTTCTGGGAATCAACATTTAATTACCTACCATAAAATTTCAGTTAATATAAGGTTACTAGCATATAGCCTGTCATATGACGGGATCAGTAAAATTTTTAATTTTCCAGAATTGTAAAGAACCCTATGAGGCAAGGAAAAAAAATGGTTTGTTTTTTTTGGCTGAGAATTACCTTTCAACAAAAATAATCGATTAAAATTATCCCATATGTACTTATTATATTATTTAAGTCAAATACAAAAAAATTATTTATGTAATATCCAATTTACTTCTGAATCGACTCTATAGTTTAGGAAAAGATAAATTTTACTGGCTTTGAATTTTGCAAACCCTAACTCATCAAAAATCCAATATGGATTCTCTATCCATTCTAGGTCCAAAAGCTTCATAACTTCGAAGACAGACGGGCAGATAACTTAGGTTATTATTACATTACGAGAAGAAAGTTTTAGGATACACAACAGGAAATGTTTATGTGGCCAGGGACATCCGTACAACAATACGTGAATTTAATAAAATAAAAATTATAAAAATTATAAAAAGTTAATTGAAAAAATAGTAAAAATTTATTTTAAAAATAATAAAACAACTTTCGGAATAAGAATTAAAAAAAGCAGAAAATATTACATTTATTAGACATTAAAAAAAATTTGGCTGCTCCGGGGATAGAACCGTCAACCCGAGAAGTACGAAGATCAAGTGGGAGGACGTTCTACCAACCGTACAACGGCTGAACGTAGCGATCTAAGTAGAGTATATGAAGGTTCAAGTAGAAACAGTGCAGAAATTTAAATATTTCTCTCCGCCTTTGCCATCCTAACAAGAATGAATTTCGTATAGAATAAGAGGAAGGATAGGGAATGAAATAATAGCATTAAACGCTCGAAAAGGGGGTGATGAGGGGATTTCGAACTCGCTTTCAATTTTGCTTGCCCTAACTCATGAAAATTCCAATATGGATGCTGTATCCATTCCAGGTACAACCGCTTCAAAAATTCGCGGACAGACAACTTAGGCTATTATTATACAGGGGATAATCAGTTCATGATGTTATAGTTTCTTTATAAGATTAACTGTCCACAAAAGTATTATAAATGTAAGTAAGGCATTTTCATGTCATTTTAACACAAAAGCCAGATTTTTTCTGATATGTCAGATTTCAAGTATTCGATTCCCATTAAAATAACTCATTCGTAATAATTTATAATATTAAGAGCTAGGCGATAAGAACTTTTTATTTTAACCCTTTTTATCCTGACGGTACTTATACACTCAAGAGCCAAAACATGAACACCTGTCAATAACGAGTTCGCCAACCTTTGGCGCGCAACACAGCTTCAACCTGCCTTGGCATAGATGGTCATAATTTTAGCTCTGGAGTTAGCTTTGTTTTAGCTCTGGAGTGCAAGAACCGCTTCAATCAAACACCTATATATTCCTAATAAAGCCGTTTTTCCTGACGGTACTCACAAGGACATGAACGATGCAGTTCCTACAGCAGAAAAGAAATGACAGCACCAATCAGGAATCCTTTTTATTCGCATAGTAGGGATTTTATAATTGGCGTGCTGCATTCGAAGGTCATTTTGTGGTAAAGTTGATACACGTGTTGTTCAATTGAGTAAATTTAGTGGTTTATTACCGGTTATTTGGTACTGTTATTTTTTTAGAGACTTCTATACTTCGCAGGTAAGCATTTCATTTGTTTTATTTATAATTTAATGTTTTATTTTCTATCATAGAGTCAAAAATATATGTTGGTACTAGAAAGTACCAGCTGCAAAATTAACTACTAAAATACAGTAAAAATTAATTTTCTTTTTTTATGATTATTCCCTATTAAAACGTATCTAATGGTGCAAAAATGCTGTAAGAAAGTGGAAGGTAAATTAATTCATGATATAAAGGGGCGAAAGGAGTGAAGGGGGGGAAGGAGGGGAGGAGTGGGGATGAAAGGGGGCGGGGGAAAGGGCAGTGGGGGGGAGGGAGGTGAGTGGTTGAGGGAGGGGGGGGACGGGAGGGCAAGGGTTAATTTATAAAAGGCATAAATCTTATAGCGTATAAATATGAAAATTACTTAAAAATTCATCAAAGCCCAAACATACGAATCGGGACTTTGCAATATGACTGCTTTAATTACTACGCGTGATTTCCTCTTTATGATAACCCAGTTAATGCCGAATTTTCAAGATTGAAACACTCATTAGTTGCTTTGATAAACTGAATATTCAAAGTTGCAAGTATCATAATGGCGACCATTCAGTCTGGCACAAGAGTCGGAAAATTTTTAAAGTGATAATAAAAAGTAGAAAGGATATTTTTCAGAGGGGAAATCTCTTTTAGTCCGGAGGCAACTTGTTTAATCCTTTAATTTGTTGCTCGGAAACCTCTGAGAAGGAACACATTTAAGTAGTGGATTGAAGATTTTACGAGTGTCTGTCGAGATGAATGCTCAAGGCGGAAAGAAGAATATGTATCTAAAATTATGAGGAATAACTTTTTTTTTGTGGTTTATCGTTATAAATTATTCGCTAATTAAAGAGATAGAAATTAGTGAGGGGAATAAACACATCAGTTCAAACATTGAGAATTGTATTTTTAAACTGCTCTTTTGAAGTTTTTTAAACTGAAAGCATTTTATTCCTTTCCCCAGTGTCCAGTAGCCTTCCCTGAAGATTAGATTATGATCTATCACCCACGTGATAGTTCAATTCTCAATAATAAATTTAAATCAAAATTATGCAAAAACAAAGGGAAAAAAATACCCATGAGCCATTACTGGCAGATGTCTGCTGTTTAAAATAAAAGAAATTTAATCAAACTTCTGGAAAAAGAAAGTTTTCAGTTAGTTTTTTTCTGTATTAATTTGTCAGTATTAATTTCAGTATTAATAAAGCTTATGTCGCTTGTTTAAAATAAAATAAATTAAATCAAATTCTTGTAAGAAGGAAAGCCTTACACTAGTCATTTTCAGTATTAACTTAAAGAAGACAGTACATTGAGAAATAAGTTGAGGTTACACCTAGATAATATAATTTTAAGAGCAACGAAATCTAAAATTATGCACTTTTGTTTGGAAAAGTTAGTTTAGATACCAAATATGTTGTACAGAACATGCTTCTTTCAACACAATTATACGTGGAAATCCTTAACGATAACCAGTTCAAAATGATGCAAAAACAAAGGGAAATAAATACTCATGAGCCGTTACTGACTGATGTCGGTTGTTTAAAATAAAAGAAATTTAATCAAATTTCTAGAAGAAGGAAAGTTTTAAGCTACTCATTTTCAGTATTAATTCAAAGAAACAGGATACTGAGAAATAAATTGATGTTAGACCTAGATAATATAATTTTAAGAGCTAACCAAATCTAAAATTTTGCTCTTTGTCTGGAAAAGTTAGTTTAGATACCAGAATAATGTACAAAACAAGTTTCTTTTAACATAATTATATGTGGAAGGGGATCCTCAAGCATGAATCAGTTCTTTCTTCTGCTTTGTTTTACCTTAATACTTCATTCAAAGCCAGAATGTCACTAAGGTTACTGTTTTCGTAGAAGTAAACTAAGACCGAGTATTTCTTGGATTCAAAATTTAATCCTTTACTATAAAATTCCCGATTATATAAGATTGTAATATGTTAAATATGTTAAATATGTTAGTTTCTTTCTAGGATAATTTGCCCACAAAGGTACATTTAATGCAAGTATTGCCTTTTCATGTCCCTTTAAAATAAAAGCTAGATATTTTTTTAATATATCTGATTTCAGGTGTTTGATTCCCATTAAAGTAATTCATTATCGGTAACGTATAATCTTAACAGCAAGGTGATCTGCACTTTTTTATTTTAATTTATAAAAGGCACAAATCTGATACCGTATAAATATGAAAATTAGAAAATTCATCAAAGCCCAAACATACGAATCGGGACTCTGCAATATGACTGCATTAACTACTGCGTGTGATTTCCTCTTTATGATAACCCAGTTAATGCCGAATTTTCAAGAGTGAAACACTTATTAGTTGCTTTGATAAACTGAATATTCAAAGTTGCAAGTATCATAATGGCGACCATTCAGTCTGGCACAAGAGTCGGAAAATTTTTAAAGTGATAATAAAAAGTAGAAAGGATATTTTTCCGAGGTGAAATCTCTTTTAGTCCGGAGGCAACTTGTTTAATCCTTTAATTTGTTGCTGGGAAACATCTGAGAAGGAATACATTTAAGTAGAGGATTGAAGATTTTACGAGTGTCTTTCGAGATGAATGCTCAAGGCGGAAATAAGAATATGTCTCTAAAATTACGAGGAGTAACTTTATTTTCGTGGTTTATAGTATAGTAAATTATTCGCTAATTAAAAAGGTATAAATTAGTGAGGTGAATAAACATATCAGTTGAAACATTGCGCATTGTATTTTTAAATTGATTTTTTGAAGTTTTTTAAACTAAAAGGCTTTTATTCTTTTCCCCGGTGTCAAGCAGTCTTCCCTAAAGATTAGATTACGATATATCAACCACGTGATATTCCAATTCTCAATAATAAATTTAAATCAAAATGATGCAAAAACAAAGGGAAATAAATACTCATGAGCCCTTAGTGACTCGTGTTGGTTGTTTAAAATAAAAGAAATTAAATAAAATTCCTGGATCAAGAAGGAAAGTTTTTAGCTAGAAATTTTCAGTATTAATTCAAAGAAAACAGTATACTGAGAAATAAATTGAAGTTAGACGTAAATAATATAATTTTGCATGTCTCTAAAACTACGAGGAGTAACTTTATTTTCGTGGTAAATCTTTATTAAATTATTCGATAATTAAAAAGCTTTAAATTAGTGAGGAGAATAAAATATCAATTGAAAAAAAATGGAGCATTGTATTTTTAAACTGAGTTTTTGAAGTTTTTTAAACTAAAAGACTTTTATTCTTTTCCCCAGTGTCAAACAGTTTTTCCTGAGGATTAGATTATGAAATATTTACCACGTGATAGTTCAGTCCTCAATAATACATTTAAATCAAAATGATGCAAAAACAAAAGGGAAATAAATACTCATGAGCCTTTATTGATTGACTAGATTATAGCCCGACATATGACGGGGTCAGTAAAATTGTTAATTTTCTAGAATTATAAAGTATTCTATGAGGCAGTTAAAAAATGGTTTGTTTTTTGGCTGAGAAGTATCTGGTACAGACTCAATAATTTGTTTATCCTTACTGACCGCTTGTCAGTTGCGAACTTAAATTTATCTTGCCATATTACGTGATAGCATGAACAAAATAGGTTTTAATATTGACAGTTATTATTTGGCTGTATATATGAATGGTGTCCAAAATTTAGCGAATCGATTGCAAACCGTGTGGTCATGTATAAAAAACAAACACACAAACTTCTTAATTTTCAAGGATATATAACTTAAACGCTGTATATTTATTGGTCCGTGAAATAGACTCCTAGACTATTATGAAAAGAATTTGTTGTTAACTCCAGTAATAAAATTTTCATTGCAACAAAAAATAATCGATGATTAAATTTAAAATTATTACATATGTACCTAATCTGTTATTTAAGCTAAATATTAAAGAAAATTTTACCTAATATCTAAGTTCAGTGGTAGAACGTATGAAAATAATGCAGGCGATATTTAAATAATTTAAAATAAGAAATGGTTAAATGGGATGATTAAAGGAGTGACGTCATAATGCTAGAATAAAAATTTTCATCTATTTATTATGGGATAAATGGATGAATTTGATCGTCTGCTCTTAACAGGGGAAAATAGGACTTGAAATAATGGCATCAAATGATAGAAAAGGGGAGAAGAGGTGGATTTCGAAAGCTCCCGAACTCCCTTTGAATTTTGCTAACTCTAACTCATCATGAATCCAATATGGATGCCTCTATCCATTCCAGGTACAACCGCTTCATAAATTCTCCAAATAAATACGGCCTTGCTTTTAATAAAAAAATAGAAATAACAGTAGAATAAAGATCAAGTTACTTAAATTGTATCTTTTGTATAAGAATAGAATAATTTCTATAACATTCTTCTTGTACCTTCAGAAAGTAAAAACCTCTTTTCTACGCGTATTGAGAACAAAAGTACCATAAATTAAACTTAAATCTTAAATTTTCATGTCATTTCAGCAAGAAAAAAATTGTTTGGCACGACATATTTCAGATATTAAGTTCCTCTAACCATATTTATTCCAAAAATTTCAGAATCATAATATCTAAACAATCTTTTTGGAATTATTTTCTTTAAATAGCGAAACCAGTCTTAGCAACAAACCTGATATCATGCAATCATCAAAATATTGTGAAAATTCTTCGTGACCCAGACATGGTATCACGGCTTTAATTGAAGTTAGTGCAGCTTCTTTTACCAAGTACCAATTAATCCGTAAGTAAAAAACTTGTTAATATATTTTGATAAAATGAATATTCAAAGTTATGATTATAATAATTGCGACCATTTACTCTGGCACACGAGTCGGAAAATTTTTAAAGTGACCTTAAAAGTAGCGGAGATATTTTCCCGGAGTGCCTCTCTTTTAGTCCTGGGGTGACTTATTTAATCCTTTAATTTGTTGCGCGGAAACGTCTGAGATGAAAGGGGCCCTTTTTAGTATTGAACTGAAGATGACAAGTGCTTTTAGAGACGAGTGTTGCAGATGGGGGGAAGGACTTAGCTAACATTATGAGAATTAATTTTATTTTTATATGCCATCACTATTAAATAGTTCGGTAATTGGAACAAAAATGGGTATTAGAGGGGGGAAATAACCATAGTAGTTAAAGAAATGAACACTGTTTTGTTAAACTTAGTTTATGAATTTTTTAAACCAAAGAATTTTTTTCACACATCTCACTTTTTTTTTCATTTGATGCATAATTACAATAAAACTCCAAATGTATGGACAAGACTTAGTCTAGATAATTGAATAATTAACGTATAATAGAGTAATATATTTATTTTTCTTCTAACTTGTAAGAATTTTAAAGATTTTAAATTTAGAACATAACAATCAAACCATTGAACACTGTATTGTTGAATTTAATTTTAAATTTTCTTTCTCAAACATTTTTTTTCTGTTACATCTAACTATTTTTTCATTACTTTTTGCTTATCAAGTATAATTACAGTAGAATTCTTGTTATTTTGACCAGACTCCATTCAGATAATTAGGTGATTAACGCAAAATAAAATGACATATTTATTTTTTTCTAACTTGTTGTAAAGTTTCTAAACATTTTAAATTTAAAACGTCACAGTTAAGACATTGAAAACTGTATTGTTAAACTTTATTTTAAAATTTTTACTCAAAAACATTTTATTTTCTGTCACATCTAACTACTTTTTCATTGCGTTTTGCTTATCAAGAATAATTACAGTAGCACTCTAGTTTATTCGACCGAACTCAATCCAGATAATTAGGTAATTAACAAAAAATAAAGTAACATATTTATTTTATTTCTTACTTGTTGTAAGGTTTCGAAACATTTTAAATTTATAACATATCATTTAAGACATTATACAATGCATTGTTAAACTTAATTTTTTTTATTGTTTTACCCAAAAACATATTTTTTTTCTGTCACATCTAACTAGTTTTTCATTGCTTTTTGCTTATTAAGTATAATTATATTAGAACTCTAGTTATTCTGACCAGACATAATCAAGATAATTCGGTGACTAAAACAAAATAACATGAAACATTTATTTTTTCTTCTATCTTGTTGTAAGATTACGGCCTTGCTTTTAACCAACAAAATATAAATAACAGTAGAATAAAGATCAAGCTACTTAAATTATATCTCTTGTATAAGAATAGAATAATTTATATAACATTCTCCTTGTACCTTCAGAAAGTAAAAACCTCCTTTCTATGTCTATTGAGAACAACAATAATTAAATTTAATTCTTATATTTTCGTGTCATTTCAACAAGAAAGGAATTTTTTAACACGAAATATTTCAGATATTAGGTTTCCCTACCCATATTTATTCCAAAAATTTCATAATCATAATAACTAGACAATCTTTTTGGAATTAATTCTTCTAAATTGCGAAATCAGTTTTAGACACAAACCTGATATCATGCAATCATTGAAATACTTTGAAAAATCGTCGTGACCCAGACATAGTGTTTTACATTATCGCAGCTTTAACAGGAGCTCTTGCAGCTTCTTTTTACCAAGTACCAATTAATCTGAAATTTCCGAAAGTGGAACACTTGTTAATGTATTTTGATAAAATGAATATTCAAAGTTATTATAATAATGGCGACCATTTAGTCTGGTACACGAGTCGGAAAATTTTTAAAGTGACCTTCAAAGTAGCGAAGATATTTTCCCGGAGTGCTTCTCTTTTAGTCCTGGGTCGACTTATTTAATCCTTTAATTTGTTGCGCGGAAACGTCTGAGATGGAAGGAGTCCTTTTGAGTACCGAACTAAAAATGAGAAGTGCTTTTCGAGACGAGTGTTGCAGATGGAGTGAAGGACGTAGCTAAAATTATGAGAATTAATTTTGTTTTTATATGCCATCACTATTAAACTGTTTGGTAATTGGAAAAAAATGACATTATAGGGGAAATGAGCAAAACTGTTAAACAGTGAACACTATTTTCTTAAACTCAGTTTTTGAATTTTTTTTTAATTCAAAGCATTTTTTCTGTCATATCCCCCTCGTTTTTCATTTGATGTATAACTACATTAGAACTCCCACTGTGAAGACCACACTTAGTCCAGATAATTGGATAATTAACCTAGAATAGAATGACATATTTATTTTTTCTTCTAACTTGTAAGATTTCTAAACATTTTAAATTTAAAATATTACAGTTAAGACAGTACACAAATATTCGTAAACTTTATTTTTAAATTGTTTTACCGAAAAACATTTTTTTCCTGTCACATCTAACTAGTTTTTCATTGCTTTTTGCTTATCAAGTATAATTACTGTAGAACTCTAGTTATTCCGACCAGACTCAATCCAGATAATTAGGTGATTAAAACAAAATAAGGCTACACATTTATTTTTTCTTCTACCTTGTTGTAAAATTCCGGCCTTGCTTTTAACCAAATAGAAATAACTGTAGAATAAAGATGAAGTTACTTAAATTATATCTTTTGTATAAGAATAGAATAATTTCTACTTTGTTAAACATAGTTTTTGAATTTTTTTAACCCAAAACATTTTTTTGGTCATATATCACTTGTTTTTCATTTGATGTATAATTACAGTAGAACTTCAACTGTGGGGACCAGACTTAGTCTAGATAATTGGATAATTAACGTGGAAGAGAGGGACATATTTATTTTTTCTTCTAACTTGTAAGATTTTTAAACAGTTTAAATTTAGAACATAAGAGTTAAGATATTAAACAATGTATAGTTAAACTTGATATTTTAATTGTTTTACCCAAGAACATTTTTATCCCGTCACACCTAACTAGTTTTTCATTACTTTTTGCTTCCTAAGTATAATTACAGTAGAACTCTTGTAATTCCAACCAGAATCAATCAAGATAATTAGGGGATTAACGCAAAATAACGTGACATATTTATTTCTTTTCTAACTTGTTGTAATGTTTCCAAACATTTTAAATTTAGAACATAACAGTTAAGGCATTAAACAATGTATTTTTAAACTTTATTTTTAAATAGCTTTACCCAAAAAAATTGTTCCTGTCACACCTAACTAGTTTTTCCTTACTTTTTGTTTATCAAGTATAATTACAGTAAAACTCTAGTTATTCCGTCCAGACTCAATCAAGATAATTAGGTGATTAAAACAAAATAAAATGACACATTTATACTTTCTTCTACCTTGTTGTAAGATTACGGCCTTGCTTTTAACTACCAAAATAGAAATAACAGTAGAATAAAGATCAAGTTACTTAAATTATATCTTTTGTATAAAATTAGAATCATTTTTATAACATTCTTCTTGTACCTTCAGAAAGTAAAATCCACCTTTCTGTTTACTGAGAACAAAACTACCATAATTAAACTTAATTCTTATATTTTCATGTTTTACTCCAAAGTATTTTTTTTCTGTCACATCTAACTAGTTTTGCATTGCTTTTTGCTTATCAAGTATAATTACAGTAGAACTCTAGTTATTCCGACCAAATTCAATCTAGATAATTACGTAATTAAAACAAAATAAGATGACACATATATTTTTCTTCTGTTTTGTAAGATTACGGTCTTGCTTTTAACCAATAAAATAGAAATAACAGTAGAATAAAGATCCAGTTACTTAAATTATATCTCTTGTATAAGAATAGAATAATTTATATAACATTCTCCTTGTACCTTCAGAAAGTAAAAACCTCCTTTCTATGTATATTGAGAACACAACTACCATAATTAAACTTAATTCTAATATTTTCATGTTATATCAACAAGAATGGAATTTTTTAACACGAAATATTTCAGATATTATGTTTACCTACCCATATTTATTCCAAAAATTTCATAATCATAATAACTAGACAATCTTTTTGGAATTAATTCTTGTAATTTGCGAAATCAGTTTTAGACACAAACCAGATATCATGCAATGATCGAAATACTTTGAAAAATCGTCGTGACCCAGACATACTGTTCTACATTATCGCAGCTTACACAGGAGCTCTTGCAGCTTCTTTTTACCAAGTACCAATTAATCTGAAATTTCCGAAAGTGGAACACTTGTTAATGTATTTTGATAAAAGGAATATTTAAAGTTATGATTATAATAATGGCGACCATTTAGTCTGGCTCACGAGTCGGAAAATTTTTAAAGTGACCTTAAAAGTAGCGGAGATATTTTCCCGGAGTGCATCTCTTTTAGTCCTGGGGCGACTTATTTAATCCTTTAATTTGTTGCGCGGAAACGTCTGAGATGGAAGGGACACTTTTGAATAAAGAACTGAAGATGACAAGTGCCTTTCGAGTGTTGCAAATGGATTGAAGACGTAGCTAAAATTATGAGGATCAATTTTATTTTAATATGACATCACTATTAAACTGTTCAGTAATTGAAAAAAAAAATCGACATTAGAGAGGGGAAATAAACATAGCAGTTAAAGCAATGAACACTGTTTTGTTAAACTTAGTTTCTGCATTTTTTTAACCCAAAGCGTTTTTTCTGTCACATCTCCCTTGTTTTTCATTTGATGTATAATTACAGTAAAGCACCAACTGTGAGGACCAGACTCAGTCCAGATAATTGGATGATTAACGTAAAATAAGGTGACATATTTATTTTTTCTTCTAACTTGTAAGATTTCTAAACATTTTAAATTTAGACTATAACAGGAAAGGCATTGAACACTGTATTGTTAAACTTTATTTCATTTTTTTTTACCCCAAAACATTTTTTTTTCTGTCACATCTAACTAGTTTTTTATTGCTTTTTGCTTATCAAGTATAATTACAGTAGAACTCTAGTTCTTTCCTATCCAGACTCAATTCAGATAAATAGCTGATTAACTCAAAATAAAGTGATATATTTTTTTTTTTGTAACTTTTATAAGATTTTTAGCCCTTTTTTTTAAATTAAGAACATAACATTTAAGGCATTAAACAATATTGTTAATCTTTATTTTTAAATTTCTTACCCAAAAACATTTTGTTTTCCTGTCACATCTAACTAGTTTTTTATTGCTTTTTGCTTATCAAGTATAATTACAGTAGATCTTTAAATATTTCTACCAGGCTCAATCCAG
The DNA here is from genome assembly GCA_032207245.1 of Pardosa pseudoannulata. Taxonomy (NCBI): domain Eukaryota; kingdom Metazoa; phylum Arthropoda; class Arachnida; order Araneae; family Lycosidae; genus Pardosa; species Pardosa pseudoannulata. The sequence continues at coordinate 96,919,566 of CM063510.1, forward strand.
AAAATTAAGTGATTAACGTAAAATAAGGTGACATATTTATTTTTTTTTCTTTCTTGGTGTAATATTTCTAAACATTTTAAATTTAGAACACAACAGCTAAGACGTTAAACAATGTATAGTTAAACTTTATTTTAAATTTTTTTACTCAAAACCATTTTTTTCCAGTCACTAACAAGTTTTTCATTACTTTTTGATTATCAAGCATAATTACAGTAGATCTCTAGTTATTCCGACCAGATTAAATCCAGATAATTACGTAATTAACACAAAATAAGATGACATATATATTTTTCTTCTGTTTTGTAAGATTACTGCCTTGCTTTTAACCAATAAAATAGAAATAACAGTAGAATAAAGATCCAGTTATTTAAATTATATCTCTTGTATAAGAATAGAATAATTTATATAACATTCTCCTTGTACCTTTAGAAAGTAAAAACCTCATTTTCATGTCTATTGAGAACAAAACTACCATAATTAAACTTAATTCTAATATTTTCATGTTATTTCAACAAGAAAGAAATTTTTTAATACGAAGTATTTTAGATATTAGGTTTCCTTACCCATATTTATTCCCAAAATTTCAGATTCATAATAACTAGACAATCTTTTTTGATCTAATTCCTTTAAATTGCGAAAGCAGTTTTAATCACAAACCTGATATGCAATCATCAAAATGCTTTGAAAATTCTTCGTGACCCAGACATGGTATCACAGCCTTTATTGAAGTTAGTGCAGCTTCTTTTACCAAGTACCAATTAATCCGTAATTTCCGAAAGGGGAATACTTGTTAATGTATTTTGATAAAATGAATATTCAAAGTTATGATTATAATAATGGCAACCATTTAGTCTGGCACACGAGTCGGAAAATTTTTAAAGTGACCTTAAAAGTAGCGGAGATATTTTCCCGGAGTGCATCTCTTTTAGTCCTGGGGCGACTTATTTAATCCTTTAATTTGTTGCGCGGAAACGTCTGAGATGGAAGGGACACTTTTGAGTACCGAACTAAAAATGAGAAGTGCTTTTCGAGACGAGTGTTGCAGATGGAGTGAAGGACTTAGCTAACATTATGAGAATTAATTTTATTTTTATATGCCATCACTATTAAACTCTTCAGTAATTGAAAAAAAATCGACATTAGAAGGGGAAAATAAGCATAACAGTTAAAACAATAAAAACTGTTTGTTAAACGTAATTTTTGAATAATTTTAACCCAAAGCATTTTTTTCTGTTACATCTTCCTTTTTTTTTTTTCATTTAATGTATATTTACTATAGAACACCAATTGTATGGACAAGACTCAGTCCAGATAATTGGATTATTAACTTAAAATAGAGTGACATATTTATTTTTTTCTAACTTGTTGTAAAGTTTCTAAACATTTTAAATTTAAAACGTCACAGTTAAGACATTGAAAACTGTATTGTTAAACTTTATTTTAAAATTTTTACTCAAAAACATTTTATTTTCTGTCACATCTAACTACTTTTTCATTGCGTTTTGCTTATCAAGAATAATTACAGTAGCACTCTAGTTTATTCGACCGAACTCAATCCAGATAATTAGGTAATTAACAAAAAATAAAGTAACATATTTATTTTTTTTAACTTGTTGTAAGATTTCGAGATATTTTAAATTTAGAACATAACTGTTAAGACATTAAATAATGCATTGTTAAACTTTATTTTTAAATTGTTTTACCTATAAACATTTTTTTCCTGTCACATCTAACTATTTTTTCATTGCTTTTTGCTATCAAGTATAATTACAGTAGTACTCTAGTTATTCCGACCCGACTCAATCCAGACTAATTATCATATCTGGATGTCTGGATTATGTGATTAACATAAAATAAGGTGACAATTTTATTTTTTATTTGACTTTTGTAAGATTTCTAAATTTTTTAAATTAGAAGAATGTTTTAGCATTGAACCGTCTAATTTTTTTTTTTTTTTTTTTGTATATATTTTTATTCGTAGATAATACTTTAACCAAGTACTATATTTAGAATCAAGTTAAACTATAAAACATACCATTTGTACAAGAAAAAAATAATACCAAGGTAATACTAAACTTTATTTTTTTTCAATGCTTTTGAAGATAAGTGTTGCAAGATAGAAGGTCTCTAAAAGTAGGATTAGTTTTATTTTCTTTGCATTGTATAAATTTTACACTAATTAAAAATTGAAAATAATTGTAACTGCTATAACCCCGGGCTTTGTAATTAAAAAAAATTTCAAAAATATTTTTCTCTAAATTCTAAGTATTAAATTATAATTTAAATAAAAATCCAATTATCCTGATTAACTGGTGCTAGATCCGATCTAGATAGTTGGATAATTAACAAAAAAGCTTATTTATGTTTTTAAAAATGGGATATTTGGTTTCAATGTATTAAATTAACGATCTGGGAGAAAAATGCTATTAACATTCTGTCTACTTGTGCTGTATTAAAATACCAATTTTTTGAATACATGAAAGTCAGTTACTTTTCTGTTGCTTCAGTCTTCTCGGAAACTGTCACAGAGTGGAAAGCCGAAAAATGGCCGATGGGTTAGGGTGCTGGGTTTCGGTACCGGAGTTCGTGGATTCGCATCCCACTGTGGAATGGATGTTTGTAGTAGTTCGGAATCGGCTTTAAGCTGTAGGTGCTGGTCTCATTAGCCCTCGTGTTGCAAAAATGTAGACCGTAGCACTTCAAACCAAACCAAACCAGATCAGAGTGGGAAATTGAATCTGTGCATGCGCGAAAAATCGTTCATTTTCTATGCTTCCATGCGGGGAAACAAAATTGTAGGACATATGCTCTTACTGTAAAATATCGATATATAGAAAATGTACAAATATATATAAAAAAAGTTGCTCAAACTATACCTGAACTGTGTAAGAATCGTTGACTGAAAGAAATTAAAGTTGTCTATATATATTTTTAATAAAGAACTCTTAAAATGAGAGACTGCCAGAAATATTTGTGGTGAGCGCTATGGTCTACTGTTTTGCTACAAAGCATTTAATAAGACCAGAACCTACTGTCTCAGGCCAATTCTGAACTGGTACGAACATCCATGCCAGTAGAAGATTCAAATCAGCGAACTTTGATACAGAAGAAAAGTGTTCTACCATTCGACCATCGTTCAGCTTTATTAAGAGGGGGGGAATAAATTCTTAAGGAAAGACAGGGTAAGGAGCCCTGATTTAAATAGACGGTGTAAAGAGGCTTCCATAAAAGCATTTAACGGCTGCAACCAGAGTGGTTCATTCGGTTCCCAGGCAATAAAAATGAAAGATTTGCAAAGACTGTCAACGCCACAGGTGTGAGAATGGAATTCGAAACCGGAATCTACGGTACCGAGAAGTGCCCTACCCATTCGGTTATCCTTTGGCCCGGCTGAAGTAATAGTTATTTTCCCATAACTTAATATTAAACAAAAGGAATCGTATATGGCAGGCACAGACCACCTTAACACACATTTACCTCGTCGATGGATTAGACGAGTTTCCGACGATGACGTACCTCCTTAACCATGGTTCTGAAGCTTACCAGATTTAACACCATGTCACTTTTTTCTTGATCTATGTAAGCAGCTTGTTTTCTTACCACCTTGGTAGCGAGATTTAGCAGAACTGATTGAAAAAATCACACGTGCTGTGAATGCCGTTAATAGTACCATGTTGAATAGAGTCTGGCAGGAACCAGACTATCGCATTGATGCCTGTCATTTGACCAAGGATTTACCCATAGAACACTTGTAAGAACCAGAAGTCGTTTTGCCATTCACGTGATATTGTCTGGCAGGATATGTCTGTCACATGATAGTCTGACAGGAACCAGGCTATAACATTGATGCCTGTCATTTCACCAACGATTTACACATAGAACACTTGTAAGAACCAGAAGTCGTTTTGCCATTCACATGATATTGTCTAGCAGGATATGCCTGTCACATGATAATCTGGCAGGAACCAAACTATCGCATTGATGTCTGTCGTATGACCAAAGTTTTACACATAGAACACTTGTAAGAACCAGAAGTCGTTTAGCCATCCACATGATTTAAAAAAAATAAAAAGATAACGACTTATTCCTTTAGTTCTTTTAGTACAAAACGATACTTCCATAAAATCAGAGTAGCGGTACAAAACTTTTTTTCAACGTAGATCTAGGAAATGAATCATCTGGTAAAAATAACAGTGGTTCCATACAACTAATTTGGTACCCAATAAAACGAACGATCTTTGCGAAAATTAATGTTCTACTGTATGTAAAGTATTTTAAAACTTGAGAATTTTTGAAGATTTAATAACGTTGAGATCCTAAACAAAAAAATTATTGCTTTTTCCATGAGTTCTTTTTAACTTCTATAACATTAAATGTGGTTTTTAAATTGTAATTCAGTTCTCGACGTTTTAAGAAAAAGCAGTCTCAAATACCAAAGAATATTCTCTTTTAAATCATCATTATGTTTTTCCCTTTCTGTCAAAAATAAAATCTGTTCTGAATGCAGCGAATGCAATAGCAGAACGACAAAGAACTGAAGTAAAAAGACTGAAATATTAATAAAATATATATACACGATGGGCTGAATATATACTCACAGGCAATCAGAGTAAATATCGTCTGCAGATGACATGTGACTCTTACTCAGAAACGATTGCCTGTCATTGCACACAGACACGATTTGATATTCTCTCTCTTTATTTAGAATTCGTTTTCCCCCAAAATATCTACGATTTACTCCACTTCCTCTTTTTCTGTGTTCAGTCTGCATTTCGGTTTTACAAGGGAATCGATTCCGGAGAGAAATTATTTTTCTGTCAGATGTGTTTATATATATTATAAGCCAGTCATTGTTGCGGGTTGAAACGGAATATTATTACTGTTATATTTACTATTATGTTATGCGGCATCATTTCATACGGAATAAAAATGGCATTACTTTAAGCTTATGATATTTATAAAGAAATGTTATGTTTATGGCCTGAAATATCTTAAATCTTCGTAAATAGACAGGAAATATTGTCCCAAATCTTGAAAAGTTGCTGGTGTTGATTTTATTCCAACGTTTGGTTTTTATTTTCTTTTTCTTAATGTCGAGATGTGTTCGCTTTTTGAAATTCCAGTTCCATTATTTAAAGTATAAAATATATTCCAGTCGAGCATTATTTTATATTTTACATTAGAGCAAATAATGCAGTCTTAATCTAGTATGAATGGTATGGGTATTTTGTACGCAGGTGCAAATCCAATATTAAATTTTACTTTCCTTCTTTTTAAGGGAACAAAATACCAAAGATTTAAATTAAATATTGCAATAAATATTATAATTGTTTTCTTATTTATAAAGTATAAAACATATTCTAGTTGAGCATTAATTTTTACTAGCATATACTAGCATCCTGTCATATAAAGGGAGCAGTAAAATTTTTAATTTTCCAGAATTATAAAGTACCCTATAAGGAAGGTAAAAAATAGGCTGATTTTTTTCTAAAAATTATCTTGAAACAACAAATAATCTATGATTAATTTAAAATTATCACATATGTATCTATTATATTATTTAAGCCAATTATAAAAGAAAATTATTTACGTAATAACTAAGTTCAGTGATAAAACGTATGAAAATAATGCAAACGATTTTTAAATAATTTAAAATAAGAAATGATTAAATGAGGTGGTTAAAAGAACGACATCATAATGCTAGAGAAAAATGTTATTTTTATCTATTTATAGATAAAATTTGTGATACATTGAATCGCCTACTCTTAACTGAGAAAAATAGGGCTTGAAATAATGGATTAAACTATCGAAAAGGGGGGATTTCGAACGTTTTAAAGACTACAGTAGTTTTATCTGGGATGTGAAGTATATTTATACCGACTTATTTTAGAATCTTATAGATAGTTTAGGAGAAGATAAACCTTAGTCACTGGGAATTTTGCTAACCCGAAATCATCAAGAATCCAATAGGGATGTATCTATCCATTCCGGGTCCAACCGCTTCATAAATTCGAGGACAGACGGACAGATAACTTAAGCTATTATTATATAGCGGATTTTACATTAGAGCAAATAACGCTGCTTTAATTTTAATATGCATTGGATGAATATTTTGAATATAATTTTAAATTTAATCACCGATTATCTTTTGTTGAAATAAAAATTTTATCTCTGGTATTAAGCAACAAATTCTTTTCATAAAATTCTGGGAGCATATTTCATGGAATAATAAATATCTAGTGTTTAAGTAATATCTTTGAAAATTAAGAAGTTTGTTCTTTTGTGTGTTTGCTTTTTATACATAACTATACGGTTTGCAATCGATTCGCTCAATTTTGGACATCATTCATATATACCGCCAAATAATCACTGTCAATATTAAAACCTCTGCTGTCCATCCTATCACGTAATATTACAAGATAAATTAAAGTTGGAAACTAACATATGGTCAGTAAAGTTTTTTTTTTTCAATGCTAATTTTATATTTTGCCATATCCAAAACTTTTCGAGATAATTCTAAAGTTTTAAGATATACTCGAGGAATATAAAGTCGAGAACAAATAAGCATGTATCTTATTTTTTATCTCGTCATATGACGGGCTATAGGCTAGTCATTTTATAATGATGCAAACTTTTTTCTAATCTATGGTTTTAAATTGCAGGCTTTGTTAATAATAATTGCAGGCTTTGTTTGTTAATTTTATTCCACTAAATTTATATTTTTTAATCGTAATTTAATGGTTGCTTTCAAAACAACGCGGGATGCCATTTACTATGTATACCCCGACCGAATTCTGTGCGTGAAGATGTTAGTATGAAAAAAATTCCACTTTCTGAATTTCAATGCTTTGTGCTCTAAAGAGAAATTTATCGCAACATCGCGTACTACTATAATGCCCTTCCCATTCATTTTCACGTTTACAACAGCCAATATACAAACAATAAACTGCCCTTCCGTTTGAAACTGTTACGAATTTCGCAAGTTGGCATGTATTTTTGCCGTATACTGTGTATTATAATGGATAAATCATGTATTTGGCGAGATATTGGCTCGTAGGTGATGTTTTTGGCGACTAATTTTGGCGCCAAGTTTGGCGACTTGGTGACTTTCATGGCGACCGTTTGTACCTAGTACTTTCTAGAATATTCCAGTTTCTCCCGAGGATATAAATACCGGGGTCCGATCCTGATCGAGGTTCAGTTAGCTGAGAAATTTGTAGAGGAAAAGACCTACGTTGTTTGGCGCTAAGAGTTTTAGTGAACTATAGCTTGTGCTAGCCATTTCTCGCGGTGTTGGCTGCTGTATTCGCGTTTTCCCTTTATTACGAATAAAGTGCTGTTATTTTTGCTGTCTTAATTCAAAGTCTACTCAATCCACGAACGCTACGCTTCATAAATTGGTAACAAAACTAAAGCCAGAATTGTCATAAGTTGACATGTGCCCTGCTGCGTGAAATCGCCATTATATCGCAGTTTGAACTATACTGACACCTGCAGAAAAGCGAAAGTTTTTCACAGTTGCTGTTGTAGATATAGCCCTTTATGGAAATGCTGGTTGTTTAACATTCTTTAATTTCTTTCGTTTATGACAATTATGTTTTTAAATGGAGGATAATTTGTCAAGCATATCAATGATGTATCACATTAATTTTTAAGGTTGCCAGAAGATAACCCAGCAAATGGATGTTTACCGGACCAGTGTGTTTAATCACCAGAAAACATATAAGACAGACTGACTGAAGTTGGTTTCATAGAGTAGTCACCTATTAGTAAGTAGAATCAAAAAGTTATTTCTTTATTTTACACAAAATTAATGTTTTTAATAATTCGTGAATGTGTTGAGACGTATTGGAGTAAGGGTAGGGTAGTCCGTTAAAGATACAGGCGGGACATCTGTTTACCCTTGAGTAAATGCTTTATTTATGGGAATAAATATATATATATTTATGTACAGGATTCAGTGAATTCAATTATGTCTGGGATCTCGGGCTGAGATAAATGTTAAAAATATACAACACGTGAATACAGTGAAATTAGTAAGACAGGAACAGTTTGCTAATGAGTGCCGGTACGGGTCTCTGACACTATAATCTACCTATCTGATGATTCGAACGGATGACTTCTATACTGAGGCTCGAAGCGCTCAGAGTACGTATCTCGCTGGAGTTCGTTGAGAACCAAAGGATGCAGGACCATCCAAAATGAGAGCAAGTGTCACTCTCAGCTACCTACTTCAAAGCACGAAGTGAAAATTATTACCGGTAGCGGGAATGAGATCTCGCAGAGACGCTGACGGCCTCTGAAGGAAAGCAAGCTCCGGCAATTCAGAGAGACAAGTGTCTCGAGCTCCACCTTCTTCTTCTCGAGCTCCACCAAAACAAAAAACTCCTCTTTCTTCTCCAATATCTTTATATAGGGGTCCCGGTTGCCCCTCACGTGATTCTTCCGGAATCTTCCAGAACCAGGGAGAAGGAATTTTGTGGTCAACCGACCCGCCTGGATCAGCTGACGCTATTCCACATGTGGCCGAAGTTCTTCTTTAAGTTAACTGACCAACCATCCTAAATTCATTATCGGCACCGTTACATGGTTCATATGGGGACCCACCGTCACTTGATTTATATTTATTATCAGAGACTTTTGACGGCAATAGACATCATAAAGACGTAGACACACTGGCTTTGGTGTACTGACAGTTTTTAATTTACTTCCACTTAAGTGACTGCCTCTGTTTTGTTAACTGAAACCTGATGCACAAACGGCTTTGTTCGGACCACGCGTTTCCACCTAAAGGTAACAATAATTGTCCTCTGCGAAAGGTCACCTTCCGTTCTTCTTTCGTTCGGGTCATGTAAAGAATTGTTACAGTATGTACTTGTATACATAAGTAGTGATTAAAACATAAATTTTTAGATAAAAATTTGGTTTTCAGATTTTTTTTATCACTTTGATAACCAATCAATGTGGAACTTTGCTTATTTAGTATAATAAAAGCAATATAAGTCCAACCTACTCAAAATTTTACGTCAACATCTCTGAAGTTTTTAACGAATCATAAAGTAAATTACGCTTTGAAAAACTTGAAATGTATCTCTTTTCTTATCGCTTATTGATGTCCTACATCTTGTAAAGAAGAAATCCTCTTTTGTTTATTTTGAATTCCACATCACGAATCTCCTTAAATATGGCAACAAACCATGCAGATTTTGTGAATAAACGCTTGAGGCGAGGGATAACTGCAAATAAGTTAGCATAAACGAAATGCAAATAAAACTTTTTATAGTAGGCTCATATACAAATTTTGAAAATAAATATATTCAACATTTTCTCTTAAAATCCTCTAATATTTCATATTCTTTATTCTTACAGTTAATGAAAATTTTAAAAAAATACTTTCATTATTAACAAACTAGATAGGTTTGCACCCATTGTTTTGGTAGGACCTCAGTAAACTAAAGCTTTTCAAAGTATACCGTTTCATAAAGCTCAAATTGTCGTTAATGACCGGTTATTTACGATATTAGGCAGCTTTCACACTATTATACTTTAATCGTGATTCACATATGAAAGATACAAAGAAAAGCTAGATGAAAGTAAAACTATTGCACATATTGATTTCAAATTTTCACAGTAAATGCATATTGACCTTGTAACGATCCGTTACATGACCCGAGCAAAAGAAGAACGGGAGGTGACCTTTCGCAAAGGACAATTATTGTTATCGGTAGGTAGACACGTGTGGTCCTTACAAAGCCGTTTGTGTACAGGTTTCCGACACAAAACCGAGGCAGTCACTTAAGTGGAGGTAAATTAAGAACTGTCAGTAAGCCGGAGCTAGTGTGTCTACGCTTTATGATGTCTACTGCCTTCAAAAGACTCTGATATAATTATAAATCGAGTGACAGTGGGTCCCCAAGTTAACGGTGCCGCTAATGGATTTAGGACGGTTGGTCGGTGAACTTAAAGAAGAACTTCGGCCACATCTGGGAACGCATTCAGCTGATCCCGGCGGGTCGGTTGACCGCAAAATTGAATCATTCCAGGTTCTGGAAGGTGCCGGAAGAATCAACCGGGCAACCGGTACCCTTATAAATAGAGTTTGGCGAAGCCAAGAGAGGAGGAGTTTGGTGGAGTTTTTGGTTTTGGTGGAGCTAGAGCAGCCTCCACTTGTCTCTCCAAATTGAATAGGCTTACTTTCTTTCAGAGACAGCTAGCGTCTCTGCTCTCTGCTAAAAAGTCAGCCTTCGACTGAGGGATCTCATTCCCTCTACCAGAAATATTTTATTTTACTTCGTGAGTTGAAGTATGTCGCTGAGAGGGACACTTGCTCTCATTTTGAATCATCCTGCATCCTTTGGTTCTCAACGAACTCCAGCGATATATGCACTCACACAGTGTTTCCAGCCTCAGTCAACTGTTCGGATCATCAGACCGGTAGATTATAGTGTCCGAGTCCCGTACCGGCACTCTGCAGCGAACTGTTCCTGTGTTACTAGCTTCACTGTACCCACGTATGGTATTTTTATAACGTTTATCTCAGCACGAGATCCCAGAAGAAATTGAATTACTGAATCCTGTACATAAATGTATATAATTATTCCCATGAATAAAGCATTTACTCAAGAGTAAATAGATGTCATCCTGTATTTTTTAATGGCCTCACCTACCCTTACTCAATACGGGTTAGCAAAATGCAAAGCGAGTAAAGTTTATCTTCTCCTAAACTACCGCCGAACGATGGCCGAATTGTAGAGTGCTTCTCTTCGGAACAGAAGTTCGCGGGTTGGAATCCCGCTGCTGGCATGGATGTTTGTAGCCGTTCGGAATTCGGCGTTTGAACTGTAGGTCCTGGTCTCATTAGCCCTCGTGTGCAAAACAGTAAGCCGTAGAGCTCCAAATAAAACTTAAACTACCGATCCGATTCTAAAATAAATTGGTATACATATACTTCATATCATAGCAAAACATATTGTCCTTAAAACGTTTGAAACCCATCCACCCCCTTTTAAAGAGTTTAATGCCATTATTTCAAAACCTATTTTCCCCGTTAAGAGTAGGCGATTAAAGTTATTAATTTATCGCATAATAAATAGGTAAAAATAACATTTTTTCTAGCATTATGACGTTATTCCTTTAACCATCTCATTTAATCATTTCCTATTTTAAATTAGCTAAATATCGTCTGTATTATTGTCATACGTTTTATCACTGAACTTATCAATATTACGTAAATATTTTCTTTAATATTTGTCTCAAATAATAGATTAGCTACATATGTGATAGTTTTAAATTTAATCGTCGATTATTTTTTGTTGCAAGATAATTCTCAGCGAAAAAACAAACCATTTTCTTACCTGTCTTATAGGGTATTTTAGAGTTTTGGAAAATTAAAAATTTTGCGGATCCCGTCATATGACGGGCTATATGCTAGTTATTAAAAAAATTAGAAAGAGGTAGCACGAAACAAATTTTTTCATGAGTGACTGCTTTGGTTACACTGTGTATAAAATTTGGCTAAAATTACATAAAACAATTTCCTTCATCTACAAAGTTCCGGATCGCCATTTTGAGTGCCAAGCGATTCTTTTTCTCTGCCAAAATTTGTTGGTCACGAACGCAATTACGGGAAAGTTATTCGAAATTTTATTACTGTTGTGGGTTCAGTTGGTTTTCTATAAACAGATTTTTCTTGGCGCCGAGACGAATTTAAAGAGATCTAAATTTAATCTTATCACGTAACGCGATGAGCCAATCAAATCCCTCTGGAATTCCTGTTTAATGTAAAGCTCCAAAAACAATTACAAAGCAGCCTTGGCGACAGTCTCGATTACGGTGAAGGGCAAATCGGGGAATATAAAATGTAACTATAAATTTGAGATTGGAACTTTTCAAACCCAAACTGTTCCTTTGGGATCGTTATTTTATAACATACACGACTTCCCGTGAAATATGATGTTAGTTTTTAAGGAAAACTTTGTCCGATCAATACGTAGGTTCTGATATTTAAGAATTTATAACTTGAAAAAAATTCGCTGTGATTCGAGAAAAGAAGATATAATGTTCCATAAAAAGTAAAAATTTTTAAATTTGTGTGTGTAGTTTGCTTATTTTACTTAATTAATTCTGAAAAACTGGTAAATTAAATTCGTGCAATAAAAATAAAATATTTTATATACTGAAATTTGTAAATTTTAACGTTATAAATTATTCCTTCCCCCTTTTTGGAATTTAAGTCATTATTCTGATTATTTTGGTTAAACGAAACGATTAAGTTTTTTAATATCGATCATAATTAAAATAAAGCGATATTTCCTAGCAATGTACGTCATCCCAAGTTTTTTTTATATTTTCAAGCCTATTTTCCCCGGTTAAGAGCAGACGATTCAATTTATCAATTTATCACATAATAATTAAGTAAAAATAACATTTTTTCTTACATTATGACACCATTCCTTTAACCATCTCATTTAATTATTTGTTATTTTAAATTATTTAAATATCGTCTGCGTTATTTTCATACGTTTTATCACTGAAAGTTGATATTACATAAAGTAATTTTCTTTATAGTTCAAATATAGATTTTTTATATGTGATAATTTTAAATTTAATCTTGGTATTTTTGTTGCAAGATAATCATATCAACAATATTCTAAAAAAAAATTAAAATTAATGACTTTGGAAAAAAAAATTATATTTTATAATTTCTTCATATTATAGTTGCCGATATGAATTTTTTCATACAAAACCATGTGAGTCATAAAATTTCTTAATTTTGGAAACATTTTCTCACAAAATTACTGTTGTGTCAAAATGTTTCTATCAAAACGTAATTCAAATTTTAATTTGTAATCACGTACAGTAGCCAATCAGAATCAATTTAGGGAAGCTTAATTACAATTAAAAAAGAGCAAATTAATATAAAAAATCGATTATAAAAACTGTTAATTTTATAAACCAAATATAGAAAATATATATATGCCAAAGATGAACTGAACTGTGAGAATTTGAGAGTTTTAAGAAAAAATAATTTTGTTTAAAAAATATTAATTCGAGAAAGAAGATATAATGTTCCATAAAAAATAGACACCATGATTTTTAATTTAAAAGTGTGTGCAAGTGTAGTTTAGCCTATCTTAACAAGTTACTTTTAATTTTATAACTAAAACTGGTAAATTAAATAGCTGCAGTATTTGAATAAAATATTTCAGTGAATGTGCTGCACAATTGTAAACCTATTTAGAAATCTTATAAATCCCCTATGTAATAGTAACCTGAGTTATCTATTCGTCTGTCCCCGAATTTATGAAGCGGTTGGACCTGGAGTAGATAGAGGCATGCATATTGGATTCTTGGTGAGTTAGGGTTAGCAAAATTCAAAGCTAGTAAAATTTGTCTTCTAAACTATCGATCCGATTCTAAAATAATTTTCTATAAATATGCATCATATCACAGCGAAAAATACTGTCGTCTTTAAAACGTTCGAAATCCAGCCCTTGCCCCCGTTTCGAGATTATAATGACATTATTTCAAGCCCTATTTTCTCCGTTTAAGAGCAGGCGATTCAATTTATCAATTTATCACATAATAAATAGGTCGAAATAACATTTTCTCCATCATTATAACATCATTCCGTTAACTATCTCATTTAATAATTTTTTTAAAAATTATTTAAATATCGACTGAATTTTTTTCATACATTTTATCATTGAACTTAGATATTATGTAAATAATTTTTCTTTTATTCTTGGGTTAAATAATAGATTACGTACATATGTGATAATTTTAAATTCAATCACCGATTATTTTTTATTGCAAGATAATTCTTAGCCAAAACACAAACCATTTTTTTACCTGCTCCTAAGGTACTTGAAAATTAATTGAAAATTTTACTGATCCCGTTATATGAAGGGCTATATGCTACTTTAATGTAATAGTATGTTCTTATAGTACTTATATTCTGATATTTTCAAACTAACTGCTCTTAGGTCTTTTCAACTATTATAACAATTATAAAATTACATAATATATAGTATTATACGATTTTACTACAAGAGAAAATTTGAATACTCTATACTATTTTAAATTTTTTTCAAAAAATCTTATGACAACATATAAGTCAAAAATTGAACAAAAATTGAGCAAAAATTAATTTTACAGGATTTTTTAAGCTCTTTAACAATTAACATTTTTAATGCTGGTTTATATTGAAATATCTAAATTCTATATAAAAATATATATAGCATTCATTGTTTCACAAAATAATTTTATATTAATTTTTTTTACCCTTTGCGTTAAAATACATAAATTAGGCTTAAAATCAAGATGTCACAAAATATTTTATATTGTTTCCTTTTGCGAACAAAGGATTTCGAACTTATTGTATCGACAATCACTTTGAGAATTTTCAAGCTGTGGTTTGGGGACAAAAGTTGCTCTATATATTTAGCTAATAATATTGTGAACATTATATTTTGATTGCATTCGCTCAGGTGCAATGAAACATTATTTAGTAAACCTGCTCAATCTTTCTTCCAATATTTATTATTATTTTTTAATTTCGATGGCAGGGTATTGTGTATAATGTTGTTTGACATGTGTCCTGAAAATAGCTTTATTTGATTTTGAGAACTCTGCAAATTATAAGCAAAACACTTTGGAGAAATTTGGATTTGTTTTTATAAAAACCTTAATTTCTTCTCGAATATTCGTGCTATCCTTACATCAATGAACACAGATTATTACAAGAAGTATCCCAATCATGTGCTAAAGTTTGAACGCTTTTCATACATTACTTTTTACATGGTTATCGATTGGTTTGGTTTGGAGTGCTACGTTCTACTTTTTGCAACACGAGGGCTAATGAGACCGGGACCTACAGCTTAAAGCCGACTCCGAACTGCTACGAACATTTATGCCACAGTGGGATTCGAACCCACGAACTCCGTTACCGAAGGCCAGCACCCTAACCATTCGGCCATCGTTCGTGGTTATCGAAAACATATTCGTTTTTCTCCAATTTGTTGACGGTCCCCTATGGGGTTTCGGGAAAAATTCTTTGCTGAAATATATGACGTCTACCATCCTGTTTAAACGCCTGAGGATAATTCCTCTTGTACTCTTCTAGATATGCAGCAAAATGTCTAAAATCGCAAGTAACTCGTCATCATTGGCAATATAGCGTATGACTGCATTGTGTATAAGAAAACTAAGTTCTTTTTATAACGTTAAACCTTAATGGTGACGGAAAAACTTAATTCTAAATAGATCAGAATTATTTATTTAATCATGAATCAAATATAAGCTGTTATTATGAACACTTTTTTAGCTTCAAAGATGCAGTATTTCTTTAACCCTTTCGTGGGCCGTGGGAAGATAATTTCCCACCTACAAGATCTTACAAAATACACCTGTGGGAAGCGCAAAACCCATTCTAATATATGAGTCTTGTAATTGAAACGACAGGAAGACTGATTCCCGCTTCGGTTTTGCATGTGATGAGGCGATTTAGATCTGATATATAACTGTTTCATTCATTCAAGAAGTAAAATGTTCGGGATCTAAATCTGACCTCATCACATCGTTGCAGATAGAGAACCAAGGATCATAAATTTCGATTTAACGGATATTGTAGTCTTGTACGGTTGTCTCGGGCGGGGTTCTGATTCCAGTCCCAGATAAGAATTCCGTCTCCGTACTTGACATTAAATAAGAATGTACCTTTGTGGAGTATTTATGAGTCCCTAAGGGACAGTGCCCAATTAGAAGGGATAAGGTTGTTCACGTTGGTGGTCTCAGGGCGGGGTTTGGTCAGACCAATGAAATTCTGGCAACTATCCCGATTGGAAGACAAAAAGGAGGAGGGGACAAAGTTTGAGATAATAAAATATGAAAAATCTAAAAAATGAGGAGAGGGATTAGGAGGTCGGCCCCGGAGTAGTTTGGTTCGAAGGTCCCAGAAGAGATTGGTTCGGAGGTCCCAAAAAAGAAGGTGCTCGATAATCCAGCCAAGTCCGCCAGAAAGTGTTCCTGCACAAAGTAGTACGGCCGCACCCCAAAGACTCAGGAGAAAGCCCCTGACGATGTCTGTAACAGATCAACGGATGATAAAAAGATTCCCTCTCCTGATAAGCTATTGATACCCTTCAACCAGAAGTGTTCCGGGCCCAGCTTTTAGACCCACAAAGGTACCCATTTTGAATTACATTTTGAAATCAAGATTAGGTCCTCTCTCTGCTTACAATATTTACCTAAGTGTATAAAAAATTGTCAGAAGTAATTTTGAATAGATTGACTAAACTTACTTATTTACTTATTACTTATTACTGGTTTTGCAAATAGATGTATAAACATTTTATAATAAATTTACTTTTTTTTATATTAAGCTTTTCCCAGTTGCCATCATTTTAGCGGTTAGTTTATTCTTCGTATTTATGTCTGTAATTTCTCAGAACCTGTGATTAAATTTTAGTAAAACAAATATTTAACACAACGCAATTTAAAATAAATCCCACTATACATTTGATCACAGGTTGATACTTAAATATATAACGAGGACTACACGACATTGCACTGTCATCAATTGTTCGATCGATTGAATAAAATTAGCAGTTCTGGTTTGAAAGTTTGGAAGCTTGGAGTGAGAAATAAATGGCACACGAAAGGGTTAAAGTAGACAATAAATTAATATTGATAAAAATTAAATGAATATATTTTATCGCTTTGGTTTGGTTTAGAGCGGTCTACTTTTTTACAATACGAGGGACAATGATACCGAGATATACTGCTTAAAGCCGATTCCGAACAGCTACAAACATCTATGCCAAAGTAGGATTCGAACCCATGAAATCCGGTGCCGAAAATCAGCACTCAAACCGTTATGGGTATATATATTTTAGAATCTATTATGAAATCTATATATAAGTAAATCTTCCCATTCTTGACTATCATTCAAATACAAAAAATTGATCTTTTTCTTTTCTGTTCTAAGAACGAATCTTTGTCTTATTCCTTAGAAACATGTTCTATCGCCAGCAGTAGCTTTCTTTGATAAGTAACTTATTTGAAGACTATAAAAAGGACTGTCCGGGAAGAAAAAATCACGACTGTTGAGGAAAATTAGATGTGATTTGGAAGGACAAGTTCCTGAGTGTTTTGGAAATCTATCGGGCAAATAAAAGAAGTATCGTCTGCAGATGACACGTGACTCTTATCTGGAGCCAATCATCTGCCATCCGACAGACGTGATTCTGATTTTTCCTCACGATTACGCGAGGCAATAGTGGAGGCCTGAATTATTTACTAGCCTTCCTCTAAAGAACTGAGAAAAATAGACGGAAAAAAGATTTTAGAATTTAATGATTCTAATACTAACACTAATGTTTTGTATTGTCGGGATTTCTACTATTTTAATGTTGTATTAGAACATTGTTGATATATTAAATGTACAAAATGTGTTTTTAACGTGTATTTAAAAAACTAAATATTACAATATATGCAGCTGAAAATATGTCATTTAACACTAAACATACGATATAACGGGTCAAATGACCCATAAGGTTTATGTAAAAAATGCGATGGGAAATTAATTAAAAATTCTTATTCTTTGTGTTTGCAATACATAAAAATTAACATTATACGATTTTGTTTAGTTATAATAAAGTTTATTTGTCTATTTTCTTCCAATTTTCCACGAAGGTTTTACTGTATTAATACATTCGAAAGTGTAAATTCATCTTATTTCGACTACTCCCTGGTTTACCATTGACGCGAATTCATGCCATTTCAAATACTATTTTATTACCACAGGTGTAAATTCACAACATTTGAAATTCTTCTCCTGATGCCGAACGATGGCCGATTGGTTAGAGTGCTGGCCTTCGGTACCGGAGTTCGTGGTTTCGAATCCCGCAGTGACATGGATCTTCGTAGCCGTTCGGAATCGGCTTTAAGCTATAGGTCCCGGTCTCATTAGCCCTCGTGTTGCAAAAAGTAGACCGTAACACTCCAAAACAAACAAACCAAACCTTCCAATTTTGATATTTCATACATTTATAATCAGAAAATATAAAGTCTGGTCATTTGACCGGCTGTGGTAGAAATAGGTATGTGTTAAGTGTTGGTATGTTTAGTGTTAAGAAAAGTTCTTAAATATTTTTTTAAAATGTCATTAAAGTTTCTTCTTACTTTTTTGTACGAAGTAAAGGAAGTATTGTAATTTCGAAAAACTGCGATGTTCAGATTTCAGCGGAAATACTCATTTTGACCATGTCTCATTACGTTTTGATAAGTGTAGGAGTTACGTTCCTGCTTACGTAGAAAGAAACTTTAATTTTGAAACTTTAAGTATTAAGAACTTTAAAGTCTTTAAGTCAAACTTTAAGTCACGAATAGGAAGAATTCCTAAAATATATATTTCATAATGGATTATAAAATATAAATACCCAAGCGGTCGAACGGTTTGGGTGCTGATGTTCGGCACCGGAGTTCAATGGTTCGAATCCCACTGTGGCATAGATGTTCGTAGCTGTTCGGAATCGGCTTTAAGCAGTAGATCCTTAGCCCTCGTAGTATTCGTAAGTACTCATTTGACTATTTTTGATAGGTGACATTTTGACGTCTGTTTATACGTAAATATGTAGCTCAAATAGGTCAAAAACGGTTTGCCGAAGGTTGGAAGAGTGCTATTTTTTGGTACAGAAGTGCAAAGGGTTCGAATCCAACTGTGGCATGGATGTTCGTAGCAGTTCGGAATCGGCTTTAAGCAGTAGATCATTAGCCCTCGTAGTATTCGTAAGTATTCATTTGACTATTTTTGATAGGTGTCATTGTGACGTTTGTTTATACGTAAATATGTAGCTCAAATTGGTCAAAAACGGTTTGCCGATGGGTGCTAGAGAGCTATACTTCGATACAGAAGTGCAAGGGGTTTGAATCCTGCTGTTCTTAGCCGTTTGGAATCGGCTTTAAGCAGTGGGCTCCTGTTTCATTAGGTATCGTGTTGTAACGTCACTGGATCCTCGTGTAGCGTGTGCTTGTCGAAGTTGTAGTAACACGATGTAAAGATTATAACAATAACAACTTTTATTCCTGACTAAATATGAAGCTATTTACAAATTTTCCGAATGGAAATCACAGGGCTCGGGTGAGCTGGTACGGACCCAAACGTCCCAGGTTCGACGCGAACCTAAATAGCAATCTGAGGTCAGGTGCCCGACAGATATATCGTTGTTCAGGGTTACGACTTGGACTCCTTGAGTCCCACAAAAAACTGGAGAATGGTTCTCCAAAAAACACCAACGGAACCTGTCGTTGAATTCTCTCGTTCTCTTCTCTTTTATCGTAGTCAATCTTCCTCCGGCGAAAACTAGCGCCGCCTGACGTCACCTTTCTCCTCTTCCCAATGGCTTTTCCTTCCCACGTCGCCGCCCTGCTAACCTCCAATTGGTCCTTTCGTTGGCTCCTGAGGCTGGTTGCACACACAGCGGATTTTTTACAGAGTGGAGAATTAGCCGTCGCTGATCAATCAAATCAACCTATCAAAGCTGTTGAATTCGTTGAGTAGCGAAGGTAAATTCTCCGCTCGGTAAAAAATCCTCAGTGCGTGCAACCAGCCAGACAGTTTGTCCTTCCCGCGTTGCGTCCGGCTTTATGATCACCTCGAACATCTCAAGGCGTGTCAAACAGAAATTCTTTTGTAGTTTAATATCAAAATTCCGGACCGTATGTCGCCTTGGACTGGGTTTTAACAAAACCTCTTCGTGAAGCCAATGGGGTGTAGCAATCTCACAGTGTATCAAAACAGCAGACCGCATCGCTCCAAACTTAATTAGCCATAGAAGGTTGAAATTTGTATCTAAAATTGTTTGTATCTAGCATTTAGGAGTGATAATGGTCACACTCGTATTACAGGGCACACTCAATGGGCTAATGGAAACCCAGGCCAAAGGCGAATGGGAAAATATTACTTATGACTGTTAATTTGTATTTTACACTTTTATAACATCTGATGTGCACCTCCCTTTTGCACTGCAATCTGGTCTCTATGTGACGAGATGCTTCGATATAACTTATATTGACAGAGGCCAGGAATAACTGAAAAACAACTAGCCGCCAAATATACGAAATTTTGTTTTTATGACTGTTTTAACAGTCAGTTGTACCCAATGACGTAGGCAATGAACTTAGGGGACCGGTCCCTCTCCGAAATTCTTAAAGACCGTTTCGTGGAAAGAAAATGGACCATGTGTGTGGGTGTGTCATCTAAATAGCTGTGCGTAGATAACAGAGGGCTTAGAACAGTGACGCTGAGTTAAAGCGTAGGAGCAAATTGTATTCGACAAGAGCAGATTAACTAACACATTTGACAACTCATCACAATATTGTTGCACGATCGGAAGAAATTGTGAAAATTTTTTGTCAAAAATTTCAAAAAGAGCATATTTTGTAATATATAGGTAAAATTTTGAACATTTTCATTTTCTTTCAAAATTATTCTTTTTCTTTGGTTATACTTCTGTTTCAAAAATTAGAATTTAATACCATGTATAGTTTATATCTTTTTACTATTAAATTCATTGTGTAGTCACTACATTACTCATTCACAGCTATAAATTTATTCATTATATCCTTTTTTAATTATTTTAATATTTTAAAATCACATTGTATTATGATACTCACTAAGGAGTAATATAAAAATCAATAAGAAATAAGAAAACCTATAGTTTTATTGAAGTATTCACAAAAAACAATGTCCCTCTCTGAATATAATTTCTGGCTATGGCCCTGGTTGTACACTTCCATTTTTGATTGCAATCGTCAGTCTATATGACAAAATATTTCAATATAGCACATAATAACGCTACCGGCCTATATAAAAGCTGAAAGATAACACGTATTTAGAAAGAACCACAAGTTGATTTTCAATATTTTGCTTAATCCTTTTTATCCTGATTTACTGTCAACAAAAGTATTATAAATGTAAGTAAGGCATTTTCGTGTTATTGTAACATAAAAACCAGATTTTTTTTGACATGTCAGATTTTAAGTATTCGATTCCCATTAAAATAACTCATTCGTGATAATTTATAATATTAAAAACTAGGCGATATGCATTTTTTATTTTAACTCTTTTTATCCTGACGGCACTTAGAAGTACCGCTTCAATCAAACACCTATGTATTCCCTATAAAGCCGTTTTTCCTGACGGTACTCACAAGGACATGAACGATGTAGTTCCTACAGCAGAAAAGAAATGACAGCACCAATCAGGAATTCTTTTTATTCGCATAGTAGGGATTTTATAATTGGCGTGCTGCATTCGAAGGTCATTTTGTGGTAGAGTTGATACTCTTGTTGTTCAATTGAGTAAATTTAGTGGTTTATTACCAGTTATTTGGTATTATATAGACTTTTATACATCGCAGCTATGCATTTCATTTGTTTTATTCATAATTTAATGTTTTATTTTCTATCATAGAGTCAAAAATATATGTTGGTACTAGAAAGTACCAGCTGCAAAATTAAATACTAAAATACAGTAAAAATTAATTTTCTTTTTTCTACGATTATTCTCCATTAAAACGTATCTAATGACGCAAAAATGCAGTAAGAAAGTTGAAGGTAAATTAATTCAGGATATAAAGGGTTAATTTATAAAAGGCATAAATCTTATAGCGTATAAATATGAAAATTACTTAGAAAATTCATCAAACCCCAAACATACGAATCGAGACTCTGCAGTATGACTGCATGAACTACTACGGAATTTCCTCTTTATGTTGTCCCGGTTGATGTAAAATTTTCAAGAATGAAACACTTGTGAGTTACTTTGATAAACTAAATATTCAAAGTTGTAAGTATCATAATGGCGACCATTGAGTCTGGCACAAAAGTCGGAAAATTTTTAAAGTGATAATAAAAAGTAGAAATGATATTTTAAATTAGCATGTTACACTCAAAAAATGCATAACTTTGGCTCTACATGTCTTTTTTTAACTTCCCTTAAAAAATCTTCTGAAATCCATGATGTCCCCTTAAAACTTAAATCCCTCGTTGTGTTATACAATGCACATACTACATTAGAAAAAGAAAGAGCTTATTTTAGGCAATAACACAACCCCAAAAGATCCTTCCCAGTCGAAGAAAATGTGTTAGGGGTGGGGATGAGCTTTCTTCTAACTGTAACTTTGACCCCTTCAGGATGCCTTGAGTGTTCAAGCTTAGGAATTCTGTCTTTTCGTCACTGCCCTGGGGTCATGGCACATTACCGGCTCGACTGTGTTTTTAAAATAGCAACGCACACACCGTCAGGCTTGGAACGCTTCTCCATTCTTTGCTGTCTTGAAAAACAAAAGGTACGATGGTAGGGAGGGAGGGAGTTTTCCGAAAGCTGACACGGGGCCGTCTCCGGTCACCACGTTCGGTTTCCCGGAGCTAAATATACACCTTTGTTCGAAGGGGGTCTTCGCGTGGTGCGATCTTCCGTGAAATGCACTCGCTGAAGCTTTGGGGATATCTGATGACAAAGTCTGCTGCAGTGAAGAGTTTCTGAATTGCTAGTCTTTAGGAATGAATGGAAAGTCGTCCAAACGTGGAACAACGACACTCTTACACAGTGTTATGTACACTTATACAGTATACTTATACAGTGTACATGCATAAATATACAGTATTTGCATACGTATGGTGACACAAAAAAAAATTACCACTGTTTGAATAATTAATTAACGTAGAGAGGAAAAAGGCTCCCAACCAGGCGGCAGACGCAAAATTTCTTTCTGAATATAATATTCAGGAAGCATATACACATACAGTCAGTACAGGTTATATGGTCACCCGCTTATAAGGACATCGGCTTATATGGTCAGTTTTCTAAAGTCCCGTCTAACTTAATAGGGAATATGTGTTAGAGCGCACCGCTTATATAGTTATTGTCCTTTTCTTGTTACTGGTTATATGGTCAGTTTCATGGTATTGTGAAGACTCCCCTTTGTCCGAACACGAGCCAAAACAGCTGATCGGAGTACACCTGTGTACGGGGTACAATAGCGTGGTGTCGCAGAGTCTGGGATCTTGACAATCGGACTGAATAGACGAATACGCCCCTGATGGATCTCGTTAATGAATGCTCGGAAATTCCGTGAAGGGACAGCCAGCGAATGAGAATTCAGCTAAAAAGTATAACTGTAACTTTAACTGGAGTTCTCAAGTAACTGGGATCTTAACTGGCCCAAAACACAATTGGCGAAACCGTAACTGCCCCCCAGGTATGAAAAGCCTACAATTTTGCGACTCAGGGCTTTTCGTCATTTTTTTACGTAGGTGTGTTAACCTCATGGAGGCTTTCGCATTTTTTTACAGGAGCCATCTTTCTAGTCCGGGAGATTCGTAAAGTCCGCTCATATAGGGAGCGGAAGAGTCTCGGATACCGAACGGGAAATAAATTGGGTTTCATCACACCCTGAAAAGGCTCCCCACTTGTAAGAGATTATATTAAATCTCTTGTTTTTCTTTCGACTGTGATCGTCGTGAGGAAGTTTTACCGGCAACCATCCTTTGCAGTTCTACATGATTTGGGAATTAACATTCCTTTGTAAATAGCCGTAGTTAATCAAGAATAAAAGTAAATTTCCAATTTTATCTTTGACTGTGATCCATTCTTCACGTTACCTCTCATTTGAGAATATTGAAAGCGTCACAGTATCAACGAGGTTCCTTATTTTTTTCTTTTTGTTTTTTTTAAGAAGTCAATGCGAAATCAAAGAGGACCTAAATTCAAGTCTTTATTTCCCTCCTTTTCTTGTTTGTGTAGACTCATTGTCGGAGTCTCTCACCTTTCTCAGTTCTCTTACCCCCTGACCAAAGGTGGACATCTGTCTGTTTATTGGTTGAAGATATCTCCTCCTGCTTAAGTTGAAATTGAGACGAAATAAGTAAAGGAAAATTTTGTTGCATTTGGATCATACGTCACGAATAAGAACGTTCATTTTTTTATTTATGGTTTTGAAAACAAGAACTTATCATTTGCTGCCAAAAATGAGTAGATTGAAAATTACTAAAAATCTAATCTTTCAAAGGCTGCTTTCGAAAAAGCAAATTCGATTTCCCGGACGACATTAAACAACATTTTAGCGGCCAAACATTACTCCTCAAGTGTTGAAATCGCTGATCAAGAAAGAAAACGTCAGCGCTTGTCACCTAATGGGAATGTGGATAAGACTCTTCTGTTATGGATTAAAAAAGCACGGTATATGCATAATAGGTTAGTATTGATCCGCATATATCCTCCCAGCATTTATGGTCTGTTTTTTTCTGGACCGCTGAACATATAACTGATACAGACTGTATATATTTATATAGATGTGTATAAGTATGTGTGCGTTTTAAGAAAAAGTAAAACTAAATGTACAGATAAATATAGATAGATTGTATAAAACTCGTGAAAAAAATCCCTAGGAAAATAATACTACTGATATCTTAAGAAGAGATTCTTCAACACCTACTCTAGGCTGACTAATAGCGCCCTCAGCAAAGTGACTAATTAACGTTTTATAAATCTGTATTGCTAGTTTAGATAATTATCTAACTAAAAGGGGGTGTAAGTCTCTATTAGGTTTTCAGGCATGATAAAACTCCTTTCTCACTTGTACATGGTCTTTATTTAGAAGCATTTTTCTCAGCGCATCTAAAAATAAAATTGCTAATGTTCTATTTCTGAAAAACATATTTGGCCATGACTGCCGATGTTTCATTACTATTTTGCCATGTGGATTTCCTGCATATATAATTAGATCTAAATCATTGGCCTATTTTAAATCTCCTTTTCGATATTTTTTCTACTTTTTAATACAATTTTGCTTTTTTACTCACACAAACACACACTTACACACTCGTATTGTGACCTCACGGCCACCAGATTTCAACGTCCACTAGACACTCGATTTGGTAGGACAATGGTGAAGTTTGAGTGCCTGGGAAAATAACACAACTAGACAAAAGCTATATGTTCCGGTCCCGAACTTGACAGGCTACTTTAGTGTTTGAAGATGATAGACAGAGGTAGGTCGAACAGTCTATCGCCGGCTAGAGGCAATTGCTAGACTAGCGAGGACGTCACTTTCATCACAGACTAACTACATAGAAAGAGGCGTGTGAGTGACGTCAGGTGGTGCAAAAATATAAAGAGGGGAGGAAATGAGTAACTTTGGTCGGAAAGTCAGGAGAGACGACGGAGAGTTCAAGTGTGGGAGATCTTTTTATTCGATCTCATCTTGTTACCGATTCGCCCTTAGCTGTTAGGGTACATAAAGTAGACTTGACCTCCGATCTGATATTTTTTTATCCTTCAGGAATATTTTCACACCCGTTGTATATTTCCACCCATCTGAAATCCCCTTAACTCTTCAGTAAACTGTTTTAAAATTTTATTCTCTTCATTAAACAATTGTTTTCCTTAGCAAGGCTGTTTTCCAGATCTGTAAGTTTCCGTGACACCTATGCCAAAAATAGAGAAACCCCAAAAAGCAGCAATATATATATATATATATATATATATATATATATATATATATATATATATATATATATATATATATATATATATGTAAAGAATAGTAAACGAGATCAGGAAACTAATGCAGGTATTTTGTATAGAACCCCAAAGACGGCCTAAGAAAATTCTCAGGTGTTTTCAAATCTTATGTCAAGGGCCAAAATTCCCGCATCCTTTTGGTTTCCCCTTTTTAACCCCTAACCCAAATTCACCGCTGGAGCTACAGTTTACGCCTTCAGAAAAGGGTCTAACCAATTATAATTCTACATTACTCTAGCGGAAAATGCATATTTTTCTAGAGATTTTCATACAGATTTTGATTGAGATGTTGACCCAGGTGTTAAGAGACTTTTACTTATAACTCCATTCTAGCTGACCGCTCAGTTTGTCCTGTTTCTATAAATCTTAATAAATGTCCTAACAAAGGTCTTTAACTAAAATGGTGTCATTTTATGGGCCATGACTGCAACCACCCATCGTAAAATCCATGTTATATATATATATATATATATATATATATATATATATATATATATATATATATATATATATATATATATATACATATATAAAAACCATGTGATTTTAAGCTCATTTACCCTGGAAAAATTGTATAACGGAATTTTTACCCTTACCTTTTTACTATTACCATTATATAAAAAGAAACAGTCGAGTATATGTATATGTATACATATATATATATATATATATATATATGTGTGTGTGTGTGTGTGTGTGTGAGTGTGTGTATATATATATATATATATATATATGTCTGTCTATGTGTTTGTGTGTATACATGTATGTGTATACGTATGTGTTTATTTGAATGCGTGCGTAAACATATGTGTACACAACATTCTCTTGAAGAGAACAGAAAATAATTTCCATTCCTTATAAAAGTAAAGCCCTAAAGACTTAATCCTACATCTGTAGCTTATTTACACGCCTGAATCTGTAGTTAAAAATAAATTTAAAAAAAAAACTTTAAAGAACCAAACAATAAATTGATGATGGACTAAAATTTTGCTACCAAAATGAATTTCTTTGCAAGTAAACAATTTGTTTATTTGTTTAATCACATTTTCACCAAAAATAGAGAAAATAGCCTTCATGTACCTTCATTATTCTTGTGTGAAACCTACTAAAAGCTTGCTAATAAAGACTTAAATCTTGTTTACGTAAAAATTCAAAACAAATACTTTTAGTCTACTCTAAATTAAAATTACCGGAATTCACAGCCGATATAAAAACCCGACGAAAATATTATTGTCTAGAATATATATGAATTTATAACTCGAAATTTATCAAAATAGAGAATGTAAAAATATAACTATATTTTGCTTTATTTTTTGTGAAACATATACTCAAGTTAAGAAGAATCACTCAACAAACTACTTGTTTATCAAAAGAGGCAAAAAAGGATAAAATAAAATTTCCAGGGGCTAAAAATCACACGAGTTCTCGAGTTCCCAAAACATTGCATTAAAAGGGATTACACAAAACAAGACGATCTCTTGATAACAAAACTGTTTATTTCAAAAATATTTTCAAAAGCCCGTGAGTTTTCAGCGAAGGAATAATTTTAATATTTTATATATTCTTTTCCTTTTACGACCTGGAAAATGCAAATACTCGGACTAATTCAGAGATTCATCGTCTTTTATTGAATATTTTTCTGCATCTTCTTATTTCCGCCTTTTTTTTCAAACGAAAATATATTTCGCTGCATCCGATGTTGCTCAACATCTGATAGATTTCTTTTTTCTGTTTTCTTCGTAAATATTTTTCTGAGATGTTTACATCGTGATTAAATACGACTCTGAATGGCATGCTAGGAGATCAGTCAGAAAATGCGAACACTGAAAGCATTTTTTTTTTCTTTTAATATTTCAAAAACGAGCCGCGGTAGTGCAGTCTTCAAAATCATCGATCTCATAATAGGTTGTAAGTACGAGGCTCAAGCATACCAGAGATCTACCATGTTCATTAATGACAGTTGTGGCACTTAAAACAGGTTCGTAATCACAATGTCCTTTAAGTTCCCAAACCATACCTTTGAAGGTGGTAGGCCAAGCTTGGTGGGCCGAACGATGGCCGAATGGTTAGGGTGCTGGCCTTCGGAACCGGAGTTCGTGGTTTCGAGTCCCACTATGGCATGGATGTTCGTAGCAGTTCGGATCGGCTTTAAGAAGTAGGTCCCGGTCTCATTAGCCCTCGTTGCAAAAAGTAGACCGTAGCGCTCCAAAACCAAAACCAAACCAAAAAAAAACCAAGCTTGGTGGATTTCCAGCTTGGTCCCTGCTTTTAAATTACGATGACCCACATTGTTTGTGTTATCCTTCAGAATAATATTTTCTACCTATATATGGTGTTTCTATAATAAAATCGCCAACGAATATCTACAGCTAGTTAGCCGCAAGTAATATTTGGAAATACTATTACAAAAATGTTTACGGCACTATCCGCTGTACCTCAAGTACATTTCCTTTTAGTTTATATACACTCAAGAGCTAAAACACTATGACCACCTGTAAATAACGAGTTGGTCTGCCTTTGGCGAGCAACACAACTTCAACCCGCCTTGTCATGGATGCCACAAGTTCTTGGTAGAAGGCCGGAGAAAGATTGTACCAAATATTTAAGCAGCAGTTACACAAATCCGAGATATTTCGAATGAGTGGTCTTTGAACTCTGAGCTGACTTCCCATGACTTCCCAAATGTATTCTATCGGATTGATATCCGGCGAGTTAGGCGGCCAGGACATTAACTGGAATTCAGCATCATGTTCCTGGAACCACTCCAACACAATTTTAGCCTTGTGACACGGGGCGTTGTCCTGTTGGAACATACCATTTCCAGGTGGAAAAACAGAGGCCATGTAAGGGTGCAACTGGTCCGCAATGATGTTCAGATATCCTGTAGCATTCACGGTCTGCTCTAACACAACCACGAGTCCCAGAGACGCCCGTGAGAACGTCCCCTAAAGTACAATACCGCCACCACCGGACTGTGTATGACTTACTATACATTGAGGGAGCAACTATTCACCTGGAATACGGCGTATCCTGACACGGCCATCGGCGAGATGAATGACAAACCGTACATCTGACCAGGCAACTCTCTCCCACTGATCCATGGACCAGTCGAGATGTTCCCGGGACCACCGTAGGCTCAGTTGGCGATGACGCTTGGTCAGCAAAGGCACATGAGTGGGACGTTTGCTGCGTAGCCCCGTATTCAACAGTGCCAGCTCAACAGTGTGCTCCGATACTATTCTACTTGGCCCTGCATAGTATTGAGTTGTCAGCTGAGCCACTGTCTGGCTCCGGTTTTGCTTCACCATGCGAGACAGTCTCCGACGACCTTTTTCTTTGATAGCGTGTGGACGTCCAACACCATGTCGTCTACTGCTGGTTTCACCGCCATTCATCCACTTTGCATAAGTACTAACAACTGTAGATCGCGAACAACCCACGAGTCGTGCAGTTTCGGAAATACTTGTTCCGAGCCTTCCAGCCATTACAATCTGCCCTCTATCAAAATCGCTTAGATCAGCAACCTTTCCCATTACACGCAAAAGTAAGTGAAAGAATGATTCTTCAGACTGTTCAGCAGCAGTTAAATACAACTTCCACCTGATCACGTTCCTTCCATGTCATCCAGGCGAGTTCCTTGTAAAATGTAGAGGTAGTCATAATGTTTTGGCTTGTGTGTGTGAGTGTGTGTGTGTGTGTATATATATATATATATATATATATATATATATATATATATATATATATATATATATATATATATATATATATATATATAGAGAGAGAGAGAGAGAGAGAGAGAGAGAGAGTAAGACGGGCGTTGAATAGAGTCTACATTGCAATCCAAAAGGTTTTGGTTTGGTTTGGAGTGCTACGGTCTACTTTTTGCAACACGAGGGCTAATGAGACCGGGACCTACAGCTTAAAGCCGATTCCGAACGGCTACGAACATCCATGCCTCAGTGGGATTCGAACCCACGAACTCCGGTTCCGAAGGCCAGCACCCTAACCAATCGGCCATCGTTCGGCCAAACAAAAAGGAAGGTACAAAACTGTGTTACAACATTCCTATATACAAATTTTCACTTTCTGCGGATAATCGTTTTCCAATTCCTACAGTGGTGATTTTCATTTTCCTGAATGCTCTCGTTATAGAGAACGCTGATTGACATTGAAGGAGAAGGTGTACAACATATAGCCGACCTAATTGTAACTTTCTACAACTAATTGTTTTCCAGTTACACCAGGCAATGTTTATGAATGTTCTCGTTGAAAAGAATGTTAATTTAAATTAAAAGAGAACCTACAGAGATAGATGTTATAAAAATCCTGATTGCAAAATATGAACCTTCAATGATTAACCATTTTGCAGTTATGCTCCGGTACTGTTAATATTGGTTACATTGAAAGTTCAGGTTATAAAGAACATTGATTGAAATAAACGGGGATCTGCATAACTAGATGTTATAAAAATCATGATTGCAAAATTTGAACTTTCTATGATTTACCAATTTTTAGTGATGTTCCGGCACAGTTAATATTCGTCACATTGAAAGTTTTCGTTAGACAGACGCTGACTAAAATCAAACGGAGATCTGCAGAACTAGATGTTATAAAAATCCTTATTGTAAAATTTGAACTTTCTATGATTAACCACTTTACAGTTATGTTCCGGCACAGTTAATATTCGTCACAATGAAAGTTATCATTAAAAGGACGCTGATTGAAATCAAAAGGAGATCTGCAGAACTAGATTTTAAAACAATCTTGGCTGCAAAATTTGAACCTTCTATGATTAACTCTTTTTCAGTTATGCACCGGCACAGTTAATATTCGTCTTATTGAAAGTCCTCGTTATAGAGAGTGCTAATTAAATCAAAAGGGAACCTGCACAACTAGATGTTAAAACAATTCTGATTGCAAAATTTAAGCCTTCTATGGCCATTATCAGTAATGTCTCGCAGTAATAGTTCTTATATTGAATGTTCTCGATTTAAAGAATGCTAAAAAGATAAAAAAAAGAAATGCAGAGAGAAACTAGATATTACAATATTAGGAAATTCAAACTTTGAATATCCTACTGCAAATAGTTTTTTTAATTATGTTTGATACATACTCAAAAAGACGCCATAAAAAATCAGCCAAAATTTGATACTTTGAATATTTAAAGTTTCAAAATTGAAATTTAGTAGTATGTACGTAGAGACGTGACACTGAAATTTATGGTATTTGACGTAGGCCTGCTTAAAATGCGTCTTTCCTTTTAAATCTGAGCAATAAAATTTTTCTGAATAAAATAGTTCCTTTACATTGTAGAAAAAAAAAGTAAAATATGATAACATAAAATGTTAATGTCTAAAATTCGCATGAATTTTTTAAATTCCCACAACATCCCCTTAAAAAAGGTTGCATCTATTAAATCATTTATCTCGAAAATATTCAAAACCCCGTGATTTTTCAGCAAAGAAATTAATATTAATATTCGATATATTATTTTTTTAAAGAATACTCCGGACATCAAAATTCTTACACATATTCATAGATATTTTGTCTTTTATTGAAAGTTTTTCTTCTCGTTTTCCATTTCCTCCAAATGAAAATTTTTCCTTGCATCCGATATTCTTCATCAATTCGTGGATTTCTTATTACAGACTGTTCGTAAATATTATTCTTTGATATTTGAATCTTGGTTAAATTAGAATCTGAAAGACCGATTCACGGATCACTCGATGGCTACGAACAATCCCCTGTATAATAATAGCCTAAGTTATCTGTCGGTCTGTCCTCGAGTTTATGAAACGGTTGTACCTGGAATGGATAGAGCCATCCATATTGGATTCTTGATAAGTTAGGGTTAGCAAGTTCGGAATCCATCCTTTCCCAACTTTACGAGCGTTTAATGTCATTATTTCAATCCCTATTTTTCTCCGGTTAAGAGCAAGCGATTAAAATTATACCATTAAAGTAGATGAAAATAACATTTTTTTTTTCTAGCATTATGACGTCATTCTTTTAACCATTTCATTTAATCATTTCTTATTTTAAATTATTTAAATATCATCTGCATTATTTCCATACGTTCTATCACTGAACTTAGATATTACGCAAATATTTTTCTTTTATATTTGGCTTAAATAATCGATTAAATACATAGGTGATAGTTTTAAATTTTATCATCAATTATTTTTGATGCAATGAAAATTTTATCACTGGTATTAAAAACAAATTTTATCTACCTCCAGGATGTAGTGGAAATGATAGTTTCATTTATTTACTTCCATTAAATACTGTAGCAAAGAAGTTGGGAAGAAGTTAGCGATACTTTCGACGTAGCTAAGATAACTTCATTATCTTTCTAAATGAATTCAACGTGATTCTAAACTGCATTCACAGTATCGGGATACTTTAGAGGAGTATGGAGATAAACAAATTATTGAGCGTGTACCAGATAATTCTCAACTGAAAAACAAACTATTTCTTTTACTTGCCTTGTAGGGTATTTACAGTTATGGAAAATTAAAAAATTTTACTAATCCCGTCATGTGACGGGCTATATGCTAGTGAAAGCATATTTCTTGTAATTTACTTACAACATTAACACCAGTGTTCGTTTACAAAGGGGAAACACAGTAAAAATATAATACCTTATATTTGGACTAAAACATTTATTCTGTACACTATTTACAACTTGCTACACTACTTGATCACCATATAACATAACCAACAATTATTTATGTTTTATATTCATATTTACACCATAGTTATTACAATTCTCTTTTGTTATACGTTATTCCTTAATCAAAATATTGAATTACTAACTGAGGCCTAAATAACAGTCATGAATATGTTAAATCTGTTTACCTCCAGATATTACAGGGAAGCAGGCTGGGGCTTTAATCAGGATGTAAAGGGAGGGATTAAAAGGACGTCGGTACTGGCGTAGAACCGGTTATTTTGCTGTACGTCTATGCTGGCATGAGGGTTCGGAACTCGATATATATATATAAAATCAGGGGTGTCGTGTGAAATTTCTATTTATGGAGTGGGTGGGGGCTTTCTCTTACTGTTGATTATATCTCAATAAAAAAATAACCTTTTCTATCTAATAAATGTATACATGAAATGTTATGGTGGGGAGGGAGGTATATTTAAACAAAATACACGTACGTGAACCATTAACTGTGTTTAGGATTCGCGTTTTCTGTTTTGACTATGAATAAATTTCTATACTAAATTGAGAGGAAAAATGAACATTAGAGTTTAATATTTTATCATTCTTTTTTTTGTGCATTAGATATATATACTCTGGAGAGCCAACAAAACTGGTACACCTACCTAATATTGTGTAGGCCCCCGCGAGCTCCCAGGAGTGCCACAACAGGATCCTGCAGGGCTGTCCATAAATCTCTAATTGATTGGATGTTTTACCTAAGGTCGTAGTCATCATGTAGTCCTTTAAATATTACCCAACCGCTACGGAAATATTTACTAATCTAGAGCTGTGATGTTACAGAGCATCACACAGGCCGTTGTTTTTAGTATCTATGCCACTTGGAGGTGCCAAGAAAATGAGCCAAAGGCTATACCAAATAAGCCAAAATGTGCTATGGTGAAAGAGCGTCTTAGTGAGTCTTCGTAATTTAGAAGCAGGAACCAAGTAGATGACTCCCAACCTTGGTTTGCACACTAGAGTTATTGTCTGAGAACTTAGACAACATTTTTTTTATCAATGCAGCAGGCGATACACAGACATTACCCTGGCGCCTTAAGAATGGGAGCGAGAGACAATTGCGTCTGTCTGCGCCGAAAATCGCAATGGAACGAGCCCGTTGACGATAAAACCCTTCTCTTTTCCGATCAGTAGGACGGCAACTACAGACTGAATCTAGTTTTCGTACCCCAGCCACCATTAATATACACGGTAGATCTTAAGCCTCTCGAGTCCCGAACGAGCAACCCTCTGTAGTTACAAGGTCGTTGCTTTTGCAGATTGAGCTACCGCTGCTCTCCCATAATGTTATACCACTAATGCCAACCTTTGACACAATATTCCACTACGTGATTTGAGGGAGGATTACATACATGGTAGATGGGTAAAAGGTAAGGAATTTTGAAAAACGGAGAGGTAAATCTTCTTTAGAGCTACTTTCGATAAATTACATCTATGAATGTGTACATCAGTTGTATAGATGAAAATTTTTTATAATATTAAACTGCATACAGATGTTTAGGGATCATTAGAAAAAAATTCCATGACTGATTAAAACCTATAAGTTAGAAACATATGAATGGGGTTCCACTGTATTTAAACTGCGGAACCACATTCCTTACCTTTACCTTCCCCCCTCCGTAGTTTCGAGATCGTTGCTTTTGCAGATTGAGCTACTGCGGCTCTCTCAAAACGCTATACCACTAATGTCAACCTTTGACACTTGAAATATATTCCACTACGTGATTTGAGGGAGGAATACATACATGGTAGATCGGTAAAAGATAAAGAATTTTGAAAAACGAAGCGATAAATCTTGTTTAGAGCTACTTTCAATGAATTACATCTACACATCTGTACATCAGCAGTATGAATGAAATATTTTTATAATATTAAAACTGCATATAGATGTTTAAAGATCATTAGAAAAAAATTCCATGAATAATAAAAACCTATAAATTAGAAACATATAAATGGGGTTCCACTGTATTTATATAGTGGAACCCCATTTCTTAACTTACCTTCCTCCCTCTGTAGTTACGAGATCGTTGCTTTTGCAGATTGAGCTAAAGCGGCTCTCCCAGAACGTTACATCACTAATGTCCACTTTTGACACTTGAAAAATATTCCACAGCGTGATTTGAGGGAGGAATACATACAATGTAGGTTGGTATAAGGTGAGAAATTTTGAAAACACGGAGTGGTAAATCTTGTTTAGAGCTACTTTCGATGAATTACATCTATGAATGTGTACATCAGCCGTATAAATGAAATATTTTTATAATATTAAACTGCATATAGATGTTTAGGGATCATTAGAAAAAAATTCCATGACTTATAAAAACCTATAAATTAGAAACATATAAATGGGGTTCCAATGTATTTAGACTGTGGAACCCCATTCCTTACGTTTACCTTCCCCCCTCCGTAGTTACGAGATCGTTGCTTTTGCTACCGCGGCTCTCCCAAAACGTTATACCACTAATGTCAACCTTTGACACTTGAAGAATATTCCACTACGTGATTTGAGGGAGGAATACATACATGGTAGATGGGTAAAAGGAGAAATTTTGGAAACATGAAGTGGTAAATCTTCTTTAGAGCTACTTTCGATTAATTACATATATGAATGTGTCCATCACCTGTATTGATGAAATATTTTTTATAATATTAAACTGCATATATATGTTTAACGACCATTAGAAGAAAAAATCCCATAACTGATAAAAACCTATAAATTAGAAGCATATAAATCGAACCCCATTCCTTACCTTTAACTTCCCCCTCCGTAGTTACGAGATCGTTGCTTTTGCATATTGAGCTATTGCGGCTCTCCCAGAACGTTATACCCCTAATGTCCACTTTTAAAAATATTCCACACTTGAAAAATATTCCACATTGGGATTTGAGGGCGGAATACATACATGGTAGATGGTTCAAAGGTAAGAAACTTTAAAAAACGGAGCGATAAATCTTGTTTAGAGCTGCCGAACGATGGCCGATTGGTTAGGGTGCTGGCCTTCGGTACCGGAGTTTATGGGTTCGAATCCCACTGTGGCATGCGTAATCATCTATCATGTTTAATAGTATCATGTGTTATTTGTTGTTACCTTTTGGCAACGGCGTATTTGTTGTTACCCGTTGGCAACGGTAGTAAATAGTAGTAATGATGCTGTGATGTTAAATAATGGTTATGGTTATGGTTTTGGAGATCTACGGTCTACTTTTTGCAACACGAGGGCTAATGAGACCATGATGTTAAGTAAAGGAGTTCTACGTTCTATGATGATGTGTACTCGATATTTTTTATGTTTATTCATGGATGTTCGTAGCCGTTCGGAATCGGATTTAAATTGTAGGTCCCGGTCTCATTTGCCCTCGTGTTGCAAAAAGTAGACCGTAGCACTCAAAACCAAAACAAACTTATTTAGAACTACTTTCGATAAATTACATCTACAAATGTGTTCATCAGCCATTATAGATGAAACATTTTTATAATATTAAACTGCATATAGATGTTTAAGGGCCATTAAAAAAATTTCGTAACTGATAAAAACATATAAATTAGAAACATATAAATGAGGTTACACTGAAGTTAAAAATACACGCGTATGTATGTGCACATGTAATAATAAAATTTTCATATCTTTTAGAAGGGCAGAATAAAAAAAAATTGCTAGGCAAAAGCTTAGAAGACTTTATCAGTGATCGTTTAATCTGAGCCACTCTGCAATTGAAGAAATGCAAAACAATAACTTAATGTTTGATGAAAGAATTATTTCGAAAAATGAAGGTCTTTTGAAATAAACAATGTTTTTATTTTATCAGTAATAGTTTGAACAAATATTATTTACAGATGGACGGATGATACAAATAAAAATAAATCTATTTCTGTACACTTTTCCTTTATTTCCTTTCTTTATTTTCTATAACTCTAATTAATCTTACATAAAGCCTAACACAATCCCGTCGAAAAATTTAGCTAAACAAATCGAAATATTTTCACCAGCAAAAGAAAACAAACCTTTCCTATTATATAACCCAAAATTTGTTGGAATTCATAGGATATGCAAGCGCTAAAAATATTATATTTTAAATTTATTTATTTCGATTCACAGCTAACCCAACGGAAATTTTTAAATCGAAAAAAAAATAATAAATGTGTTTTTCTTCTTATTTCATCTAAATATTTGTAAACTGAACAAGAACTATTCACCAAACTAATTCTTTAACAAGATGTTTTTAAAAATATATATAAAATGTGAAGACTAGAAAGCAAGTTTTCCCATTTCATAAAATATCGCATTGAAAAGGATTTAGCATATAACGCTCCTTTTAATAAAAGTGTTTATCTCAAAAATATTTAAAAGTCCATGATTTTTCACAGAAGATATAGTTTTAATGTTCGATATATTCTTTCAATTTCCAACTGAACTTTGAAATATTCACAGGATCATTGTCTTTTTATTGACTAATAGCATGCCATCGCCTGTGAACAGCTATACGATGAGAATGATAGTAAAATAAATTCGTTTTCATTAACTGTATGAAGAAATCGGTTCAGCTCTAATAAAGAAAATAAAACAGCATCAGGTACAATCATTATTCAGGAAGGTGGTCACCTCGGTTAGTTTGGTTTGTGCCATTACGGTGGTTTGTGTCATAAGGTGAATGATGACTGACTCCATTTTACTTTTATTTTTTAGCATTTATTTATTCACACATATAGAGAGCCGCGGTAGCTCAGTCGGCAAAGGCAACGATCTCGTAACTGAGAGGTTGGGGGTTCAGAACCAAAACCGGCCTAAGATCAGCCGTGTTCTTTAAAGGTAACTGGGACACGTAAAATAGGTTCGTGTTCACAATGTCCTCCAAGTTCTCAATCAATACCTCTGGGGGGTGGCAGGCCAAGTCTGAGGGTCTTCTGCTTTGTCCCTGCTTCAAACTTAAGAGGACCTACTTGAGCGAAGTTCTTCTTTCACCTTAATGGTGCTCATTAAAACGAAAGGCGCACTCCTTTTCCTTAATACTAGTAGCGTATGGCTTAATCGTGCTTGTATTGTCCGAGTGGCA
Organism: Pardosa pseudoannulata; assembly: GCA_032207245.1. Lineage (NCBI taxonomy): Eukaryota > Metazoa > Arthropoda > Arachnida > Araneae > Lycosidae > Pardosa > Pardosa pseudoannulata. The sequence continues at coordinate 96,956,936 of CM063510.1, forward strand.
TGAGAAACAACAACAACAACGAGAAGGAGTAGGAGGAGGAGAAGAAGAAGGAGGAGGAGCCACTAGAGAGCGTTGGTCGAGAGTCTCCTCATCCGAGCGATCGAACCCTTTGTGTCTGCTAAACTTTGCGCTCTAGTTTGAGTTGAGTTGTAGGGATACGTGGGAGTCGACACACAATGGAGTCGCAAAGTCTGTACACCACACGGTCTACTTTTTGCTACATGAGGGCTAATAAGACCGGAACCTGCTACTTAA
>CM063510.1:96967190-97022190 GCA_032207245.1 Pardosa pseudoannulata
ATCATATTGCCATATGATATATAATCATATTATATATCATATATATTATAATAATCATATAATCATATGCATTTAAACCAACTTTACAAAAGTAGCATAGATGACTATAAAAAAACACAAAAGCTTAAAATCTTTAGCTAAAACGGCCACATGCTTCTTTTATTAGCAGTATTGGTGTGATGGTAATTGAAGTTGAAATAAAATGAAATAAAAAAAAATATTATAAATTCGGGTTTCCCTTAACCCTATAATACAAAGTAAACAAACCATGACATAGACCAAGTCACTCACACATGTGTTGGCATAGACCCACCGTCTTCTGATTACACTATCGAAATTAGAATAAAAAAAATTTTGATGCATGCTAAAAAAAAATCGTAAAAAAGTATATTAGTGAACCGTGTGGCTTCGAAATCGTATAAAAAATTAATTGGTTATATCTCCAAACTAAACCAAACTAATTGTTCTTCAAAATGCACTTCTAAATAAAATAACAGAAGACGAAAGTTTTCCATACGCACCGAAACTACTGAGTTCTGGGGTTTTAAAATAAAAATGTTCATTAAAAAATAATATTTCAGAAAGAGGAGATATGCTTAATTAAACTTAAAATTAGGAACGAAGGAGCTTGAACAACTAAGAGAAAATTCTCAAAGATGTTGATTTGTTTGTATTTTAATCTTTTTCAAATTTGAAACTAAAATATCATTGAAGCAACGAAGGAACTTAAACAACTCAGGGACAAATACTCATATATGGATGAATGATTTATTTATATTTTGATCGTTTTCAAATTTGAAACAAAAAATATTCTAGAAGCAACGAAGGAACTTGAACAACTCAGAGTCAATTCTCAAAGATGGATGCTTGATTTGTTTATATTTCAATATTTTTCAAATATGAAACTAAAAATATTCTAGATGTAACGAAGGAGCTTGTACAACTCAGGGACAAATTCTCTTAAGATTGCTGATTGATTTGTTTATATTTTAGTCTTTTTCAAAATTTGAAACTAAAAATATTCTAGAATCTACGAAGGAGCTGGACCAACTCAGGAACAAATTTTCATAGAGGGATGCTTGATTTGTTTATATTTTAATCTTTTTCAAATTTGAAACTAAAAATATTCTAGAAGCAACGAAGGAGCTTGAACAACTCAGGGACAAATACTCAAAGAGGGATGCTTGATTTGTTTATATTTTAATCTTTTTCAAATTTGAAACTAAAAATATTCTAGAAGTAAAAAGGAGCTTAACAATGAGGGACAAATACTTAAAGATGTGATTTATTTGTTTATATTTAATCTTTTTTAAATTTGAAACTAAAAATATTCTAGAAGCAACGAAGGATTCAACTGAGGGATAAATACTTAAAAATATGCTCGGTTCGTTTATATTTTAATCCTTTTCGTAATTGAAACTAAATATATTCAAGAAGCAACGAAGAGGCTTAAAAAAAAACAACTGACGGACAAAATATAGAAATTGATTTGCTATCTTTCAATCTTTTTCAAATTAAACTAAAATTATTCTAGAAGCAACAATGACTAACATATTAAATTATCAAGTTATTAAAATGAATATTTCTAAAGATTACTCATATGTATTAATATCCTCATGCTCCTAAACAAAAATAGCGAACTCAACGAATATGCTTAAAATTACTTGAATTTACATAATTTATATAATGTTAGTCTAAAAAATTTGAAAATTTCTCTTTTATATTAATAAAAAAATAATTTGCAGAGTATTACATCAATGTTATTAAATATAAATCTAATCTTAAACAGGAAAAAATAAAAATTAAGTTTTTACGCTATCACAATTAAATAAATTAAAAATCTTTCATCAATTAAATAATATATTTTATTTCTTAATTTCAATAGTTTTGTAATTAAGTCATATTTTTAATTAGTCCTCACGCTTTATATCTCTCAACTTAATCATTTGGGTAATATTTTGAAAATTATAGCATTTAATTATCAACTGAAAAATTCCTTTTGAGAACTTTTCTCTTTTGAATTATATATATACATATATATATATGCATCCTTAAAAAAAGTTATATATATATATATATATATATATATATATATATATATATATATATATATATATATATAATTTTTTAAGGATGCATATTTGTGATTAAAAATACATTAAATGTTTTGAGTGGTGTTTAAAAATTCTACAAAATAACCCAGAGGGATGTACTTCTTTTTCTAATTCTCTACTCTACAAAATGAAATGAAAACACTCCAGTACATTTTTTTCCGTGATTTTGAAAAAGATGTCACTAGAAGCAGTTTTTATTCTTTTCTAGTGCGTTCTTGGGATAAAGTAGAATTATATATTCCGATTCTTTAATTTTGAATAGAACTTATTTTTGTGAAGCTTTAAAATATTTTTGAATTATTTATAACGAATAAATAGAAATTTTAATCAACAGGTCCAATAAACCTTGGTAATATTTAAACATTATTGGTTACATTGCATAGTGATGTGTATAAAAAGTAATTAAGGTTTTCGTACTCTATCTACGTTAGACTCTATCTACGATAAATTAATTTGAATTTATTTCGCCTTTGTTTGTTTATCAATCAATTCTTTTACCATTTTCATTTCCGTCTAATTGTTTTTCTAAATGAGACAATTGAGTAATATGTCTCTACAAACAAATTTACTTGAATATTGCTGTATTTATATTATAAATTCTTGTGTATTTTAACGCTTGAACCAAGGAATTTTATTCTCAGTTAAACAAGATATTTAGTTTTAATTTTATATCAATATTTTTCTTATATATCTCAAGAGTATTTGTTTATCAATTAATTATTTAACCCATTTCATTCTTATTTTTTATCTAGATGGGCTAATTGAGTAATAGTATGTCTACCAATAAGAATTTCGACCCCTATGCAAATGAGGATATCTGCAGTCCTGAGGTACGTCACGGTCTCCGCCGATATACATCGTGTAGGAAACAAGATCGGTAGGTATAAGGTATAATTATCGGGTATCACAAATGTGGCCGATCTCTAAGGGACATATCTAGCGATCTGAAATACCCAAAATCGACAGTGGACTATGTGATTAAGAAGTGGAAGGTATCGGAATGTTCCCCGAGTCGACAGACCAACGAAACTGGGATATAGAGACCGACGAGTACTGTCCAGAGAAATTCGGAAGAACCACAACCAACCGGTGGCCCTAATCCGCGAGGAATTTCAACAGGAATCCGGGAGTATTGTTTCAATGAATACCACCGTAAGGAAGCACATCTGCTTGGTTTTCATGGTCGAGCTGCTGCCCATAAGCCTTTGATCACAAAGTCTAGCCGCGCTGCTCGGTTAACGTGGTGCAAAGTACATCGAAATTGGACCGTAGATCAATGGAAACGGATTCTTTGGAGCGACGAATCAAGGTTCCCCCTTCACCGTTCGCATTGCTGGGTCTGGCGTCTGCTTGGAGAACGTCTCCTGATAGAATACATTGTGCCAACAGTCAAGTTCGGCGGAGGTGGAATTATGATCTGGAGGTGTTTCTCCTGATATGGACTGGGACCCTTGGTCCCCATTCATGGTAAGCTCAACGCCGACGCCTACTGCACTATTTTGGATGACAATATACTTCGTACGTTGTGACAGTTTTACGGGTTCGACCTATTACAGATTGGAAAACTGCATCTGCATTTATATTCATGTCTATATGTACGGAAAGTAATGCTAAATTTGTCAACTTCGTACCAAGCGCTACTAAAATATCCAGATATCAATCACTGGTGACTCCCCATCACCAATGTGTTATATTTATCTAATTGCAGAGTGGGCAATGAATTACAAAATGTTAGATCGAATGAGGATAAACGAATATTTTGATTTAGCAAGTTTGTTTTTAGGTGAAGACAGTGTTTACTGTAAAACTCGATATTTAATTCTCTTGCAAAATAATAAAGTCACTAGAACTTTTATAACTTTATTTCTTCGTTCTAACACTCTCAGCCAAAACTCGCCAAATTAAAGTTATACAGTAGAACCTCGATTTTCCTAAGTAATTGGTACCAAACCTACTTCGGATAATCGAGAATTCATCAATAATCATCTGTCTGCATATGTAGTATCGTCATTGGTACAATAATATTCGATTGTTCTGGAACTCGGCAATATGACACTCCAAATTTCGAAATGGGGTGTGTTTTTGTTTAGAATAAGGATGTTTGAAAATCAGGAAGAGTATACTCATACCGAGAATCGTGCTTGCTAGAAGGAATTCTAAAAGAGAGTATTCCAAAATATTTATCTGCACTCGTAGTTTCGAAAGGACGGCTTGCATACAAAAGGAATGTGTTGAAAAACAAAACTAAAAAAATAATGTTTGTTAAGAGAAAATTTTGGTAGAAAGAGAAAAAAAAGTGAAGAAGAAACAAGAAGTTATATTCAGACATATATGGTATATTAAAAAAAAATTTTCATTATATTTCAATCTATTTAAATTGTTTAAAAGAATCATATAAAAGAGTTTATAATTTGTTTTGAAATGGCATAAAAATATGTAATTATGTCAGAGAAAATTTAGCACTGGATATCTATATCCAGGACGAAGAGCCTTAGATATGTTAACTAGCAAAATCACTATCTGTTTCATTCCTGCTCATAACTAAAAAATAAATAAAAATTAATAACATGTCAGGGCAGTTGCAAATCATCTAAACCTGTTAAACAAGTTTATAATTTGTTTTGAAATGTCATAAAAAATATGTAATTATGTCAGAGAAAATTTAGCACTGGATATTTATAACCAGGACAAAGAGCCCTAGATATGTTAACTAGCAAAATCACTATCTGTTTCATTCCTGCTCATAACTAAAAAATAAATAAAAATTAATAACATGTCAGGGCAGTTGCAAATCATCTAAACCTGTAAAACAAGTTTATAATTTGTTTTGAAATGTCATAAAAAATATGTAATTATGTCAGAGAAAATTTAGCACTGGATATCCATATCCAGGACAAAGAGCCCTAGATATGTTAACTAGCAAAATCACTATCTGTTTCATTCCTGCTCATAACTAAAAAATAAATAAAAATTAATAACATGTCAGGGCAGTTGCAAATCATCTAAACCTGTTAAACAAGATGTATAATTTGTTTTTGAAATGTCATAAAAAAATATGCATTTATGCAGAGAAATTCAGCACTGCGATAAAACTATATCCAGGACAAAGAGCCTTAGATAAGTTAAGAAGCAAAATCACTAACAGTTTTATACATTCCTGCTCATACAAAAGATAAATAAAAAATTAATAACATGTCAGGGCATTAGCTAAAGGCTAACCTGTAAACAAAGTAAAATTTGTTTTGAAATTCATGAAAAAGCAGAAAATTCAGCACTGATATCTTATATCCAAGGACAAGACCGTATATATGTTTAAGAAGCAAAATCACTATCTGTTTCATTCCTGCTCATAACTAAAAAATAAATAAAAATTAATAACATGTCAGGGCAGTTGCAAATCATCTAAACCTGTAAAACAAATTTATAATTTGTTTTGAAATGTCATAAAAAATATGTAATTATGTCAGAGAAAATTTAGCACTGGATATCTATATCCAGGACAAAGAGCCCTAGATATGTTAACTAGCAAAATCACTATCTGTTTCATTCCTGCTCATAACTAAAAAATAAATAAATTTAATAACATGTCAGGGCAGTTGCAAGTCATCTAAACCTGTTAAACAAGTTTATAATTTGTTTTGAAATGTCATAAAAAATATGTAATTATGTCAAAGAAAATTTAGCACTGGATATCCATATCCAGAACAAAGAGCCCTAGATATGTTAACTAGCAAAATCACTATCTGTTTCATTCCTGCTCATAACTAAAAAATAAATAAAAATTAATAACATGTCAGGGCAGTTGCAAATCATCTAAACCTGTTAAACAAGTTTATAATTTGTTTTGAAATGTCATAAAAAATATGTAATTATGTCAGAGAAAATTTAGCACTGGATATCTATATCCAGGACAAAGAGCCCTAGATATGTTAACTAGCAAAATCACTATCTGTTTCATTCCTGCTCATAACTAAAAAATAAATAAAAATTAAAAACATGTCAGGGCAGTTGCAAATCATCTATACCTGTATAAAAAAATTGGTGCACTTCGGTTAACGGAGAGTTTAGTTTAATCGAGGTTTGGATAATCGAAGTTCTAATGTGCTACCTTCCCTTCAAACACTGTCAAAGCGTTCATGTACCACCTGTCACATCTCACTGGCAACATGAGTTGATGAGACATTTTTTCTTCCTTTGTTACCTAATGCATTTCGGTATGAGTGTACTCTGCCTGCTTTCTATGTGTTTTTATGGAACTATGGTGCTAAAGTAGTATAATATTGCCTTACATTCGATTAAACATCATAAGACAACACTTTTCATTACAGGAAACAGCTCACCAGATGACCAACTCGGAAGAGCTTATAACCACATAGTCCAATGTGGAAGACAAAACAACAAACGAAAAGAACAAAGCGTTTTCTTGTACTCTTGGAATAAAGCTTCTCAAACTTTTAATTGAAGGTAAGGTGTTTGTAGATATGTATATCTTATTTTCTTTCGTGGTTCTACAAAGATCGAGGGTTTTTTAAATTGCGTAAATTCTTGCTTGATAAACCATGAAGTAATAAACAATTCAAAATTCAAAATTATTCTCTTCTAACAATACATTTAAATGCACCATAAAAGCTTTAGATGTGTAAAAAGCATTGTTACAACGGCATATGAATAAATCAATATTTTTTGTTCCATTGCTGTAAACCTGAGGCATAATGTTCCTTATAGTTAAATTTTTCATTATGTAAAATGTAGATTTTAATAAATCACAGGGCTGCACAACTAAATGTTATAATGGACCTACATACAAAAATTCAATTTTCTATGTCTAGTTGTTTCTGAGTAATGTGAAATACATACGTACACACGTACATATGTCAGGACGAAACTAGTCAAAATGAATTCGTGCATGGTCAAAACAGATATTTTATGTTTCAAAGTTTCATTGTAAGTAAGTAGAGGTATGACCTGGGCCATAACTAGGACGTGGCATTTGCCACAGGTGCATCAGTCATAGGGGCCCGCCCCGTGAGAAAAATGAGGACCGAAATAGGACGGTCAACCTCGAGTAGAAATGGGGAAAAGGGGATAAATAATTTTTTATTATAAAAACTAATGTGTTTAAAAAAGTTTTATAAATTTTCTTATTTTTTAAAATGCCTCTATAGACTAAACTTGTTATAGATTCTTACAAATTATGTACCAAACAATAATAATATGCTTTAATATAAATCCTGGTTTTCGTTTTAAATTTTAAATTTATTAATGTTATTAAAAAAACTAAATTTAATTTCAAATATCGCCAGTTTTTTTTTATCAAAATTCAACATTTAATTAAGAATATTATCTTTAAATAAATTATTCAATTTATCAGAAAAATAATGCCCTCAGAGTGTTCAAAAATATTTTTTAAGTATTAATATACAAGGAAAATTTTAATAATTAACAAAATATATTTGTGAGTTCATTCTGAATGTATGATATAGAAAAAACATGTTTACATTATTTTCTCACTATACACTCAAGAGCTACCTGTCATTAACGAGTTGCCCACCTTTGGCGAGCAACACAGCTTCAACCCGCCTTGGTATGGATGCCCCAAGACCTTGGTAGATGGCCGGAGACAGATTGTACCAGATGTTGAAGCAACGGTTAAGCAAATCCGAGATATTGCGAATTGGTGGTCTATGAACTCTGAGCTGCCGTCCCAAATGTGTTCTATCGGATTGAGATCCGGGGAATGAGGCTCCCAGAACATTAGCTGGAATTCAGCATCATGTTTCTGGAACCCCTTCAACACAATTTTAGCCTTGTGACACGGGGCGTTGTTCTGTTGGAACATTCCATTTCCAGCTGGAAAAACAGAGGCCATGTAAGGGTGCAACTGATCAGCACTAATGTTCAGATACCCTGTAGTACTTATGGTTTGCTCTACCACGACCATGGGTCCCAGAGACGCCCAAGACAACTTCCCCAAAAGTGTAATACCGCCACCACCGGCCTGTGTATGACCTACTGTACATTGAGGGAGCAACTGTTAGCCTGGAAGACGGCGTATCCTGACACGGCCATCGGCGTGATGAATGAAAAACTGTGATTCATTTGACCAGGTAACTCTCTCCCACTGATCCATGGACCAGTCGCGATGTTCTTCGGCTCAGCGTAGGCGCAGTTGGCGATGACGCTTGGTCAGCAAAGACACACGAATGGGACGTTTACTGCGTAGCTCCATATCCAACAGTGTCCGCTGAACAGTGTGCTCCGATACTATTCTACTTGGCCCTGCATTGTATTGGGTTGTCAGCTGAGACACTGTCTGGCTCCGGTTTTGCTTCACCATGCGAGACAGTCTCCGACGACCTTTTTCTTTGATAGCGTGTGGACGTCCAACACCATGTCGTCTACTGCTGGTTTCACCGTCATTCATCCACTTTGCATAGGTACTAACAACTGTAGATCGCGAACAACCCACGAGTCGTGCAGTTTCGGAAATACTTGTTCCGAGCCTTCCAGCCATTACAATCTGCCCTCTATCAAAATCGCTTAGATCCGCAGCCTTTCCCATCACACACAGAAGTAAGTGAAAGAATGATTCTTCAGACTCTCTAGCAGCAGTTAAATACCACTTCCACCTGATCACGTGCCTTCCACGTCATCCAGGCGAGTTCATTGCAAAATGTAGGAGTGGTCATAATGTTTTGGCTCTTGAGTGTATTTGGTGGTAGGGGCACACACCAGTTTTTTGCCACTGGCGTTAAAGGACCTAGTTACGGCCCTGGATAATGACGATTAATTTAAAATTGTATCAAACGTGGTAAAAATGACTATATTTCTGTTGAAATTTGAACACCATTTTTTTTCGTTTTTACAACACTTCCTTTACATCGTAGAGGAAAGTAAAAACTGCCAAACTCAGCTTTTCAGGTGAAAAATAAATTTTATCCCATCAAAAAAGGATCTTGTCGCTTGATGGATGGTTTTAAAATAGAGCTTATTGTAGACAAAGTTAATTATTATTGTTCCAAAATCCTTTCATGAAATAGATTTAGAAAGTGCTTAATATCAAAATTTTCACCAGGGGTCTTCAGGTTTTTATGACATTATCAAAAGGAGCTTATAGTTGAAAAGAAGGGGGGAAATAACGTTTGTCAGCTCCATTGATAAATGAATGGAGCTTCTGCAATATTTGAATATTTCTTAATTATTTTACAACGAACATTGAATGATCTCTATAATCATATATTACGTGCCTTGTTTTGTTTTTTTAGAGAAACAAAATGGAGGCTGTCGACATTATTCTGTTAATTTACGAAATCTTCTATATATATATATATATATATATATTCTATATATATATATAAATGAATTTGTGTCTGTCTGTACTCGGTAGACTCAAAAACCACACATCCAATAGCATTGAAAATTTGGGAAATTATTAGGTATATCCTTAAGAAGGTTTTTAAAAATTTTTAACGTTCGAAATCCATTCCTTCCCCTCTTTTTCGAACGTTTCATGTCATTATTCCAAGCATTATTTTCCCCGGTTAAACTCAAACGATTAACTTTTTCACTTATCGCATCATAACTAAGTAGCAATATTTCTAGCAATGTGACGTCATTCCGTTAATCCCATGTAATTGTTTTAAGCGCCGTTTTCCTCGGTTAAAATTAGGAGATTAAAATTTTCAATTTATCACATAATAAATAGGTGAAAATGATATTTTTATCATTATGACGTCATTCCTTTAAATATCTCATTTATTCATTTCTTATTTTATATTATTTAAACATCGTCTGATTAATATCCATTCGATTTGACCCTGAAATTTAGATATAAAGAGATTAACTTTCATTTCTATGTGACGCAAATTATAGCATTTTTATATAAGAACTAATTTTAAATTTAATTCTTGGTTAATTTTTAAATTACAATGAAATGTTTATCAAGAATATTCTAACAACAAAAAGTACAAATTTCAGTGACTCTTATAGGCAAATAGAAACCTATCATTTTATATAGTTATCTTTATTTTCATATGGTTGTCAATATGAATGTGTCTTTCTGTTTCATACAAAACCATGTGGTTTGTCATAAATTTCCGTAATTTTGGACAACATTTATTAATACCAACAAAATTAGCACTCTTGCTGTCAAAACCTCTTCTTCCTATTCCACCACGTAATATGGCAAGATCTATTAACATTGCTAATCGACGTAAAGTAGTAATACAGTAATGTAATTTAGGGTTAAACTTATATTTTACCATAAAAAAATTTGAATAAATTTAATATAAGACATAAATTCGATTATAAAAACTGAATAATGTTATAATACTGTTATAATAGAAATATATAAATATGCCAATGACTCGAACTGAACTGTGACGAATTTAGAGAGTTATACACGAAAAAAAAATCTTTGTTTAAAAGTAATATATTAAGTTCACCGTAGCGAAGCACGGGCAAACTTGCTAGTTACCTATAAACCTAAAGAAAACTTAATCTATTCTTACTAGATTTTTTAAAATCAAAATGCAATAGCAAAGCATTTGTATTGGTAAAAACCTTCAGAATAAGAATTTTATTTTTCAATTTTATTGTTTTGTTTCATAATCTAAATATTACTATTTACCTGGTATTTAAAATTTAAAATATCATTCCGGAGGCTAGGGAAAACAGAAAGTTCCTTAAAAAACTATCGTTTTGCAGAGTTTTATTATTGTAATGGATATCGTTAAATCGAAGGGATATCAAGATTGTATTTATTGAAGCTCGTCGAACCCGCGAAATATTAACGTTATAGAGGGATCTATCGTTGTATCGGATACTGTCGCAGCGAGGTTTTACTATATATATATGATGGGTTATTTCAAAAGTTTAATAAATAAAATTTTATTTATTGATACTTTTTGATTAAACATTTGGAAATTAATAATCTGAGAAGTATAATTTGAATGCTAATCATATCAACACTTAATATATACTTATTTCTTTTAATTATTTTATTTATTTATTTTATTCACTTAATACATACCTATTTCTTTTATTTCTGTTATTTATTTATTTTATTCACTTAATATACACATTTCTTTTATTTATTTTATTTATTTATTTTATTCACTTAATGCTTACCTGTTTCTTTTATTTATTTTCTTTATTCGTTTTCTTCACTTAATACATACCTATTTATTTTATTTATTTATTTTATTCACTTAATACATACCAATTTCTTTTATTTATTTTATTCACTTAATGCATACCTATTTCTTTTACTTATTTTATTCACTTAATGCTTACCTATTTCTTTTATTTATTTTCTTTATTTGTTTTATTCACTTAATACATCCCTATTTCTTTTATTTATTTATTTTCTTCACTTAATACATACCTATTTATTTTATTTATTTTATTTATTCTATTCACTTAATACATGCATATTTCTTTTATTTTATTTATTTTATTTATTCTATTCACTTAATACATGCATATTTCTTTTATTTCTTTTATTATTTATTTTCTTCACTTAATAATACCTATTTATTTTATTTATTTATTTTATTCACTTAATACATACCTATTTCTTTTACTTATTTTATTCACTTATTACACACCTATTTCTTGTATCTATTTATTTTATTCACTTAATGCATACCTATTTCTTTTACTTATTTATTTTCTTCCCTTAATACACACCTATTTCCTTTATTTATTTTATTTATTTATTTTATTCACTCAATGCATACCTATTTCTTTTATTTTCTTTATTTATTTTATTCACTTTGTACTTACCTATTTCTGTTATTTCTTTTCTTTATTTGTTTTATTCACCTAATACATCCCTATTTCTTTTATTTATTTATTTTCTTCACTTGATAATACCTATTTATTTTATTTATTTATTTATTTCACTTAATGCATACCTATTTCTTTTATTTCTTTTATTTATTTATTTTCTTCACTTAATACACACCTATTTCCTTTATTTATTTTATTTATTTTATTCACTCAATGCATACCTATTTCTTTTATTTATTTTATTTATTTATTTTCTTCACTTAATTCATACTTATTTCTTTTATTTATTTATTTTTTTCACTTAATATTACCTATTTCTTTTATTTACTTTCTTTATTTACTTTATTCACTTAATGCTTACCTATTTCATTTATTTATTTTCTTTATTTGTTTTATTCACCTAATACATCCCTATTTATTTTTATTTATTTTATTTTCTTCACTTAAAATATACCTATTTATTTTATTTATTTTATTTATTTATTTTATTGATTTAATCCATACCAATTTCTTTTATTTCTTTTCTTTATTTTATTCACTTAATAAATATTTCTTTTATTTCTATTTTAATTGCCATCGCCATTTTATATATAACATGCGCATTTACGACATATACCATTACATAGCACATTGCGCATTTATTACATATAACATTACATATAACAACGGATATTTTACATATTACATATTTCGTTTAATCGATTATGGTATATTTAATGTGAAATATTGCTGCTTCACAAAGCATTTGAATCTATATTTTAAAAAATCAACGTTATTAATATATTTATATATAAGCTTTTATTCGAATTTCCTAAGAAAAGTATCACATCAAGGTTGTCATCTCCTTCCCTACCCTAAACCCTAGGATGCAGGAGTAATTTGATCCTCAGGGACATAATGTGAGGGAAAATAACCTGGCTTACTTTAAGAGTTTTAAAATTCTTAATAGCAGTAAATTAAGGTAATTAAGTTAACTAATTTATTAATAATTTATACTATAAGTTAATTAAGCTGCATTACTTAAAGAAGTATAAATCTTATATTTCCGAGCATTTTTTGCTTCAGATCTCCTTAAATGATTCAATTACATATATGGAGACCTCAGGGAGTGAAAAACGATAACCCACATTATTGTAAATAGATAAACAGATATATATTTTCCTAAAATATTTACTTTTACTTATTTCGAATTGAGGAAACTTGTTGTAAAATATTTTTTGCACATAACACCCAAAATAAAAATATTCTTCAGAATAAAAGGGATAAAATAATGATTTATTGCAATTATAATGAATTTAATAGGGATATCATTTTTTACCCCGAGGTATTCATATATCTGTTTATATTCGTTATAATTAAATAGTGAATGCATACACAACATGTATCTATTAATCTGTTGGTTGTTTTATAACTCATATATATTTATATACAGTCCAGTCACATTAATGTGACCACTGCCTACTTTTGACGTAGACGTCAAATAACCAATTGCAGAAGGCACGTGTCATCAGCAAATTTGGTGGATATATAAAGTGTATTGTAGTCACTCGGAAAACATTTCAGTTCTTGCAGTCCTGCAGAAACGGGGCGATTTATCCGACGTAGAAAAGGGCATGATCATTGGATTTCTGGCCAAGGGAAGCGTATGTGAAACGGGTAATTTTGTAAGAAAATTTGTTTTATGCCAACCCAGACTATATGTCCATACAGCAGCAACTTTTTACAGATTACAACTGACTGCAACAGCGACCCATAACGGTTACAAAGCCGCTGCTGACTACGAGATGTACGTCATGTTTCGAAGCTTAATGTGGTCAATCCCAGTAAGGAACAAACACTACAGAGACAAGTTCTGGTCTACCAGGGAAGACTCTAGAGAGACAAATCACTCAGGCACCCCCGGTTCGTAAGGCCCGTACACTCCTAAAGGAGAAGTGTCCCTTCGGACCGGGTAATTTTGTAAACAGTTCGCGCGCCACAGTGGTAAAAATATACAATGCAGGGCAAAATGACGCTATACAAAATGATGTGACAAATGTGGTGCACTACTGGCCATAAATGATAGAGGTGAAAGACGGCTGCGAAGATGCATACGGCCGATTAGACGTGCAATTGAGCAACTGACCGCCCAGATGGACAAAGGGCATAGTAACAGTGTCTCTGCAAGGACGGTTCAGTGAACGTTGCTGCCTACGGAACTCCGTAGCAGACGCGTGGTTAATGCACCTATGCTGACTGCTGTTCATCAGTGACGAAGGCTAGGATTTGCACGCCAGTACCTCAACTAGACTTCCATTGAGTAGAAACGAGTGGTTTCTTCCGAGGTTTTTTTATTCTCCACCAGAAAGTTGCACTATGGCGTATACGGCGTGAAACGTCTGAAATCAAGCACCCTGCAACAATTACCGGAAGGGTTCAAGCTGGAGGAGGGAGCATTGTGTTCTCTGGCTTCACTCATCCTTGTGGAAGGCACGGTGGTTCAACACAAGTATGCATCTATCCTTGCGGACCATGTTCACCCCTACATGCGAATTGTTTTTCCTCAGAATGATGGCATCTACCAGAAGGACAATGTCAAGTGTCATAAAGCTCGCACTGTCCGTGCGTGATTCGAAGAGCAGTAGGATGAGGTTACTGCACTCCCTTGGCCAGCAAATTCCACTGACTTGAACCCAATCCAGAATATGTGTGACCCTCTCGAGAGGGTAGTTCGCAGCATGGATTCTCACCTGCGTAGCTGGTGAGCCACCTGGTGGTAGTTTTGCACAGCTGGCCACGGCATTAGAGTCGGCATGGTTCAACATCACAATGAACACCTTCTTAAACCTAACTGACTCTCTTCCAGCACGTCTCGCCGCGGTCCGCTGTGCGAAAGGTGGTTATTCTGGATTTTGACAGGTGATCACATTAATATGACTAAACTGTATAAATATATACATGCATATATGCATACATACACGTTTTATTAGACAATGCATATTTGGATTTATGTGTTTGTGCAATAAAGTTTCTAATTTCCGTCGATTAACAGACCAAAGATGTGACGGATAAGCGAAATACATTTAGAGAATGGTAATGGCATAATTTAGGACATTGCAGATCGCTGCAGAAGCATAGTTATTTTTTAAGTACTTATGATGAAGTATAGATGTTTCTGAAAGTTAAAAGAAAGAGGTTTAATCTTTGTTCTCCCTAAGAAGTCGCCAATGATTGTTCAATGACTGTGGCGTTGGCAATCCTTGCAAATATTTCATTTTCATTGCCTAGGAACCGATTGAACCACTCTTGTTGCCACCGTTAAGTGTTTTTTTATGGAAGCATGCTTACACCGTGTATTTAAATGAGGGCGTCTCATCACTTCTTTCTTTAGGAATTTATCCCCCCCTTTATAAAGTTGAATGATGGTTGAATGGTAGAAGAGTTCTCTTCAGTATTGAAGTTCGTTGATTTGAATATTTCTTCTGGCATGATGAGTGTAGCCGTTAGAAATCGCCTTTAAATAATAAGTCCCGATCACATTAGCCCTCGTATATTAAACAGTAGACCGTAGCGCTTCAAACCAAACCAATCCCTCCTAGATAAAAGTCAGGTAAACAGAGATGATTTTGACTTCTGAGTGGCCATAACAATGTAAGGCGAGATAGTGTGGTGAAGTGCTTTCGGACCTATAAAAATTTGTACGTATGCATTATAGATTAAACTATTCATTAATTTAAAATCGAAATTATTATGGGATTAAATTTTTCATAGAGGCTGTTATCAACTTCACTCAAACCGCTGCCGAATATTGATCCCTTGTAGGCTAGTGGTGTTAAACTAATATCCTGCGAGACAGAAAAGCTTAATGCTAGACTGCTGCTATAGTGTTTAATAGATAAGAAAGGCCTTTATAAATGAGCAGTCTATTTTTATGTTGATAAAATCGTACAGTAAGACTGTACAATTATTTATTCTACATTTACTTACCATTAAGAATTAATACAGTGAGGAGAAATCGATAGCTATTAGAGGAAATCGATAAGATCTGTATCGATAAAAATAAAGGACTTAAAGTTGTACTTTCTATCTTTAAAAAACTTTTTTCTGTGGGAGACAGGAGTGAAAGTTGACTGATAGATTGATTGATCGATCAGTTGATTTGATTGATCCTTTTTGCAATTATTACATTTACCATAGCCTGCAGAAAGTGTATCAAATGGCATTTCGAACTTTAGAATCTTAGTCTTAAGAATAAATTTTCTTTTAGATACATTATTTTCCACCACAATGTTCCATACTCTTTTTTGCCTGGAGAGCAATTTTTCCCTTGGCTATAGAACCTTAATCTTTCGCATTTTGCGCTATAAAACAATAAACTATGTATCGTAGGTTGTTGATTTAGATAGAGAACCTTCTGATTTGCAATTCACATATTGGACATAGCTACAAATGAAAAGAGTAGGAGCTAGCTAAACAGGCTAGCTAAGATATATCCTATGGCAGTATATTTTCGAAGACAAAAACAGACAATTAACTTTGTCGAAACTTGCAGAACCATAATCTTTCGAATTCTGTGCTGTAAGGCAATAAACAATGTAGGTTGTCGATTTAGATAAAGGACCTTCTGATTTGCAATTCACATATTGGGCGTAGCTACAAATGAAAAGAGTAGGAGCTAGCTAAAGCTATAGCCTATGGTAGCATATTTTCGAAGACAGAAACAGAGAATCAACTTTGTCGAAAATTACAGAACCTTAATCTTTCGCATTCTGTGCTGTAAGACAATAAGCTATGCATTGCAGGTTGTTAATTTAGATAGAGAACTTTCTGATTTGCAATTCACATATTGGACATTGCTACAAATGAAAAGAGTAGGAGCTAGCTAAACAGACTAGATAAGCTATAGCCTATGGCAGCATATTTTTGAAGACAGAAACAGAGAATCAACTTTCTTGAAAATTGTAAAACCTTAATCTTTCGCATTCTGTGCTGTAAGACAATAAACTATGTATTGTAGGTTGTTGATTTAGATAGATGACGTTCTCATTTGCAAGTCACATATTGGACATACCTACAAATAAAAAGAGTAGAAGCTTGCTAAACAGGCTATCTAAGCTATGACCTATGACAGCATATTTTTGAAGACATAAACAGAGAATCAATTTTATCGAAAATTGCAGAACCTTAATCTTTTGCATTCTGTGCTGTAAGAGAATAAACTATGTATTGTAGGTTGTCGATTTAGTTAGAGGATCATCTTCTTTGCAATTCACATATTGGACATAGCTACAAATGAAAAGAGTAGAAGCTATCCAATCTATAGAGTATGGCAGCATATTTCCAAAGACAGAAACAGAGAATCAACTTTATCGAAAATTGCATACCTCTCTACTCTGTTGTCTGTAAATGGACCACATGGTGGCATTTCACTGCAGTTTTCTTTTTATTATTGTTATTATTATTATCAACCTCTTTTACTCATTTCAAATTATTGTATGAACGTATTTTCTTTAGAAAAATTATTTTGTAAAAGAAATGTTCCATAATTGAAACGAATTAAAACATACTTTAAGCTCAAGTATGTACGAAAGAAGTTTTGAACGATTTAGCAGTTTTACCTATTGAATCACTCTGAATTCTACTTAATTTGACGATGTGATTAAAATTTTCTCTGAGAATAAAGTCAGGCGAAAAATATAATTCGAGTGAAAGGAAGAATGGTGTTTTATTTAGTTGAATATCTATGATATGTAAGTATGTTATGAGATTTAATATTCTGTTGGAATTAAATTTTTGTTGCATTTTATCTGGTTGCAATAAACATTTGCATAATCTTCACATCTTTATTTTATTGCGTTTGTTTAGCTTGAAATGTAATATAAACTCTAATTCGCTTCAGACTATTACATGTAGCGCATTTGTAAATCTATCTCCTGTTTCGGCAATAAAATAATCAATTCCCAGTTGTAGGATATCTTGTTTGAATGGAAATTTCAATTTTGCATTTAGGACAAGAAAATAAAATTATCAACAAAATAAATGTTTTCAAGTGGCATTATAGAAGCAAGATACGGGATTACACGCACAGGCTATATTATACTCAGGGAAGTCTGTACTTTATTTCTAGAATAAAATCAGTACACTAAAGATAAAAAGTTAAATAGACAGAAAAATACATTTATAAATAAAAATTTAATACTACTATTTACATTAATTTGCCTATTTTCGAAAATTATTTCCCATGTATTCCATACATATGTTTTATCATACTTTTCACAAACATATTTAGTTTTTCTGCTTTTTTATTTAGGAATTCAGCACATCTATTACATATAATCCTTTAGTAATTTTGACAAGTTATGTTAATGAATTTTACTAAATTCTCTATCATTTAAAGAGATATTTGTAGAATCTACGCTTCGTTAGTATAAAGGGATATTGGTAGATTCTAAGCTTAGTTAGTATAAAGGGATATTGGTAGGTTCTACGCTTCGCGAGTATAAAGGTATACTGGTAGGATCTGCGGTTCATTAGTTTTTCTGTTTTTTATTTGGGAATTCAGTACATCTATTACATATAATCCTTTAGCAATCTTGACAAGTTATGGTAATGAATTTTACTAAATTCCCTATCGTTTAAAAGGATATTTGTAGAATCTACGCTTCGTTAGTATAAAGGGATATTGGTAGATTTTACGCTTTGTTAGTATAAAGGAATATTGGTAGAATCTGCTTTTCGTTAGTATAAAACAATATTGGTAAAATCTGTGCTTCGTTGGTAAAAAGGGATATTGGTAGATTCTACACTTCTTTAGTATAAAGGGATAGTGGTAGATTCAACGCTTCCTTAGTATAAAGGGATAGTGGTAGATACTACGCTTCATTGGTATAAAGGGATACTGGTAGGATCTGCGCTTCGTTAGTATAAAGGGATATTGTTAGAATCTGTGCTTCGTTAGTATAAAGTAATATTGGTAGATTCTACGCTTCTTTAATATAAAGGAATATTGATAGATACTACGCTTCATTAGTATAAAGGGATATTGGTAGAATCTGCTCTTCGTTAGCATAAAGGGATGTTACTAGATCTACGCTCCGTTAATATAAAGGGATATTGGTAGATTCTACGCTTCGTTGGTGTAAAGGGATACTGGTAGGATCTGCGGTTCGTTAGTTTTTTATTTGGGAATTCAGTACATCTATTACATATAATCCTTTAGTAATCTTGACAAGTCATGGTAGTGAATTTTACTAAATTCCCTATCGTTTAAAGGGAAATTTGTAGAATCTGCGCTTCGTTAGTGCAAAGGGATATTGATAGAATCTGCGCTTTGTTAGTATAAAAGAATATTGGTAGTTTCTACACTTCATTAGTATAAAGGCATACTGGTAGGATCTGCGCTTCGTTAGTATAAAAGAATATTGGTAGAATCTGAGCTTCGTTAATATAAAGGGATATTGGTAGATTCTACGCTTCGTTAGTATAAAGGGATATTGGTAGAATCTGCGCTCCGTTAGTATCCGTTGGTGGGTTCTACGCTTCCAATGAAGAAGTAACACTTTTATAAACACTTAAATTTTCTGAGAGTTGCATAATAATATTTTACACTGAAACACTCGCATTCGATCTAAAATTACCTTTCTCCCTTTTTGCAATATTGTCTTTTGTCACCGCTTTACCGGTTACTCAGAGTGCAGTTATCAAAATAATAGCAGTGGAATGTATGAGTATGACTTGTGCAGTATAAGAACATGATAGGGGTCCATAAGACTTAGTTAAAAGCAATTGTTTACTACTTAAACTAACCATATTTTATTTCTAGTAAGTTACAAGTTATCATGTACTGCATTTAGCAACAACTGCTACAGCTTTCAAATCACCAGTATGCATACATTTTATAGAAGTATTTCAATGTCATTTTATATGTCAGTGATAATCAAAAAATTTGCCCAAACACGCTATTTCACCTTGCTACATTTTTCTGGCGAACAAAACAATGCGAATGCACATTTAGATGGAAAGAAAATAAAAATATAGGACACTGCAATCCATTTTGCCAATGTGTACCAAAGTCTGTATTAAAAATAGTAAAATCAGTTTTTCCTACTTTTAAATATTACCGTATTTACGCGAATCTAATGCGCATTGTTTTGGGCCAAATGTAATATTCAAAATTGGGGTGCGCATTAGATTCGAGTTCGTCAGCAGTTCGCCCATGACTTAATATAAGATTCAATAAATTCCTCATACCATTGATGCGTATTACATTCCCCGACAAACAACTTTTTTATTATTTAAAGTTTTAAAATGGGTATGCGCATTAGATTCAAAGGCGCATTAGATTCGCATAAATAAGGTAATATTCCTGCTGATTACTTAATCGACGTTTAAGCTAGGGCTGTAGCCAGAAATTATTTTCGGATGGGAACCAATGGGAAAGACATTGACTTTTGTGAATTATACTTCAGTAAAACTACAGGTTTTCTTATGTTAATATTATTCTTCATATATAAAAATGTTATGGGGAAATCTACGATTATATTTATATTAGTAAAACACAGAAAACGTTTTACTTTATTCGTTTAAATTTCGTCCTCATTTAGCTATATACCAAAATCTAGTCTAACGGAATAATTTGAAGCTAGTTTATAAGATAGAAACTACTCTATGGTGAGTATCACCATGCAGGCCCCCAGACAGGAAGACGATATACAATAGATTACGGAAATTGAGAGGACCTCGTATGTTGAGGCCAGTGACCACGGGGGTAAAAAAGCCTGCACTCCTTCCAAACATTTATAGCCCAAGTGGTCTCTTTCTAAAAAACTTGTTGTCTATGCACAGCTAGGCAGATGACACCCCCCCCTCGCACGTAGTTCATTTTCTTTCCACGAAATGGTCTTTTAGAATTTCTTTTTGGGCGGTAGCGGTCCTTTAAACCCCTCCCCTTGCTTACGGCTTTAGTTTATGTTGAAGCATAATGAAAAGCCGCAGATCGCAAACACCTTTTATTGAAAACCCCAAAATAATCAAGAAATACGAGGTACATTGGGCTTTTATAGTTTTAAGATCCTGCGTCCAGCCAATCAAATTACAGGCAAAAACTAATTAAACACATCCAATCAAAACACAAAAGGATCAACTAAAAAAAACCTCGTACGTCAAAGAAAGCTATTACTTATATATACAACAATAATCGGCCAAGTCGTCAAGTATGAGTGCGATTATATATTTCAACAGTTTAAACGTAGTTAACCATGGTGTAAGTTTGGTATTTATGATACTACTCCTTTCTAACATCTGTGAAGACTCGACTTTGTCCGAGCATGCGCCAAAACAGCTGATTGGAGTACACCTGTTTACCAGGACATTAGCTTGGCGTCGTAAAGTCTGGGATCTTGACAATCGGACTGAATAGCCGAATACGCCCCTGATGGATCTCGTTAATGAATGCTCGGAAATTCCGTAAAGGGACAGCCAGCGAATGAGAATTCAGCTAAAAAATATAACTGTAACTTTAGCTGGAGTTCTCAAGTAACTGGGATCTTAACTGACTCAAAAAAAACAGTTGGCGGGACCGTAACTGACCCCTCAGGTATAAAAGGCCTACAATTTTGCGACTCAGGGCTTTTCGTTATTTTCTACGTAGGTGTGTTGACCTCGTGGAGGCATTCGCCTTTTTTACCGGAGCCAGCTTTCTAGTTCGGGAGATTCGTAAAGTCAGCTCATATAGGGAGCGGCAGAGTCTCGGATACCGAACGGGGGATAAATTGGGTTTGATTGCACCCTGAAAAGCCTCCCCACTTGTAAGAGATTATTAAATCTCTTGTTTTTTCTTTCGACTGTGATCGTCGTGAGGAAGTTTTACCGGCAACCATCCTTTGCAGTTCTACATGATTTGGGAATTAACATTCCTTTGTAAATAGCCGTAGTTAATCAAGAATAAAAGTAAATTTCCAATTTTATCTTTGACTGTGATCCATTCTTCACGTTACCTCTCAGTCGAGAATATTGAAGGCGTCACACATCTTTCTTCCTGTAAAGAATTCTTTTTTGTGAATTATCTTCATCGTCATCATCTTTAATTTCTTCATCTAATTCCACTTCAGTTGATGAATCATGATTGCCGTTATATTCCTCATCCTCTGTTTCTTCATCATCTTTATTATTAAAGTTTCTTCATCATTCTATTCTCCTTCTTAATCTATAAAATTTCTCAAATATTGCATTTCCCATCATAATTATGGCTGAACAATGGCCGAATGGTTAGAGCATTGATCTTCGGTACCGGAGTTTCATGGGTTCGAATCTCATTGTGGCATGCATACTCGTAGCCGTTTGGAATTGGCTTTAAGCAGTAGGTCTCGGTGTTGTTAGCCCTCGTGCTGCACAAAAAGTAGACCGTAGCTCCAAACCAAATCAAACAATCATAACTATGGTAACGCTCCATAAAGATAAAATCATTTTAAAATTGCTTCCCTACCCAGAACTTCACCAATAATACACGCTCGAGATATGATTTATCCCGGGAGTAATACTCTGCAACTCTTCCTAATTATCCATTCAAAGAATTTTCTAACTGACCCTTCCTCACTAAGATCATGACTTTAAAGTCAGGCAGATGAAGAATCGCCAACTTCGAAAAAAGTGGAGGGAGGATTATTAAATTAAGCGAGGTGACGGGTATGTCATACCATTTGCGAGAATTCCTGGGTTAAAAATTAATTTATACATCAAAGTATTAAATACATAAGAAAATAATCATTTTAATGAGTTTTTTTTATTTCTACCCATGCTGTGCCATCAGGTATTCGTTTTGCAGAGCAAAAAACATCGGTTGAGAGGAATACATTTGCTAATCATTTCCCAGATAAATATTTAATGCCCATCCACCGAACAAAAAGGAGGCAAGAGTTCCGCTTATAAGTCTGATGGCACCCCAAAAGCCTTCCATTTCGGAAGCACTTAGCAGAAAGAGAAAATGGGGTGCGCAGTCGGAAGCAGCTAGCACATCTGAAAAACATTCGGTCGCACGGGGAGAGGGAGGGGCACCCTTTCTCCCACACCCCGGCGGGGGAGCGAATTACCCCGACAGGGCGCTCTGCACGATCCTCATTGTCTCACGACCTTGACCTAAATAAGTGTTAATTGTATTGCTTATTCATTTAGTCGGAGAAATATACAGCGGATCTGCGATAAGCTGAATCTTCTAACCATCTCGTTCACCTGAACTTTGTATGAGTCACTTAATAAGTCGGAGGTTCTCAACACTCCTACGCTAGCTTGGAACCTTGTTCTCACTCTAATGCTTTACTCTTATTAATAATTATAAAAAAAATAAATAAAAAATAATTCTTTAATTATCTATGCTAATTGTAACCTAACAACTACCTAACAACCCTTCAACCTAATTGTAACCTAACAACTTCAAATAAATAAAAAATAATTCTTTAATTATCTATGCTGATTGTAACCTAACAACTTCAACCGCGATAAGCTGAATCTTTTGATCATCTCGTTCACCTGAACTTCGAATGAGTCACTTAATAAGTCGGAGGTTCTCAACCTTTTCTGAACACCCCTACGCTAGTTTAGAACCTTGTTCTCACTCTAATGCTTTACTTTTATTAATAATTATAAAAAAAAATAAATAAAAAATAATTCTTTAATTATCTATGCTGATTGTAACCTAACAACTTCAACCGCGATAAGCTGAATCTTTTGATCATCTCGTTCACCTGAACTTCGAATGAGTCACTTAATAAGTCGGAGGTTCTCAACCTTTTCTGAACACCCCTCCGCTGTCTCGCAAACGCTTGGAAGCTTGTTCTCGCTCTAATGCTTTACTCTTATCAATAATTATAAAAAAAAATAATAATAATTCTTTAATTATCTATGCTAATTGTAACCTAACAACTACCTAACAACCCTTCAACCTAATTGTAACCTAACAACTTCGAATAAATAAAAAATAATTCTTTAATTATCTATTTTGATTGTAACCTCACGTGTTTAGATTTAAACTTTAATATGTTTACTTGTCTTCTCTAATTGTACTATTTGTGTTTTCCCCTTCACTGAACTCGTTAAACCCATATCCTTATTTTAAACTTTTAATTCAATTTTTAAAGCTAGTATCTTGGTTCTCATTATCGTCTTCCAATTTTCTGTTATTCCAATTTCTGTTTCATCACCATGCACTACAGTACTTCTGACCTAGAGGGCTTGGCCTAGGAAGGTCAGAATAGAGAGCCCCCCCCCCTCTTCACAAGAAAAAAATTTCCAACGCCCCTTCTTCTATAAATGTTTGCCGAACGATGGCTGAATTGTTAGGTGCTGTCCTTCGGAACCGGAGTTCGTGTGTTCGAATCCCACAGTGGCATGGATGTTCGTAGCCGTTCGGAATCGGCTTTAAGCAGTAGGTACCGGTCTCATTAGCCCTCGAGTTGCAAAAAATAGACCGTAGCGCTCCAAACCAAAACTAAAATCTGTAAATGTTAATTATACAAACTGTTAAAATATAATTGTAATTTTATACCTATTTTTTCTGTTGTCTATCTATTAATAACCAAAAACTATAAATTAATTAAAATAGCCATCAAATGTAATAAAAACTGTTTATTAATCCCTTAATGCACAGTTAGGGTGCTGGCCTTCGGAACCGGAGTTCGTGGGTTCGAATCCAACTATGGCATGGATGTTCGTAGCCGTGGGGAATCGGCTTTAATCAGTAGGTTCCGGTCTCATTAGCCCTCGAGTTGCAAAAAATAGACCGTAGCGCTCCAAACCAAAACTAAAATCTGTAAATGTTAATTATACAAACTGTTAAAATATAATTGTAATTTTATACCTATTTTTTCTGTTGTCTATCTATTAATAACCAAAAACTATAAATTAATTAAAATAGCGATCAAATGTAATAAAAATTGTTTATTAACCCCTTAATGCACAGTTTTTTTAAAAAAGGCCGGCCAAAAAAAATAAATTTTTTTTAATATAAAAAACACAATTTAGAACGTTGTCTTGCCATAAAAATTACAAAAATAGAAAAATAATCAAAATTTGAGTATATTGGATATTTATACAATTGGTATGATTTCTAATTTTTAGAATATTATTATTATTGTCGAAAGAGTATATTGTTCAATTGGTAGGCAATCTACCAATTGACAGTATGATTGATTGACAGTCATCCTTGATTCCGTAGTTATCTAATAGGAAACCCTTATATTTCATATCTCAAGAATAAACTATATATAAAGTTCCGATCTTACCAGTCCTGGTTAGCAAAGCAGTAGACCGTAATGCTTCAAAACCAAACCAAACCCCAAATGTGCATCAAATTATCCATGTTGTAATTTCAAATACTCCTAACTATTAATTTTATAATATGTAAGAACTTCAAAATATACTGAAATCTAAATATTATTGTTACATTTGTGAACGACTCACTGATATTTAAACGCATTCGAAAAGTAAAACAGTACTTACATTATAATCATAACGTGTGTTTGATTGAAGAGGAGATGAATGAAGACAAATTATTTGACATAAATATGTAGCATTATGCATTCAAGAAAATAAATTAAGTCTATATATTTGGAAAAAATCAATTTGTGTTTAAATTGGATAAAACCAGCTTAATTTAATTTTACTCCGTTGAATTTTATTTTTACTTAGTTGATTTACTGGGTATTTACCGTTTAATCTTACCTCCCTTCGATGGCGACAGATATGTTTGCAAGCTTAAAGAAACAGAACATTTTTCGGCAGAATAAATGAAAAGAACCATCATGTTTTGTGATTTGCAACGATTTTGCACGTTTGTTAAGATTTTGCCATTATAACTAAATAAACAATAACAAAAATAATAGTTAAAAAAGGGTTAAATATTACCGTATTAAGATTATCGAATGTTCATTATTGAAAACTTTTGCCCCCCCTCCCTCAGTTGAAACTGCCAAGTTACGCCTATGGTCGTAAGTGATAAGTAGAAAAAATATATATATATTTACTAGCATATAGCCCGTCCTACGACGGGATCAGTAAAATATCGATTAAAATTATCACATATGTACCTAATCTATTATTTAAGCCAAATATAAAAGAAAATTATTGACGTCATATCTAAGCTCAGTGATAAAACGTATGAAAATAATTCAGACGATATTTAAATAATTTAAAATAAGAAATGATTCAATGAGATAGTTAAAGGAATGACGTCATAATGCTAGGAAAAATTGTTATTTTTACCTATTTATTATGTGATAAATTGATAAATTTAATTTCCTGCTCCTAAAATAGGGCTTGATATAATGGCATAAACACTCGTAAAGGGGGACGAGGTGGATTTCGAACGTTTTAAATATAACAGTATTTTTCGCTGTGATACGAAACTTATTCATACCAATTTATTTTAGAATTTGATCTATAGTTTAGAAAAATATAAACTTTACTCGCTTTGAATTTTGCTAACCCTAACTCATCAAAAATCCAATATGGATGCTCTATCCATACCAGGTCCAATCGCTTCATAAATTCGAGGACAGATATCTTAGGCTATTATTACATTACGAGAAGAAAGTTTAAGTCTTAAAAAGTTGAAAAAATAGTAATAATTTATTTTAAAAATAATAAAACAATTTTGAAAATAATAAAACAACTTTAGTAATAATAATGTAAAAGAAAAAGCAGAAAATATTAAATTAATTAGACATTTAGAAAAATTTGGCTGTCTCGGGGACAGAACCGTCAAATCGAGAAGTACGATGATCAAATGGGCAGACCCTCTACCGAATGTGGCAGGCCTACACGTGGTAAAGGAACTAATTAGAGTATATGAGGGTGGAGTAAACACAGTCCAGTTTAAATATTACGCTCCGCCCTCGCTGCTTCCTCTCATTCTATACTAAATTCGTATCAAGAATGAATTTAGTATAGAATAAGAGGGAGAGAATAAGACTTGCAATAATAGCGTTAAACGCTCGAAAAGGGGGGATGGGGTGGATTTCGAACTTGCTTTGAATTTTGCTAACCCTAATTCATAAAAAATCCAATATGGATGCCTGTATCCATTCCAGGTAAAACCGCTTCAGAAATTCGTGGACAGACAACTTAGGCTATTATTATATAGGGGGTACTTAAATAAGTAGGTGTTATAGCTTACAATACTATATAAATGATAAATATCAATTAAACGATTGGTTATTTTTCTTTCACATTTTTATTTTCAATTCTCGATTGTATTCGAGTGTGAAAAATTATAGCAATATAAAGGACAATGCACAGTTTGGCCAGTTTGAGCTTGCACGTTAAGGGGTTCATATGAGCTCTGAATTTCATCGTGATTACAATACACCCTTTACTTTGTACAAAGAAGTATAAATAACGAATAAAAAGTTAAACGATTTTAACCTGTTATTTGTAAGGTCTACACGTTGTTTTTTGAATTTCTGTATATCCGATGCTCAAAGCATTCTCGTCTATTTGGAAGTATTGCAAAAATGCTAATTTACGATATCCCTGCATTATGCGTCAAATATCCTCTGAAATCCGGAGATTGTAAATTAGGCTGGGAATCATCTTCCGTACATGCATACCTCGAACGTTGGAATTCAGTCTGATGCAAATCCTTATATAACTGAAATTCCAAGTAACGAAATCGCCAAAGCACGGCAAAATTTCAGTGAGTGCATTTTAGGGGACAAAAGTGCCAGAATTTAACATAAAAAATGCGATAAGTTATTGTAACAACATGTACATTTTTACAATTAAATTTTTCAATTAAATAACAATTTTAAAACCAAACAAATTATTTGTAAAAAGTATGTTGGAAATTAAAACGTCTCATGCAAATCCTTGTATAACTGAAATTCCAAGTAACGAAGTCGCCAAAAGCACGTCAATATCTCGGTGAGTGCATTTTATTGGACAAAAGTGCCAGAATTTAACATAAAAAAATACGACAAGTTATTATAACAACATGTACACTTTTACAACCAAGTTTTTCAATCAAATAACAATGTTAAAATCAAACAAATTATTTGTAAAAAGTATGTTGGAAATTAAAAAGTAAATTTTATAATTTAAACTTTTTCGGTCTTATTAGACATAGCAAATAAGTCTCAAATATTAGATTTCATTCCTTATTGGGTAGATAAAATTCATTTTAAATGGATTATTGTGTTAGGGTCATTAACCCCTTCCGGCAAAATGACAAGTCTAGCTCGTCATTAGTTTTTCATTCCATACCGCACAATGACGAGCTACACTCGTCATGCGATTAAAGTTACTGTTAAATATGATAATTAATTTAGTTTAAAATTTCTAGTGTACTGAATTTGGCAACACTTGTATCACTTGTGAAAATCACAAGTCACTATTGCATATTGTTTACTTGGTACAAGTCATTGCCAAATTAATGAGTCAGAATAAAAGAAAACCTACTAAGAAATGCCGTGTGTGTTACAAGAATCAAATTAAAAGTGAGACTACTTGGCGGTGTAAACAATTAAGAATTCCTTTGCACTTTGTTTTGAAAAGTACCACTAGCTTGAAGACTATTATCTGTATACCTTATTAATGTTTTGCTTTGATATTTTCTTAATTTTAATGTTTCTGATATTATTTAACACTATGTAAAAAGTGGATTTTAATTAAGAATATGTAAGAATTGTAAAATGAAACAAGTTTTTTAAATAAAAATTAAATGGTTATTTCATG
Source organism: Pardosa pseudoannulata (assembly GCA_032207245.1). Lineage (NCBI taxonomy): Eukaryota > Metazoa > Arthropoda > Arachnida > Araneae > Lycosidae > Pardosa > Pardosa pseudoannulata. The sequence continues at coordinate 96,995,798 of CM063510.1, forward strand.
CACAGTTTTTTATTATTAAATCATACCGGAAGGGGTTAAGGAATTGGGGAACAAAAATATTACTTAAGAAAACATTGCAGCATTTTGGGATTACAAATAGAATCCTCATATTTTTAAACTCTCTTATTACTCAAGTTCTCTTTTGTCGATATTTTTTAACTTTTGTAGTAAGTGAAACTATATTTAAGACAAACTTATTATTAAACGCTTTTATTTAACTTTACTAATGTGTCTGTTGATACTTTGAAATTAATTTTTATCTGCCTTCCAGATTAGCTAAAGACCTCAAACATTTCGCACATAGACTCAATTCCGTTAACAATACAATGTTCAATCATAAATAAATAGATTGGACAAAAAACAAAATCAGTTTGGTAAATCCATTTAGCTTACTTGAAATCCCAATTGCAGAGATTTTAAACTAGTAACGCCATCTATTTGCAGGATGCACAGCTAAAAACTCAAACAAAATTTGCACTTCTTAGTGCGTTTTTTATAACTTTTCTTTTTAAATAAAAGCGATTTTTAAATACTTTTTTACACTTATAATTTATTAAATAGTTCTCACTTTTCTTATTAAATAGTAATTTAGCGTATTTAATACAGATTTAAGAATTCTTGAATAAGTTCTTTTTGTGTTATATGTTGTCCTAATCGTATATACCAATGTGCAAACAGCTCTCATCGGTGATTAAATTACTTCAAGATGATATATTACGTTTGTTTTTATGAAACATTTAGAAAAATATATGTCATATTTATAGGGGGTAGGGGTCCGTAGGCTTGGCTCCCTTCATAGCAACAAAATCGATGATTAAATTTAAAATTACCACATATGTAACTAATCTATTATTTAAGCCAAATATAAAAAAAAAGTTATTTACGTAATCTCGAAGTTCAGTGATAAAACTTATGAAAATAATGCAAACGGTATTTAAATAATTTAAAATAAGAAATGATTAAATGAGATGGTTACAGAAATGACGAAAGGGAACGGGGTGGGTTTCGAAAGTTTTAAAGATGACAGTATTTTTCGCTGTGATACGAGGCTTATTCTTACCAATTTATTTTAGAATCGGATCTATAGTTCAGGAAAAGATTAACTTTACTCGCTTTGAATTTTTCTAACCGTAACTCATCAAAAATCCAATGTGGATGCATGTATCCATTCCAGGTACAACCGCTTCATAAATTCGCGGACATACAACTTAGGCTATTATTATAATTATTTAGCGTATTTAATACAGATTTAAGAATTCTTGAATAAGTTCTTTTTGTGTTGTATATACCAATGTGCAAACAGGTCTCTTCGGTGATTAAATTACTTCAAGATGATATATTACGTTTGTTTTTGTGAAACATTTAGGGAAATCTATGTCATATTTTTAGGAGGGTAGGGGTCCGTAGGCTTGGCCCCCTTCATAGCAACAAAATCGATGATTAAATTTAAAACTATAACATATGTAACTAATCTATTATTTAAGCCAAATATAAAAGAAAGTTATTTACGTACTCTCGAAGTTCAGGGATAAAACTTATGAAAATAATGCAGACGGTATTTAAATAATTTAAAAAAGAAATGATTAAATGAGATGGTTACAGAAATGACGTCATATTGCTAAAAATGTTATTTTTACCTATTTATGTGATAAATTGTTAAATTTAATCGCTTCTTCTTAACCAGGGAATATAGGGCTTGAAACAATGGCATTAAACGCTCAAAAAGGGGTTAAGGGGGGGGGATTTCGAACGTGTTAAAAAAGAAAGTTTTTTTTTCTATGATATGAAGCATATTTATATCAATTTATTTCAGAATCGGATCGATAGTTTAGGAGAAGATAAATTTTACACGCTTTGAATTTTGCTGACCCTAACTCATAAAGAATCCAATATTGATACCTCTATCCATTCCAGGTCCAACCGCTTCAAAAATTCGAGGACAGACGGACAGATAACTTAGTTTTATATAGTGGATGTCTGTGTGTATAGGATTTATAAATTATAATTTAATATTTTATTACTAATTTATCAATTTTATCATTTATCTTAAGTTCGCTATTTTTATGAATATATAACTAAATGCTAAAAATGCGCTCTTACCCTTTTATGTTTCTGAAATAGCTTTTCAACCTCTGTAACTTTGGATATTTTGCTCATGAGCACAGGCCGCTGGGATCGGGCTCGAGTCTAATCCTAAATGCCCAATAAAAGCCTAAATTCATTTCTAACAGATACTTTTCTAATACATAAAAAAATATTTACAAGTATGCCCTATATTATTTGATACCGTCAATCATACAGTCATAAATCCCTTACGTAAGTTAAAATTCATTTCTAAAGAATCCCCTAAACCCTTTCAACAAAATCATTACTTACATGGGTAACTCGAATTATAGGATACCTCAGATCTCGAATTCCTTATTTCCCGAATTCTGCGTTTACGAAATTTCATTTCTATCGATTATTTGATTCCGATAAATTCATTATTTTACAGAAGTCGAGTCACCGGGAAATTAGAATCCCAAAATGCACGATTATTCAAAAAGTCTGAAAATTAATTACCTCGGGGGACGGAAACTCAAATATTTGAAATAATGTGATTTCTTATATTAGTAAATTTTCTCAACTTCTTTGTTATACCGATGTGTGAATCGTTAATGATGTGCTCCTAACTTAAAACTCTTAAACGTTTTTGTATCACCTTTGCACTAAAGGTACTGACACAAGATTGATTTCATCACTTTTGTTTCAGTCTGGAATTAACATCAAGTTTTAACTCTTTTGTGTCGGTCAAATGATGGCAGAATGGTAGAGAGCTAATTTTCGGTACTTGAGTTCGCGGGTTCGAATCCCGTTGGTGGCATAGATGCCGAGCATAGCCGCTCGAAATCGGCATTAATTTGTAGGTCCTACTCTGAAAAGCTCTCGTGCAGCAAAACATTAGACCGTAGTGCTCCAAACCAATCAACATTTTGCGGCTAACCGTTTTTAGTTACAGCCAATCGTTTTTGTACTTTATATTAAAATATTTCGTATTATAGAGTGCAGGACTGTCAAATCCCTCTGATGGCATGAGTGTTCGTAGCTGTTCGGAATTGGCTATAAGCAGTAAGTCCCGGTTTCATTACTGACTGAGAGTATCAAATAATACAAGGGATCCTAATAAATATTTTTCTTGTGTAGTAGAAAGTTATCTGTTAGAAATGAATTTGGGCTTTCATTGGGAATTTAGAGGGAGGGGGGACACAGGGGAAAGTTCCCTTCCATCATGCGCTCATAAACGGTATATCCAAAGTTACAAAGGGTTTAAAAGCTATTTCAGAAATTGGGTATGAGCCCATTTTTAGCTTTGTTAAATATTTATAGAAACATCGAAGTTTAGATTAATGATAAAATCGATGAATTAGTAAAAAATCATTAAATTATGATTTATAATTTTTATATATATATATGTGTGTGTGTGTGTGTGTGTCAGGTTTGAAAACGTTAAATTAATAATTTATTGATTTGAGAGCAGAAAACACAGTGCACTCTTTTAATGCAGGCTCATAAATCGATAATAACTCCATATAAAAGCGCTTCACGAGTAATAATTGAGAGAGAACGTCTTGAGATAGGGTCGCCAATGAATCCACGCTGAGCAAGGCTCTTTTGTTAGTTTTTGTCTGCCAAATGAATGACGCTATGTTTGATGGTTGGATATAAAACTGTGCTATAGTCATGAATAAAAACATTAACAAGACATCATCGACTTGTTGACTTCTCATAGGCTTGACATATACAGGTAAGGAAAATTCTCAGGGGTTTTCAAAACTTAAATCAAGGGCTAAAAATTTCAGCGTCCTTTTGCATTCCCCTTTTTAACCCCTAACCTAAATTGACCACTGGGGCTACAGTTTAAGCCCTCAGAGAAGGCCTAACCAATTATAATCCTACATGGCCCTAGCGGACAATTTAGGAAATTTCCAAATAAAAAGGAGATACCCGCTGTCGGAGACAGATTTTGCCAGAGATATTTTCCCACAGATGTTGGCCCAGGTGTTACGTGTCTTGTACATAGAACTTCATGCTAGCTGACCCTTCAGTTTGTCTTGTCTTAATAAAGGTCTTTAACTGAAACGGTATCATTTTTATGGCCATGACTGCAACCACCCATCGAGAAGTCAGTCTCATTACATATATATATATATATATATATATATATATATATATATATATATATATAATTCTAGACACAAATATATATATATATATATATGTAAATATTTAATTATAAAACTCCTTCACAAGGAGAAAGCTCAATAGCTAGCAGTAATAAAAAGGCAGTCCGGCAGACATTGAAGAGAACGGCACCAGTCTAATTAAAACTTTATTCCAGATCTACTACAACTGACATCTTTTCTTCTTAATGACAGACAAAGTACAAACCACAAAAATCACTCTGCTCGAACAGAGGTGCACCCAAGAGCGAAGACAGAAAGAATTTTCCTACGGTAAAAAAAAACTTACTCAGCGAATTAAGTGCAAGATCTGTAAAAACGTGGAGCCATTTGCCGACGACAGCTGGAAAACGTGCTGAATAGACAGAAAGTTTACATTTTTAGGATAAAAAGCTTTGGTAAGAATTTTAAGTGAAAAACACTCCTTTGATTAAACTATTTAGCGGCTGGGAAAAAGATTTAAAAGAATGAGAGAGAGTAAATTTTTAAGGAAATATTAGAGTTAAATAATTTTTATATATTACATATATATATACATACACATACATACACACACACACACACATATATATATATATATATATATATATATATATATATATATATATATATATATATATATATATATATATATATATATATATATATATATATATATATATATATATATATATATATATCAGAATTATTTAACTTTAATATTTCCTTAAAAACAACCTCTCTCCCATTCTAATTCCTTAAGATCTTTTTCCCAGCCTCTAAATGTCTTAATCAAAGGAGTGTCTTGCACTTAAAATTCTTTCGATACATTTCCCAAAGCTTTCTATCCTACAGATGTAAATTTACTGTCTATTCAACACGTTTTCCAGCTGTCGCCGGCAAATTGCTCCGTTAATTTGCTGAGTAATTGTCTTGCCCCTTGGGAAAATTCTTTCTGTCTTCGCTCTTGGGTGCACCTCTGTTCGAGCAAAGTGATTATTGTGCCTTTCTCTTGTCTGTCGCTGAATAGTAAAGATGTTCGTTTTAACAGCTCTGAAATGAAGTTTTAATTAAACTTGTGCCGGTCTCTTTCAATGGCCCGACTGCATCATTACTACTGCAAGTTGATTTAGGTTTCTGATTAAGTAGCCCGGGCAAGTAAAAACAATAGGGGCTACATAATTATTGTGACTAGAGAAAATAATTTATTACATATATATTGATAAATACTATTTTTATAAAAAAAATTTATAAATAATAGTACTTTAAATTAATAAAAGAACATTATATTGTATTTTTCTTATATAATTAACTTTTTAAAAGTTTCTTCTAAGACTTTTCAATCACCATGTATCTTTTTCTGCGACTGTGTTCATTTGTTTGAGAAAAAAAAATATTTTAATATTTAAGACAAGCAAATATTACTTTTAAATAATTTTGAGAGGTGATATTTAGGATATTTTAGATCTCCAATATTTTGAACAATAGATATTTTAAGCGCAATTTTTCGGTCACGATGTTAGGACTAAATACGTTTTGACTGAATAACCTAGTATCTGTTCAAAACTGACGTGACTGACGCAAGTATTAGAATGTTAGGTAGTGACGTTCCTATGAGTGCGATGACGCCACAGAAGACCACTTCCTATTTTTCCCCAGTGGCTTGGGGCAGCTCTACTTCTTCCTTCAGAATAGCCACTATTGTACCACAGCCATTACTCTCATAGACCACAGGCATTGCTCTCATTTCCACGAAAGATTTATGTTTCCATTACACCCAATACGAGAAGGGTTGCTTCCCTGGAGACCACTCCTTTGAACAGGAACATGTTACAACTTACTGAAACCCGGATAGAGTTGGCAATCACAACTGTATAATTACAACTGTATAAACTTTGTGTCTCCATCATGTCTGAGCGGTTTCAAAGGTTTTGCAGTAGACTCTCGTTATATCGCTCTAATCAAAAAACAAAATGAGCGATATATCTAAGAGAGATGGGGATGAAATGATAAAAACTTTGTTGCTTATGCCACTTATTCAAACCAAGCACGATTGAACAGGAGGCTACTCGTATTAAGGCCTTTCGTTCTGACGAGTAGCTCAAGAGTGAAAGTACGACTTATACTCAAGTGGATCCTCATAATTTTTGAAGCAGGGTCCAAGAAGACCCATAGGCTTGGCCTGCCACCCCGAGAGACATTTATTGAGAACTTGGAGGGCATTGTGACTACGAACCTATTTTAGGTGCCCCAATCACCTTCAACGAACACAGCGGATCTTAGGCCGGTTCGAGAACCAAATCCGCAACCCTCTAGTTACCAGAGCTTTGCCTTTTCATACTGATCTACCGCGACTCTTAAAAATTTAGTTTTTGTGAATACTTAAATACCAAAACCGGAACTAGGACGTGGCAAAAGAGGCATTTGCCACAGGCGTATCAGTCGCAGGGACACAAAGCTGTGCACAAGATGTTTCTTAAAAGTGTATTGTGATGATTACGGAATACTAATGAAAACAATTCACCTCGGAATAGGAATAATGAAAGGTTGAAAAATAACTTCCAGAATTCCATAATTTTGTTTAAAGAGTAGGTTTGGTTTGTTTTGGAGCGCTACGGTCTACTTTTTTCCACACGAGGGCTAATGAGACCGGGACCTACAGTTTAAAGCCTATTTCGAACGGCTACGAACATCTATGCCACAGTGGGATTCGAACCCACGAACCCCGGTTCCCAAGACCAGCACCCTAACCATTCGGTCATCGTTTAAAGAGTAGGATTAAAAGATAAGCAGTTTTTTCCAACGCAGCAGGCGATACAGACATTATCCTAACGCCTTAACAAAGCTGCGAACCTGTTACTCATTTAGCACTACCTTTGGAGCACGTGTAGCTTAAGGTATGCTACGGACTCGAGTAACATTACCCCCGCTGGGTCCTCGTAATTTAGAAGCAGAGACCAAGCGGAAGTCCCCCAGGCTTGCCCTGCCACCCCCAGACGTATCGTTTGAGAACTTCGAGGACATTGTACCACGAACACATTTTATATGCCCCAGTCACCTTTAGCGAACACGGCGGATCTTAAGTCCCCTCCAGCCTCGAACCCGCAACATTTCAATTACGAAAACGCTGCCTTTGCCGACTGAGCTACCGCGGCTAAAATAATGGCAAGAAATTAAAATTATTAAAAAAAAAATGTATGTGTGAAAGATTACATTTATGTATATAGAAATAGATTTCCATAATCTTAATATTTGGAAAGTTTATAAAGAACTTTCAGAAGGTATTCATCACTTAGAGCTATAGAATCCAAATTTACTAGCAGCGTTGAGAATCTTTCTATGCCTTCTTGTAACAGCAATTTTATGTGGACGTTTTTACAGCGCGCTGAAACTAAGAAAATCCTATTTATGAACCTCTTTGGGACTGGAAATCGTTGGGACTAGAGAATATGACTTTACTGTGTATCGAAAAAGAAACCGCAAACAGTTCGAACTACGATGAAGTCAGCGACTTGTTAGCGAATGTTAAATTTAGGAAAATAATGTTATAAATAACGTTTCTTTTTATGCTATGCATAAATATTTGTTGTTAGTTTTCTTAATTTATGAGTTATCAGTATATATACAGTATACAAAATATAGTTTACAAGAAAAATACGAAAAAGCAAACTATGACGTCACTGCCGGTGAAATAAAAATCATTTTATTGAACATATCAACAGCATTATATGCATGAGCATACTTCCTAACTGTTCGTAAGGCATTTCCGGTACATCGGCCGTACATCAGGTACATGTCGCAGTAGTCACGAACGGAATACATGGCCACCATAAGAAGACTGCCGGTAGCTGCAAGATGCAGCTTTTTAAATACCAGTTCAACAACGGCTTAATGTTATTCCATGGAGCATGCATGACGTTATATGCGCGGCGAACGTTTTAAACATTATCGTCTGGAAAGATATGCAAATACTGTTAATGGTATGTCCAATAAAATGTTTTTTCTTGCACCGGAAGTGACGTCATACTTTATTTTTCGTATTTTTCTAGTAAACTATGGGTTGGATTTTATGCATATATTATGGCTTGGAGTGCATCAACATGAATACAGACTTTGAAAAACTTCTGTCTCGTTGTATATTTTCCATCCATGTGCCTGTGATAGTATGGAATAAGTTATTGATTTGTTACTTAAATTTATTTATTTGTTTATTTAGAAATGCTTTGATTTTATTTTTTTCTACGTAATCTTTCTGTTACCAAGACGTAGAATTTTTGAGATGGTGAATCATAAAATTTTCCGATACATAAAACCTTAGCTCTCCATGCCAATCTAGGCTTCGTAGGTGCCTTCGCAATTTAGACTTAATTCTCGATAATGGTTGATAGCATAAGATTGACAAGTCGATGTCTCAGGTTTGTTTCAGAAATGAATACAGAAACAGAAATTTCGTTTGTGTTTCATTTCTGTCTCTTTTTTTTTCTTCTTCTTCTTCAATGGCGCGCCAGCCCAGGGTGGACTATGGTCTTCCGTAGAATCGAGTTCTAAGCGTCTCTTTTCCTGAATAGACTCTTCCTGTTTTTGATTTTTAGGATCTTTAAATCTATTTCAAGACAGTCAATAAACCGAAATCTTGGTCTTCCCTTTTCACAACCTCCCAATGGTTTGGCCTCGAAGATCCTCTTGGGGGTTCGGTCGTCATTCATTTTAATCACGTGTCCTGCCCATTTCAAATATTGAATAGAAATGAATTTTATTCTATCTGGCTCCTTAAAAATCTTATAAATTTTAGAATTTTTCTTCTCGTCCAGCTGTCGTTGCATTTCAAACCTCCTAAAAGGCTGCGGAGTACTTTTCTTTCGAAAACAGCCAGAGTCTCTTTGTTTCTTTCAGTTAATGCCCATGTTTCAGCAACGTATGAGAGGATTGGTCGAATTAGTGTCTTATAAAGCAATAACTTTGTTCTTCTGTTTATGAGATTAGATTTGAGATATTTGTGGATACCAAAAAAAAAATCTGGTAGCGGCAGAAACTCTGTTGCGAACTTCCGGCTCACTATCATTGTTAACACTTAGTTCGGAACCTAAATAGGTAAAGCTGTTAACAGTTTCGAATCTATAGTCATTTATTTCAAAATAGGGTTCACTATAGCTAGTATTTGTCATGTATTTGGTCTTTTTCTGGTTGATTAAAAGATGCATCTTCTTTGCTTCATTTTCTAATTTTGTCTCTTTACTAATGATAATTTTTAAATACCATAAAACTTCAACTTTTTTATAAAATGTCAATTCTCGTCGAAATTTATCATTTTTTTTTTAATCTACTAAATGTTTTTAAATTTTCTACAAACCTCATCCCTTCAAGCCTATTATGAGGCTCCTTCAAATTTACCTAATAGGACAAAAATATGAACAAACTATTATTTTTACGTAATCAAGAATACCATTATAACAATTTTGAAAATGATTTTTTTCTCTCATTTTCATGTAAGTCTATTTAATAATTAAAAACTGTTGTCTTTGTCGTAATTTGAAATAATTCTTGAATCTAATTTTATTGCTTATAAAGAACCGCCGTTTTCTTTCTTTTAATATTGTGACATCGCTACACCCCATTGGCTTCACAAATAGGTTTTGTTAAAGCCCAGGCCAAGGCGACATTCTGTCTGGGTTTTTGACACTATACTACAAAGGGGTTTCGCTTCGACATGCCTTGAGATGTCCGAGGTGATTAGAAGGTCGGACTCGACGCCGAAATGTCAGACTGTGAGGCGCTAACGAAAGAACCAATCGGAAGCTAGCAGGACAGTTACGCAGGAAGGAAAAGCTAATGGGAAGAGGCGAAAGGTGACGTCAGGCGGCGCGAGTTTTTCGCCGGAGAGTCCCTAGGACGAGAATGAGCGGAGGTTTCGACTTACGGGGTTGGTTTTTTGGAGAGCTTTTCTCCAGTTTTGTGTGGGACTCAAGGAGTCCCAGTTGTACCCCTGTACAATGGTATCTGTCGGCACCTGACACAGATTGTTTTTTTTTTTTTTTTGGTTCGCCCCGAACCTATGACTTTTAGGTCCGCACCAGCTCACCTGAGCCCTGTAATTTCCATTCGGAAAATTTGTACATAAATTCTATTTAATCAAGAATAAACGTTGTTATTGTTTCTAAGCTGTACGTCGTGTCGTAACCACACGCTACGCCAGGATCCTGTGACGTTACAATATGTGGAAATGAAACATTTACATTTAGTCTCATAACTGTGGCAACATGCTTTATGCTGTCATATTTTTTTTATTATTGTTGTTCTTGGTATTATTGTAGTATGTTCTATTTGAGAATTCGAATGAACTATAAAATAAACTCTCAGAGAAAAAATGAACAAAATTTTCAGTGACAAACTGTGTGCTGAAAATAACATTTTTTTTTTTTTTCAGTTTATAGTTTCATCCTCTCTCTCTCTCTTTCTTTTTTTCGGGAAAATGATTCTATCGTCTGCTTCGAAATCGTATCCGCAAAGTCGATGGGATTCTTTGTCGATACAGACTAATGCGTAACCTTTAAAACTTTTGCTTGGATATAAATGTTGGCATTTTTGTACCACTGGAATTCCGGAGTCATTGTTTTACGAAAGTTCGATGCTGTTTCCGATAAAAACAATTTAATTAATTAATTAACCGAAATTCTTAAATTTCTTAAAGACCGTTTCGTGGAAAGAAAATGGATCACGTGTGTGGGGGTGTCATCTGCCTAGCTGTGCATAGGCAACAGAGTGCTTAGAACAGTGACGCTGTGTTAAACAATAGGTGCAAATTGTATTCGACATGTAAAAGCAGATTGACTATCACTTTTGACAACTTATTACAATATTGTTCCACAATCGAAAGAGATTGTGAAATTTTTTTGGCGAAAATTTCAAAAAGAGGATATTTTATAATATACAGGTAAAAATTTGAACATTTTCATTTTCTTTCAAAATTATTCTTTTTCTTTGGTTATACTTCTGTTTTAAGCATTATAATTTAATACCATGTATAGTTTATATCTTTTCAATGTTAATTTTACTATTAAATTCATTGTGTAGTTACTACATTACTCATTCAAGGCTATAAATTTGTTCATTATATAATTTTTTAATTATTTTGATATTTTAAAATCCCATTGTATTATGATACTCATTAAGGAGTATACATACATATGATAACCTGTAATTTTACTGAAATATCCTTCTCGAAAAACAATGTCCCTCTTCGAATATAATTTCTGATTACGGTCCTGGGTGGGTATTGGTATGGTTTGGAGTGCTACAGTATACTTTTTGCAACACAAGGGCTAATGAGAACGGGACCTACAGTTTAAAGCCGATTCCGAACGGCTACAAACATCCACGCCACTGTGGGATTCGAACCCACGAACTCCGGTACCGAAGATCCTGGGTGGGAGACTGCAGTTTACATTTTGGTCCAGGGCGGCAAAACTTCAAGAATCAGCCCTGACTCTAGCGCTAAATTTGCCTCCAAAGAAAATGTACCTCCGTATACTATAGCTTAACTAGACTATTAGAAATCCGCCACTGGTTTGAAATCTAATTAAGGTGAATAGATGCATAAATTCGATTTAACTCATCATAAAATATTTACACAACGAATTTTCTCAAAAACTTATTTCAAAAGTTTGTTTTAAAGTGAAGAAACGTAGCCCTTTAAAAAATTTCCTTTTTTATTTCATGACTTTCATTTTTTTAGTTTTCTACTCACGATAAAATTGCAGATAATCATGTTTACTTTGTACGAATTATTTAAAAGAAAAATATTCATAAGTAAAAATTTTCAGAAAATTATTTTGCTTAAAAAAATGTTTACCAAGATCATTATTATTGGCTCTTTATAGTCGAATGTGTGTGCAAAACGCTCAAATACTCCCGGAAAAGAATGATCATTCTTTATGCATATTTGCTATTTCGGAATAATTTTCTATTGGAAGAATTTTACTTGCCCGAGTTTTCTAATATTTCTTCAGTAATCCATCATTTTGCATATATTTTTCGTCGTCTTTCAATAAAACGCTAAAGGAAGAGAAAAAAAAATTTCTCCCCTACTACATCTCTCCTGCAAAAACAGAAAGAATTATTCTCAAAATAATAATAAAGCGAGTAGTCTTCATCGATTACCGACTTTCCTTTTTGCTGAGTAGTCCTACTTATTACCGGCAGATGGCGCTAAACGCACGGTCCAACTCCACCTTTCGCCGAAACGTCACGGATCACATGACTCCGCGCTATTTTCCCTGCTACCTTTTCCCCCCATTGCCAACAGAGCAGCAGAAGGCACATTGCGCGAGTGTGTGTGTACGAAAAAGTGCTCGGTAAAATCTCTCCTGCAGTCGTGCCCTACCCCTGCAGGTAACATCCTACCTCTCATTGGATAAATCGTGCGTTCCAGAAATCTTAGAATCCTTTCTAAATGTGAAGAAACATGGACGCCGAGTGCCGATGATCGAAAATGTACTCCAGGTGCTTGTGGTACGACCCGCAGTTCTAAAATTCGAACACCTATTCTCCAGAATTTTTTTTTTCCGTTGTTCATTCTTTAATCGTTATCAACCGCAATTCATTGAACTCCCGTAGCCCAGTGTAAACATTGTGGTTAGGCCTAGGTGCCGATAAAGGAAAGCGATATAAAAGAGGAAAAAAAATTTAAGAGGCATGACTGTTTTGTTGTGTTCATCATTTACTTTGTTTTGGCTGTACTTCAAGTGCATGTAACCCAGATTAGCACCTGATTTTTTTTTACTGAATTTTTTTTTCTTCTTAAATTGTAGCTCCTTCGTTTGTATTGTTGTTCAGTTTTTTAAACAAAGTGTTTCTATATACGTTTCTGATGTTGAGATGATATTCTATTTTTATAAAAGAACAAACTAAAGAAACGTGGAATTGACCTACTGTTTACTAAACACATTCGATAAATATTTCTTACCTTGTGTGTGGCTCATTCTAATACTTATAAAGATTGAGAAATTCTAAAGAAATAACTTTTACGAATTTACTGAAAATATCAATTTAATAAAATATAAATAAACCCAGTTGGGTATTCAATTTAAAAGGAAAGAAAAAAATCTGTCAGTCGAACGTTTTTCTCGTACTGGATACAAAATAATTCTGAAGCTGTCAAGTAGTGGACTGTTTTGATAAAAAAAAAAAATTATCTCAGTATTGTGCAGCCCATTATATAATCGTCTGATGGATAAACTCACGTGAGGATATCAATGGATCGTCGTTCTAACATGGATTATTCTGCAATTCGAATTCCAGGTGAAGGCGGGGGAGGCGGTGGCGTGCTGGACTGGTGGGACTTCAAAATATCGTTCGGTGTCCCTTCGAACTATCCTTTCGGTGCCTCACCCCGCGCAAGCTGTTCCAAGTTCGCAAATGGATTTTCTCACACTCCAGGGAAAATGTTACTATGCTTGCTGGTTCTTGTTTTCTACGTTCCGGGATTTGTCAACTGTGGTGAGTGATTCTTGTTATTTTTTTCCCACTTCACATTATTTGTTTATAATATACTCTTTAACCCCTTCCGGTATGATTTAATAATGAAAAACTGTGCATGAAATAACCATTTAATTTTTATTTAAAAAACTTGATTCATTTTACAATTCTTACATATTCTTAATTAAAATCCACTTTTTACATAGTGTTAAATAATATCAGAAACAGTAAAATTAAGAAAATATCAAAGCAAAACATTAATAAGGTATACAGATAATAGTCTTCAAGCTAGTGGTACTTTTCAAAACAAAGTGCAAAGGAATTCTTAATTGTTTACACCGCCAAGTAGTCTCACTTTTAATTGGATTCTTGTAACACACACGGCATTTCTTAGTAGGTTTTCTTTTATTCTGACTCATTAATTTGGCAATGACTTGTACCAAGAAATTCTAAGTAAACAATATGCAATAGTGACTTGTGATTTTCACAAGTGATAAAATTGTTGCCAAATTCAGTACACTAGAAATTTTAAACTAAATTAATTATCATATTTAACAGTAACTTTAATCGCATGACGAGTGTAGCTCGTCATTGTGCGGTATGGAATGAAAAACTAATGACGAGCTAGACTCGTCATTTTACCGGAAGGGGTTAACCGTTCCATGTACCAGTTTGGTCAATTAGACCAGACTTTTTTAATTTAATGTTTATTCAACATATCGCATCTTATAGTAAAATATTATACAGTCTGTATCGGTTATATGGTCAGCTCAGGGGGGGGGCAGAAAAATCAGACCATAATAAGCGGGGTGACCATATATGCGGAACAATACAACCCTATTCAATTGTGAAAGGATTATATTCACCTATCAGAATGTAGTACTCATAAACAAATAATTATATTTTTTTCTTTTTACGGATTTCCTTACATCTCTTGCGAAAATATATTCACTTTGATTTTCCGGATGCGATGCAATTTTTATTTCTTACATATTTTTTGAATAAAAATCGTATTTTTTTAACCGATTTTCGTAGGATCGTAATAATTTTCTAAATTCTTAGGAACTACGATTTTTTCGTATCAGTTGACAGGTCTGTACTTTATATTTAAAGAAATTATCATGTAAAACTAGTTTAGGCCAAACCAAAGTTTCTCTAAGTGTATTTGGCTGAAACCTAGATTTCCGTAAAGACTACAGAAATTTGTCGAGAAATTTTTAAACACCATAAATAAATAATCCGTAAATTAATTAGCTAATTTTCCTCTTTTACATAGAAATATACTGACTATTACGCGAGAAGCGTAATAGTCAGTAAAGAACATAAGTGGTAAGTCAAACCACACGCTAGTAATAGAGCAAAAGAGGGTGAAACATTTTACTTGTATCATTGCATTAAAAAAAATATTTGCTTCCACGTCACATTTTGCAAGCATTATCTTGATTTGTAAATGACTTCGTATTGTTTAGTTTTTATGTTTTTATATAATCAGTGAAAAATAATAGGCACTTAGTTTCTCATTAAGTAATACACATTCCCGAATTCCATTGCTATGTATGTGTTAAGAAAAAATTCCGTGAGATAAAAAGTTTGAGAACCATTTTAAACGATAAGTCAAAATTTTAAATACCCCTCCCTCCCACAAAAAAAAAAAAAAAAAAAAAAAAATTTAAAACTTAGAGCACGTTTTTTACTATAATTAAATTTACCACATTACATTTTTCATGTATGTAAAATGTTTTTCATGCGTAAAAAAAGGGTGAAATTATAGTAATGAAATTTTTCTGTAATTGTTACGTTTGATAACATTTCGAATAAGTGAAACCTACAAATGCACCATTGAAATCATTTAACTCCCAATGTTTTCCTTTCCCTTGACAGATTAAGTTGAAATGTTGTATCATTTGGCATTCGCCTTACTTTATACACTATTTTCATAAAACTTCTTTAAACCAGTAAATCAGTTAGTTGCACCCAATTTTTTAAGTGAATTTTTAATTTAACGTATTGCATCTTATAGTAAAATGTTATATCATACATCATATTTAACTATTTTGCATGTAAAATAAGTTTAGTCTAAAGTATAAATTTAATTTTAAATGCACCTTTAAAAATTAACTTATTTTCGAACACATTCTTTCACTATACTTTTTGATTAATGTTTTTCCCACTTTCCGTTTTTTATGTATTTAAAATAAATGTTTTCCATGAGTGAATAATAGTGAAATAATTATAAAAAATTTTTTTTTGGTAATGTTTATATTTGACATTATTTCAAGTACATTTGGAGTAAATAAAACTTAAAAATTCACCATTGAACATGCAGTTCAATTCCATAGTTTCACTCTCCTCAGGCATATTAAATTAAAATGTTGTATCCTTTGATACTTACCTTGTTTTTATTACTATTTTAAAAATAAATGGGGCTTATAAGGAAATCTGTTTTAGCTTTCAATGCCATTGCTTGCAGGATCTCTGCGACTCCGTCATGTTCACAAAGTAAAATAACTAAAACGTAGCACACAACGCATCGGGTCATTTTGACCCTAACCTAAGTTAAAACAATATCCCAAATATAATCTTATTTTAACCAAGTGGTAAAACCCGTATCATATAATCTTATTTTAACCAAGTGGTTTGGAATATAACTTGCAGTTGTTCGAAAATTCTTATGTTATTTTAAATAAAATGAGAATAGCCAGGTCAAAATAAATTTGGTTGAAATTCTCGGACTAGTACTGGTTAAACCGTATCAGTTTAAAACTTAAACTTTATTCTTGTTAAGTTTGCTTTTTAATGTTTTTCTAAAGCCGGGATCGTATAGCAGTTAGTTGCATTGCGTTGGGGTTTCAATAACCCAGATCCGAATTTTCTTTTTTTTCCGAAAATTTAATTTTCAGGAAAAAACATTAATTTATTGTTTTGATACGTTAAATTTCAATTCTTTATTTGGTATACTGTACTACCATATAAAAAAAATATTCTATAACTAAAATTAAGTTTTTACTTTGTGACTGGCTCTCTTAAACTAAGACCTCCTTTATGCTGTCCATATTAGTTTGATTATCTTACCGTACACCGTAGAATTAAACGCCCCTTTTGAAGTATTAAGTGTTTTATGTCTACGTACTTACATTTTACTTAGAAGTTCTTTTTATCTCCTTTACATACTACATTAATTACATTAATTATAGCTAATTTGTCTGAGATACTAATGAAACATTGAAGTCGTTCGTGGCAATTTGATTTGTTTAGTTATATGTATCTCTCTGTCTGTGTGTATATATATATATATATATAAATTCTTTACCCTTGAAATATATATCTAAGATTCTCATTTTTCCCATCTCATTTTTAATACTTTCCCAGCCGTAAAGCGTTAAAGGAGTGTTCTCAGACTTAAATTCTTTTCACCCATCTCTCAAAACTAACGCTGAATTCAATACTAATTCTCTGTCTACTAACCACATCGTTCAGCTATCCCATCAAAATGGTGACGCTTCTTCCATGACTAAAATGCTGATGTGATTTTCGAGTTGGTGTAAATTGTCAGGTTCACGTTGTCTCTTTAAAATTGCCAAACAGTTTTCAGGCTCATGGAAACAAAATCAAGTAACTCGTTGACTCTAGGGTCAGACTGCGTTGAAAGATGTATTATTTCAGGAATATTCATTGCAGAGCAGTTTCACTGTACAGAAGGTCGGTTAGTCGAACTCTCTTTCGTAGGACAGGCGAAATATTTAATACAAGTTTTGTTATTTCTTCATGTTTAACTCTGAGAAACAACCGTAAAATACTTTTTAAAAAAATGTCTTTTTAACTGAAGTTTTATTTATAACTATTCGGCTGCCTTGCGAAAAAAATTACTTAACCTAACATTTAGAATAACTTAATATGTCAGTATTTGTTCAATAGTGTAATATCAGCTATAGTAGGTGTCTATAACTTCCTCTTTCCAATTATTTTATGCAGAATGCTGAAATTGAATAGATAAACTGAAAAGATACCTCTTTCCTTTCAACTCTCAGGTGACTGAACTTAGTGAGCTTAAAAATCAGCGGGGCGCAAACTGTGAGCCGGGACCCCTCTAGCGCTCGTGAGAAAATTTTTGAGTCGCCAAACTCAAAGAAATTTATTCGACAATAGAACATATAAGGCTTTTCTTCAGTATTCGGTACCAACAGAATAGTGAATATAAAATTACGTTTTTTTATGAAAATAGAACTATATATTTTAGGGTAGCACATACGACGAACGCAGTCGTTTAACAGTTAGAAGGATCGAGACAAAATTTTACACAAAGTAAAGGATACGTAGTAAAAATAATTTACACTCCACTTCGCTAAATCCCTTTTTTATAATTATCAAAATATTCTTACGTTTATTTGACTTTATAATGTGTTTAACATTTCTCACTAGAAAGTAAGGAAGTTAGTAATTAGATTAACCCTTTCCCAGTAATTGCACGAAATATAATTTCTAGTTTGTTCATTAATGTATTTGCTCATTTCCTTA
This sequence comes from Pardosa pseudoannulata, assembly GCA_032207245.1. Taxonomy (NCBI): domain Eukaryota; kingdom Metazoa; phylum Arthropoda; class Arachnida; order Araneae; family Lycosidae; genus Pardosa; species Pardosa pseudoannulata. The sequence continues at coordinate 97,013,986 of CM063510.1, forward strand.
CCTTCTAATCTGAAATTTTAAACACATTCTAAAGTCAACGGACGAGTACGCGCTCATGTAAAAGCAAAAAACTTTTCTTCTATAAGAAAAAAAAAACTTTTTGAAGCATTTAATTCAGTTAAATGTTTTTTCTTGCTTTAGCCCCTTAACGTGCACGCTCGAGTTAACTCGAGCGCGCTGAACTGACCAAACTGTGCACACTCGAGATATTTCGAGCGGCGTTGTACTTTATGTTGATATAATTTTTCACACTCGAATGCAATCGAGAATTGAAAATAACAATGTGAAAGAAAAAAAAACAATCGTTTTATTGATATTTATCATTTATATGGGATTGTAAGACGTAACACTTATTCAAGTATAAAATATATATGTGAGGAAAATTCTGAAGGGTTTTCAAAACTTAAATCAAGGGCTAAAATTTCCCGCGTCATTTTGCATTCCCTTTTTAACCCTTAAGTTGACCACTGGGGCTACAGTTTACGCCCTCGGAGAAGGGACCTGACCAATTATAATCCTACATGGCCCTAGCGGACAATTTAGGCAATTTTTAAATAAAAAGGAGATACACAGTCGGAGACTGATTTTTCTAGAGATATTTTCCCACAGATGTTGACCCAGGTGTTATGTGTCTTGTACATCAAACTTCATGCTAGCTGACCCTTCCGTTTGTCCTGTCCCTATGGTGAAGTGGGAACCCGTCCTTCAACGTTATCTTAATAAAGGTCTTTAGCTGAAACGGTATCATTTTTATGGCCATGACTGTAACCACCTATCGAGAAGTCCGTCTCATTACATTTATATATATATATATATATATTTTTTCTAAATTCTATGCTCTGAATTGTGTTTTTTACATTAAAAAAATTAATATTTAGGCCGGCCTTTTTCAAAAAAAAAAAAAAAAAAAAAAACTGCATTAAGGGGTTAATATATGGTAACTTTGTTAGCTTATGTATCAATTCATCGAAGTTTTGACTTCTCAATAAAAAATAAATACCGTGCCTAACCAACATTTTCACGGTTCTGCATACTCGGTGAAATTGTGTGTATATACACATAATTCTGAGTACTCGCCAGTTAACACAAAAATCAAGCTCGGGGAAAATCGTTTTATTCGAGATTAACACAGATTGTAAAAGAAAAACAGTAACAATATGAATAAATAGATTTACTACAGTCTTTCACAAGTATTTGTTTGTGGTGTTTACATTAGAACAGGTGCAAGTCCTTGTTTCCACGATAATCGTTTGGTATGAAATAAATGGATGTAGAGTAAACAAAAAGTTACCTTTCTGTATAAATCTACGCAGCTTACAGATTTTTTTTTAATCGTTATTGGTGTGGGAGTGAGAAAGAAGAAAAATTGCTTGTTGAATTGCTAAATTGTATTAATATGCGAGGCGTGTTTTAAATAAATGCAGTTTAGAATTGAAGCACAAAAGTCTTTTTTTTTTTATCAATTTGATTTTCGCAAGCAACCTCACAATTTTAATCTACTTTTTAACTCAACTTTCACCAATATCAAGGTAAATATCGTATCGTTGAATCAGCTTTAGAAATCTACCTACAGAAAAATTCTGCTTATCTACACATTGCCATACATGTGTTTTACTATATTACTGCTGTGAAATAAAGCTATATCGTGTGATTAACTTGTGCTGTTCAATTTCGACTCCTTGGTTGGTTGGGAGCGCTATAGTCTACTTTTTTGCTTCTCGATGGCTAAGGAGACCGAGAACTACTGCTTAAAGTTGATTCCGAACGGCTATAAACATCCCGCCTACAGTAAGTTCAGAAACACATGATCTGCCGTACCGACGAGCAGCTTCTTACCCATTTTGCATTAACCCCTTGAAAATTTGATTTTGCCTTTAAAAGTACTTCAAATTTTTCTCTCCCAGTGTCTATGAACCCAGAATTACACACATCGAACAAATTATACATCGTTTTATACATCGAACATAATTCTTTGGCTAATATAATATATAATGAAATAATTGATAATTTTACTGAATTAAAGTCAAGAAAACAGAATTTCAGCATGAAAAATTTATTCACAGTTTCGTTGGACATTTAATGTAAAATTCAATGATTTTTTTTTTTTTTAATTTATTACCTTACTATTCAAACTTTTCTAAAAAAAACTAAAATTTATTGCTCCATAAAATATTTTTTATTAATAAAAATTTACGATATGTTTTAGTTTTTAAAAATATTTAGTTAATAGCTTTATTCATCGTTTTATATTTTTCTGTACTTTATATTTCTTGTGTTTATATTTCTTGTACTTTATATTTCTTGTATTATTGGGCAATTGATAAATTTACTGAATTAAAAACAAGAAAACAGAATTTCAACATGAAAAATTTATTCACACTTTCGTTGGGCATTTAATGTAAAATTCAATTTTTTTTAAATTTATTATCTTACTATTCAAACTTTTATAAAAAAAACTAAAGTTTATTGCTTCGTAAAATATTTTATATTAATAAAAATTTACGATCTGTTTTAGTTTTTAAAAATGTTTAGTTATAGCTTTATTTATCGTTTTATATTTTTCTGTACTTTATATTTTTTGTATTATTTATATTTCTTGTACTTTATATTTCTTGTATTATTGGGCAATCGATAAATTTACTGAATTAAAGACAAGAAAACAGAATTTCAGTAAGACAGAAATTTATTCACACTTTCGTTGCAAATTCAATGATTTTTTTTTTATTACCTTACTATTCAAACTTTTCTAAAAAAAAAAATTATTGCTCCGTAAAATATTTTTTATTAATAAAAATTTACGATTTTAGTTTTTAAAAATATTTCGTTAATAGCTTTATTTATCCTTTTATATTTTTCTGTACTTGTGGGAGAGGGCCTGGTAAGAAAAAAATCTTTAAGTCCGCGCTGCAAAATGGTTTAATTAGACATCGCATATTGAACTTTGAGTACCATAGCCTATACGTGTTACCGGAATCAATTTTTAACTCTGATTCTTTATTGTTAAAATTGCAATTTTAACTTATGACATATAAGGATAAACAAATTACCTATATAACGTTACTACAATGGTATGTCTAATGGTGTGTGAATTGCTCCAATATGAGATGTAAAAGATCCTGAACCATTTTAATACTGAGTAGTAAGAAACTAGTTTACGAAGTGAAATATAAAAGATAAGGAAAATAACTTGTTATTTTTTGCTGCCTTGAAAGTTAAATTCACTCACGATGTCATCCATTAATTTGTACCGCTGATTTTCTAACTTACGTTCTATTAATCGCTTGTGGGTTTTTTGCTGACACAAATTTTTTTTTTTTTTGTTCCTAAACAGTACCTTTTTAAAGCGAAAAATAAAAAAGCCTGTGAAATATTTACGTGAAAACCATGTTTTTATCAATTTGCCTTGCTGATACTTCAAACTTTTTTATTTTACTGTACTGCTAATTTTTTATATTTTTTTAAAACTTGTTTTAAGGTACAGAAAACAAGCCTAAACTTTCACCGTTAGGTTTAATTCAGTTTGACAATTTAAAATTAGTTTAGAATGTAGATTTATAAAATAAGAGTTTAAACTTAGTTATCCTGTTATTCAAGATTAATAATTAAAAGAATGGGTTACTTTAAGCTATTGTTCGCTTAAATTAGATATTTTTTTGTTAGCAACGGCCTGTAATTCCGCGGTATTCGTTCGACATTTTGTATATATGTCGGAAACTCATGCTTTGAGATTTGAAATCCAATTACATAAGTCAAAAGTAGTTTTTATTTAATATAGGCAAAATTACGTTATGTGTTAACACGTTTGCGACAGGCGACTTTTTTTTTTTTTTTTTTTTTTTTTTATGTTCTGATATTGAGTACCAGTGAAAATAAATTCTGAAGCTGGTCAGCTCAAACTTGTTAGGGCAAAGATTAAAAATGTGAACTCTTTTTTAATGGGCAAGTCTGTTTTATATTATATGGAGATATTTAAAGCATTTGTATTTGGATTCTTTGATAAATGTTGTTATACGTTAATGCGATTATTTAACGTTTTTAAGTTTAGAATTGATGGTTATTGAAGTATTAGGTAAATCTACAGAATCTAGTGTAATGTTTGAACTGAATATCACGTCTTTGTGGCAAATGGATTTGTGCATTTCTCTCAAAGTAATTGTATTTTTGTAATTTCATTACTAACGTAAATTTATGTTGACAAGCTGTTGAAAATTTTGAAAGATTTTCTAAAACTGTTGCCATACCAGATTGCATTCTTTGTTACCATTAACTAACTTTTTGTCAGAAATAAACTTACACCACTTTCAAAGAAACGGCCTATTTAAAAATAACAAGTTTAAATATTAAAGTACTGAAATATCAAAACACAACTTAATGCAAGCGATAGCGGAATTATATAAATATTTCTTTCTCCCATTCCTATTTTTTATGGTAATAATTACATGTGATACTGTCGCTGTATTCAGAAACAGAAGGACGTTAATTCACGTCATCATCAATCAGAAATATAATTTTAAAGGACTGGAATTTACGCCTGTAGTAATCAGGAATAGAATTTCAAATTATATGAATTTACGCCTGTGGTAATCAAATAGTATTTGAAATGACGTAAATTCACGTCAGTGGGAAACCAGAGATAGTAATCGGAATAACGTGAATTTACTATTGCGAATGTGTTAATACAATAAAACTTTCAGGCTGGAGGCATCTGAGCAGTGGACACTTTGCAAACCCCAGTTCCAACGTTAATTAATAGACGTACGGATAAACAAATTACTGCATTTTCATTGGAAGCTTAAAAAAATATATTTGTTCAAAAATCAGCCTACGTCTTACGAGGGAGTATTACATCGTACTCTAAAACACAATCTGGTTTACTGCGAAAAATGTTTAATAATTTTTCAGAAGAGTTAAATTTTATCTTTCATGAAGGTTTTAAAGAGTGTAGAATTAAATATGTTGTAGATTAAAGAAAAATAAATGACATTGTGAATGAGGAAAAGGACAAATTGGGAACCAAAAGGGAACTGCTTATAATTCTAGCAACAGGGATAACTTTGAACCAAATTTCATACCATTATAACGTAAAATTAAAGCTTATATATTTAGTTTGCGTTACTTTACGGGTAACAAATGATTTTGCAAAAAAAAATGCCATTATGTTATATATATTTTTACACGAATACCAAAAGTATTTATTGCAATGAGAACATCAATATTAAAGTAGAAATTGTTTTGTAATTTGCCGAAACAAGAACACGTTTATACTGCAATATATCAGCCTGAAACCTCTTAACGCTAGCAAAACAAACAAATAAAATAACACGTTTTCGGGCTAAAGAAGTCATTTTCATTGAGTGGAAGGCAATTCCTCCCTCGGCTACTTGCACGACAAGCCGTTCGACGCCGGCTCAGGTTTACGAACCTGCCCGTGTAGGTTATTATTTTTTCTTCTTTCTTCTTTAAAACACATGCTGGCTGTTTCCTATGTCAAAACACTCCCGTGCTTTGTTTTGGGGGCGTCGATCCAGCGTAGGTTTGCTGTGTTTGTAGAACAGAGTGGATCTCAGTGGAGACTTCGTAATGTTTTCTGTGATAATGCTTTCTGGAAGATTGCTTAAAATGGAAACTCTTCAGAATGTTTTTTTTTATTCAGGATCGTTTCATGGCAACGCTGTGGAACTGGTAGCTCTCTAATTAATTATTACGGCCTGCATAAATAACCGATTTTCTTAATTTAAGTAAGTGTACCTTAGTCAGATAGTATAATGTATCATCGTATTGAAATGTTTTTTATTAAACATTAACACAAGTATCCGAAAAAAATAAAAAAAATTTATAATAATTTTATATTTATCGATAAATATAAAATTAAAAATTATAATATATTAAATTCAAATTACTTTGTTATATAAAAATTTTAAAATGAAAAAATACTTGTAAATATAAGTGATTAAAAAAAAAGTGTTTTTTTGTTTTCTTGTAATTCAGTATAACATGATTCTGTGAATAATGAAAATAATCTCACCCACTTTTTTGATAAATAATATATTTGTTACTGATTAAAAAAAAGTTAATCTTTTACCAATGAATATGTTCGGGGTAACCTCCAATCATTACAAGTCACCCTACCGAATTACAAAGCAACAAATAATAAAATTAATATATTATATAAAATAATATAAAAATATTTTAATAAATGTTATTATAATGGTATTTATTTAAATTAATGTAATATAGAACATACAAAAATAATCATATTACTTGAAAAATAAGCATATTATCAGTGCATATTGCGATGAGTCAGATTGAAACATTGACGCAAAGATAAGGTGAATCGACGCAATCGGAACAATATATCACCACTTTTTTTAGTCGAATACTTCGCTCTAGCAGTTCCACTGCAGTCATGGATGCACATAACCGTTCGGAATTGTCATTAATTAGTAGGTTCAAGTTTATAACTCAATTTCACCCGTTGTAAAACGTTGATAATTCGCCTTTCATTAAGACTTATGAATGTTTTGTATCTCATATTTGTGTTGCTTTCGATGATAACCACAGATCGCGCGACCAAAAACAGCTTTCTTTTCCAAATAAACAGATATACTTCGTTGAAAACACCTTTAATCATTCTTGATTCGCCGAACGATGGCCGATTGGTTAGAGTGCTGGCCTTCGGTACCAGAGTTCAAGGGTTCGAATCGAACTGTGGCATGGATGTTCGTAGCCGTTCGGAATCGGCTTTAAGCTGTAGGTTCCGGTCTCATTAGCCCTAGTGTTGCAAAAAGTAGACCGTAGCACTCCAAACGAAACAAAACCATTCTTGATTCGTTTTTGGAAAATCGACTATAAATCTAGACTTTAAATACATTCCTTTGCCTTATTTCGTATAATTTTGCACAGTTAGTAGTTTTGTTTCTCTTCACCATGCAAAACAAAATACTGTTGTGTGTGCGTTCATGCACTTAAAGCTGTTTCACTTTAATTTGGAATAAAAAATATGGATTTCGAGTTCTAATCGGCGACTGCATTATCGTGATACTCCCATTACGTAATCCCAACATAATTGATGATTAATTGCCCTCAAATAACTATCCTTTCGAAGGGTTTTGATTATTTAATTGTAGTACTTTTTTATTGCATTATCTTCTACTGTTATTTTACGAATGAAAGAATAAATGAAGGAAGGATTTCTATCTATTTAATTATAGTCTATTTTAAGCCCGGTTCTATTTAATTGGTCACGAGCAATTCTTTCATTAGTTGGGTATTACACGCTCGTAGTTAAGTCTTAATCTCTCGTATGTCCTAAGAAAAACTATAATTAATCTTCGATTAGCTTCGATTATTATGTAGCCCGGTTATATCAAATTATGTTTTGTTGTAATACAAACGTAATTTTTAATTATTTTTTTTTCTTATTTTGGTTCATCATTATGTGGTGAAGAAGAAAGTTTATTCCGTAAAAATTCCTTGTAAATCCATCGCGCGTAAAACCTCCAATAACAAATTTACAATTCAACCGAACTATGAAATTACCTTAAGTTAACCCTTTTAAGTTCACGATTAAAATTTTAGTTTGGGATTTACGGGAATCCTCTATATAATTAATAATAGCCTAGGTTGTCTGTCCGTCTGTCCTCGAATTTATGAAGCGGTTGGACCTGGAATGGATAGAGGCATCTATATTGATAGGTTAGGGTTTGCAACGTTCGAAATCCACCCCTTTTCTAACATTTAATGCCATTATTTCAATCCCTATTTTCCCCAGTTAAGAGCAGGCGATTAAATTTATTAATTTATCACATAATAAATAGGTAAAAAAAAATTCTATCATTATGACGGCATTCCTTTAATCATCTCATTTAATCATTTATTTTAAATTATTTAAATATCGTCTGCATTATTTTCATACATTTTATCGCTGCACTTAGATAATGCATAAATATTTTTCTTTTATATTTGGCTTAAATAATACATTAGGTACATATGTGATAAATTTTAAATTTAATCATTGATTTCTGTTTTTGTTGTTGTTTCAATGAAAATTTTATCACCGGTATTAACAACAAATTCTACCTACCTCCAGGGTGTAATGGAATTGATAGTTTCATTCCTTTACTTCTATAAATTACTGGGGCAAAAAAATTATGAAGAACTTAATAATAATTTTCACGTAGCTAAGAAAACTTTGAATTATCATTC
>CM063510.1:97027190-97032190 GCA_032207245.1 Pardosa pseudoannulata
TAACTCAAAATCCGTTGACTTGTATCAGAAATTATAGATCTAATATTTTGCTAGTAGAACCATATCACAAATTTCATTTATCTCCCACTCCTGACATACCAAAAGATGGCAGAATAATAGGTGTTGAGGATGATAATAAAGTGGTACTGTATTTAAAACTTAACAAAAACTTTAATTTAGAAAAATATGACAGGGTCATATAAGAGCAATGGGCTCTGACAATAAAAATATATATCAGTGATATAGGATATATATAAGATATAGGATATATCATATAAGAGCAATGGGTTCTAAACAAGCAATCTCATGGGAGACGCGGACAACGATTCGACCTTCCTAGACGGGGTCCGAACGCTCACACACTGGTTATAATAATAAAAAAAAAAAAAAAAAAAAAAAAAAAAAAAAAAAAAACGCTGGACACAACCATTGAGCTTAAGGGGTGGGGGAAAGTCGATAGTTCGAATCACACTGCTGGTATGGATGTTCGTAGACGTTAGAAATATCCTTTAAGCAATAGATCCCGGTCTCATTAACACTCAAGTAGCAAAACGGTAGAAAGAAGTGCTCTATACCTCACCAAACCAAAGCCGTCTTAAGACGGCTTTGGTTTGGTGAGATCTTAAGACGGCTTTGACCAAACCCTCTGCTAACATGGATGTTCGTAGTCGTTCGGAATCGGCTTAAGCCGTAGATCCTGGTCTCATAAACCCTCATGTAGCGTAATAGTAGATTGTAGCGCTGAAAATAACCATCTAATCATCTCGCTCCACAACACTCTGGCAGACGTAGACATAGTAAAATGGTCTAAACCTCATGCCAGTGTAAACAGTAGAAAGAAGTGCTCTAAACCTCACCAAACCCTCTCCTAGCGTGGATGTTCGTAGTCGTTCGGAATCGGCTGAAGCCGTAGATCCTCGTCTCATTTGCCCTCATGTAGCGAAATAGTAGACTGCAGAGCTCAAAACAACCATCTAATTTCGCTCCACAACAAGCTGGCAGACATAGACATATGTTCGAAAACAAAACATTTTTGGAAGTTAAGAAAAATTATCGATATTTTATTAAATCGAATTTTCCGTAGATTACAATATTCTCCCTGTATATTAAAAGAAAAAATATAGCAAAACAAAACATTAATTTCACTCTTATTGTGTGTGCGTATATATATATATATATATATATATATATATATATATATATATATATATATACTGTAATATAATAAATCTGTTCTCTTTTGGGGTTGTCTCAGCGAAAGTAACAAAGAAAAGTGTGACAGTATATTAATATACACTAATACATATCGCGAAACAAAATTGATGCATCGCAAGAATTTAATGTTCTAATGCTGTTCGAAGAAAGTTTTACCATCCGTTATTTCGAAAGATCCAGATTTATCGTCTGCGTGATGTTTCCTCTTCCAAACTATTAATATTATCGGCGAAGGGGGGGGGGAGGGAATATGGCCTGTGCTTTGTTTCGGTGTGTGTCGAAATAAATTTCTTTTATTTTCTTTCTCTCCACCCACCTTCCGTCCCCCAGCATCTTTTCTTCCGTGAATTCCATATTTTGTTGCGTTTCTGCGAACAACTCCCAAAATTACAATTTCTTCTCTCTTTTCCCTTTTACCCCTTTCGCGTTTGTTGATGTGTTTGTGTGTTTAATGCCTTAGCTTTTGCATAAAACATTACTCCCCCTTTTGCATTTCCCGAGATTTATTTATTTAAAGCATTCCTTCTCTACCCCCCCTGCTCCCCTCCCCCTTTTGTCTAATGAATCTACACACTTGCAAAGCGAAAGCATTAATATCGGTGATGCTTCATCGGTAACTTTTCGGATGTGTTACATCAAAATATTTTGCCATGTACTTCGGCTCGCGGGATTTTTCCCTGGGAAAGCGTAGTCCGCTGTTTTTAAAGCCGTTAATAGCGCGGGATTTTTCCGATAGAGTGGAAGAGGTGTAATGGTGAGGGGGGGGAGTGAAGACTTTTACGTCAGTAATTAGTCATTTAGGCTGCCTGCCGATGCCATGACGTAATTCGGGAATGGATGTCGTAGATCAGAGAAAAGTGGCTCATTTTGTCACTTTGTAGTGAAAATGGGTTATTGTTTTTTAGGGCGTGTTTGTATTTTGTTTATCCTTACGCTGCGTGAATTTTTTTTACCACTAATTTTTCACACACGTATTTGAGCTTAGACAATGCTTAAAAAAAAACTTAATAATTTTTAAAAAATTGTTTAAATTTGACAAGGTTCAAATATCGTCACTTTTTTAAATTAACAATTTTAATAATTTAAATTTTTAATATAACAATATTTTTCATAGTGTATCACAGATCAAAAGTCTGTTGTTACAAAAAGAAAATCTGAATTAATAACAAAATATTTTTAATAAGACAAAAATGGGATGATCAATCTTATATTTTCTATTTACAGAATATTATCATCACTTTTTAGGAATTTATTATTAAAAAGTCGTAAAGAAGTTCCTAAATCTACATTTATATAAAATACATTAATCACAGGTAATTTACGTCAAAGCACATAATTCTTGTTTTCTTCGGTCACACAATGTTTCGATCTCTAATCACTATGTACTTTTCAAATCATCTTCAATATATTCCAAAAATGTGATTAAAAATTTTTTTCTTTATCCAATCCCTTCTCTTCGGAAATTTTCCCACATCAAAAAGTGCAATGTTGAGTTTTTGTTCAAACAAAATTTTAACCTTTTCTATTCTGACGCTTAAAATCTGTCTTGCATGAATCATTTGATTTAGAGTTTAATAAATAGAAAAATCTTAATAATAGCTCTGTATCACTAGAAAAAAAATATCGCTTTTTTTTTCAATATATTTTTGGTCACTTATTTTATTATTATTGTCACTTTTCTCATTTTTAAAGAAAGCAGTTAAGTACCTTTAAACTATTTCATGAAATAGCTAGACAAGTCAGTTAAAAATCATAAAATTATTGAATTCTATGATGTAACTAGATATTCTATAGAATAACAATTACTTTATCGTTAAATTATACAATTCCGGCCATAAGTATATAACAGGAGTGGCCAAGCTCCTTGATAGTCCGAGCCATTTTTGAAAATTGTCGCGAGCCACAATTAAGTACGTATTTAAAAGGTATTAATTTTTTTTACAGAAATTATATTTATTGAAAGTCATTTGGAAGTTCTTCGTTCTTTCATTTTTCAAGGAAAATTTTAAATCGTCGAGGATTTTTTGCATTGGTGCGAATATAATTTACAATGTATTACACTATTTTCATAACATCAGGATATTTTAAATATTTTGTAACGAGATGTTCTCGGTGCGATATGCAGTGAATCGGTATGAATTGTGGAACTTAAGAATCATCTCTTAAAAGCCCAATAAGACGGATTTTTTTATTCAGCACTGCCGGAGCTCCATGATTGTAATAATTTTTTAATATATAATAACACAAAAATGAAAAGGGAACTCAAGTACATTTATCGAGAGCGCCAAATAATCCTTTAATTAATAATCCTTTAATTTAATGTGGCTCGCGAGCCGCAAGTTGGCCATTCCTGGTATGTAAGTTGCGTATATAAGTTCTTTGAGCCGATTCTAGCTGCTTTTGGAGAACCCTGGCCGATTGTTTAGGGGCTAATCTTCGGTACCGGAGTTCTTAGGTTCGAATCCCACCGTGACATGAATGTTCCTATCCGTTCTGAATCGGCTTTAAGCAGTTGGAACCGGTCCCATTAGCCCTCATGTTGCGAAAAGTTGACCATAGAGCTACAAACCAAACTAATCTAACAGCTTTTAGTCGGTTTTGAACAGCTTAAATCTTGTTGTTAATCATCACCCTGGTTGGGGAAAAAGTATCACTAGGATCAAATAATCCTTTCTCTATATGCGACTAGTGTATGGTTAAGGGTAATATGCAGCTTCATTTAAGCAAGGAAGCACGGGGGTTGAAAACCTCACTGGGTCCTCGTAATTTAGAAGCAAGGACCAATCAAAAGTCACAGGCTTGGCCTGCCATTTCCAGAAGTATTCTAATGTAGCTTCCACACTATGGCCGATTGTTCACCACTTCCTGATGGCGGCCTTGAACGATAGTTCACGGGTTGCATCCACACGCTGGTCTACTAAATGAGCCAAACACGTTGATTCGTGCATAGGTTCTTTGGAGAAAAACCGCCTCGAAAGCCATCCTCCACCAAGGCTATTTTATCGTCTGCCACCATCGACCACGATAAACCATACCCCCTCCAAACGGTGGTGATGGCTTGCAGTGGACTAAAGTGTGGAGGGACCTTTAGGGAACTTAGAGGACATTGCCACCACCAAGCTGTTTTACATATCCTAGCCGTCATTAACGAACACTTCTACCTTTGGCTTCAGCCTCTATCCCGCTACCCTCCAGTTACGAGATTGCTGCCTTTGCCGACTGAGCTACCGCGGCTGAGATTTCTTGAAGTTTGTCACCTAAGGATTTTGCCGCCAAACTTGTCACCAAATGAAGAAAAACACGCCAATATCTGCCGAATCTGTTCAGTTGACAGCCACAAACTGTTATGAGAATTTCTTTCGGGAAGTTTTCTTTACAAATATATATAATACTACCATATAGCCCGTCATATGACGGGATCAGTAAAATTTTTAATTTTCCAGAATTGTAAAGTACCGAATAAGGCTGGTAAAAAAATGGTTTGTTTATTGGCTGAGAATTATCTAGACACGGTCAATAATTTATCTTCATGCTCCTCTAAAGTCTCCCAATACTGTGAATGCAGTTTAGAATCACGTTGAAATCATTTAGAAAGATAATTCAAAGTTTTCTGAGCTACGTCAAAATTATCATTGTTCTTTTTTTTTCACAGTAATTATTGGAAGCAAAGGAATGAAACTATCATTTCCACTACATCCTGGATGTAGATAGAATTAGTTGTTAATACCGGTGATAAAAATTTTATTGCACCAAAAAAAATAATTAATGATTAAATTTAAAATTAT
>CM063510.1:97037190-97047190 GCA_032207245.1 Pardosa pseudoannulata
AGAAAGTTGTCTTTTCTCATTCTTCTTTTCTTTTTTGCCGCATCCACAAATGGTTTTGGAATGTTGTTAGTTTCGTCAAGAAAAGTCAGTATCGGACAAGTTTTGTTGCGAGCGCTGTATTCCTCTATGTAAATACACTGGATTGGACTTACGCGATGTGTGCTAGAGACAATGTATTTTGATTCTATGATCGCCGTTTATTTAACTGTTACTCTTTTTAGCTTTAATTTAATGTGTTTCTTTTTAAATATATGAGTACTGTTGCATCCAGCAAGCAGCATTTTTTTCTCCTAATTTGGCGATTCTTGTGGTGGCTTGTAGTACCTGTATAAATTGTGATGATTTAATCTTTAAAAATAATTGAATTATTATATTGCCTAAAAAAAAGAGTTTTTTGCTGTTTAAAATTGTGTTTCAAATAGTATTAATTGTGATATCTCTTTACATTTTTATCTGAAAAAAACTAAAAAATATTAGATTTCTTTAACTGAGTTTATGAAAAGCACGTAGTTTCCATCATTTTATTATTTTGCGATCAAAAAAATCACCAAATTATGGCGTTCGCCAAAATATGAAAAAAAATGGTGTTAATGTGCCACGAGATGTGTTGGAAGTCCTGTTTTATTTCTGGCCTTGAGTTTTCAGCATCCACTGCGAATCTGTTGTCAGTGTACTAATTTTTTATTTGTTGACAAATATATATCCTCATTCTTCCAAATTTCGCCGATCCAAGATGATTATCAGTATTAAAATTTGAAATTCACCGTCAAGTATAAGTTACAGTAATCATGGTACAAAGTTGTACATGAGAAAAAATTCTAAAACTATATTAAAATATAGTTTGCAGTATAAGTTGCAGTACCTCAACAGAGAGAATTATTATTTAACTGATGATTAAATCAGCGAAAATTATTGACAAGTCAGAAAAACAAAACTAAAAGGTTTACTTCGATTAAATGAAATTATTTCCGATATCTTAATTCTAAAAATAATCTTTTGATTCTTCATTTAAAAAAAATAAAGTGAAAACCTTTAACAATATTTAAAGAATCAGTCGATATTGAAGAATCGAAATAATCAAATTAAAGTACCTCTCATATGACAGCCGTAATTAGCCAAGTGGCCAAATATGGCCGACTAAATAGATCAGCATCGGTAGGCCAAAAGATTCACCGGAGGAAAAGCGTTGCCATAGTTCCCAGGACAGCAGCAGCATAAGTTGCCATCCGAGGATCTATAATAATCTTTAAGAAAAAAAAAAACTTTTAAGAAAATGAAAAAATGAAGAAAAAATTACCTAATAAAAAAATATTTCTAGAGATATTCTATTGCTTCTCGTCTTCCTCCCATCCCATCTCTACGAAGGTAGATAAGAAAGTAGGATATAATTTTAAATACATACAAAAGTTTTAAGCCAATCATAAAGAATTGATGGTCGTAAAGTTTTTTTTTTTTTTTTGTTTTTTGTTTATACCACCTGAAATCAATAAAATTAGAGGTAGGAAAGTTTTAAGAGGTTAAAAAATTGTCTTCGATAATAGAATTGAACTTGGAAAAGTTTAAAAAATAATACTTTGGTTATTTTTTCGTATATTGTCGTTTATTTTTTTGGAGAAGAAATAATGTACGATATGGTTGAAATGATAATACGATATCTACACACACACACACACACACACACACACACACACACACACATATATATATATATATATATATACACATACATACACACATATAATGTGTGTGTGTATAAAATCATAAAATTAGAAAGAAGAATAAAAGCAAAATTTAAATCTACAATAAAATTGAACATGTTTCAAAACAAAGACAAAGGATTATAATGAATACTGTATAAGCAAATTCTGTTGGAGAGTTGATACTCATTTGGGTTGTGTAAACATATATAATGCACGCTCATACACAAACGTGTGTGTGTATATATATATATATATATATATATATATATATATATATATATATATATATATATGCATGCATAGATACATATATATATGCATGCATAGATACATACATATATATATGCATGCATAGATACATATATATATATGCATACATACATATATATATACATACTTACATATATATATACATACATATATATATATGCATACATATATATATATACATCATATATATATACATATATATATGCATACATATATATATACATACATATGCATATATACATACATCATATATATAAACATATATATATGCATATATATATATATATATATATATATATATATATATATATATATATATATATATATATATATATATATTAGTAAGGAATAGGGGATTCGTACTTGAGAAGAAAATATCACTTATATAAGAATTATATTAAGAGAAAAGATATATGAATGGAAAGTTAAATTTATTCATAATTTAAAGATAGCATAGACACTCATGAGACAGATTTCACAATTAATTTTGACATATCAACAGCCGTAGAGATGCAGCAGCTAACAAGCTCCATGGTTTTCGTTTATAAAATTTCTTTTATTATTCACATTTGCGTTGGACAGATGTGGCAACACGGGTATCAGGGAGCAGACGATTGAAAAAAAAACATATTTGATGTTATTTTTATTATTCTACTGATTGGTGCGCCAAATTTTTAATTATATTTCTTTGAGTGTAAGTACACCATTCTAGTCTATTTTCCATGAACTGACGTTTTTATCATCTTTGTTTATAGCTTCTAAACAGTTTCCGCCAGTCAAAATACATGCAACAAATTTTTTGTATGTATTGGTTTCTTTCGTTCTTTTTACCACCGTTTACATCAGAAGTGTAATAAATGTTACATCGTCACTTCTTGAAATCTATATTACGAATAACCGTAAAAATATCGCTGTCTTGTATACTTGCTGTCATATGGTATCAATTTACGCTGTAGCATCCTTTTTAAATTGAAACTGAAGCAAATGCCTTATTCTAATTGTTTCGGTTATAGTAATGTTTTTAAAGAAAAATAAAAGCTTTGTCGCAACTGACATCTGATTCATCATTTGCATTCTAAATTTAACTTCCGTGAAGTTTTCATATTGGATATGAATGCTTAGTAATCTTAAGTATTAAATTTTAATCAAACAAACCAACTTAATTATAACTGCATTCTAAAATAAGTTTTTGGCAATTCTCTAAAATTACAAGCTTTGGCGAGATGTGTTTGATTCTCTTTTAATTATACTTTTGTTTTTCCCTATTCTTATATAACTCCGTATTTACGTAACTCAATTTCACCTGTTTAGTGTCATTGTGTGATCGGGGTTGGCATGATTTAAATCTGTTGATTTAAATCATAATTTAAATCTTGATTTAAGTCTGTTGATTTTTTTAAATCGTTGATTTAAATCATTTGTTTTTCATTTCCTTTAAAACCTATATTTCAAAGACAGGAGAATTGGGAATCAGTCAGCACAGTAATACCAGTAAGTAAGTGTAAATAGATAGCATGTGCTTTCCAAGAATTTAAGGGTTGTTATCAGAAAGTATGTAGTAGGGGTAGTACAATGATTGATTATGACTGGTGGAATTCATTTTATGTAATGGGAGGTAAAGACAGTATTACAGAAATTGAAATCCAGTTTGTCTATCCAATAACAACAGCCGTAGCTTCATCTGCTGGAATGGAAAGACAATTTTCTTCTTTTGATATTGTTCATTCTAGCTTTCATAACCAATTAGGAGTGGGTAAAACATCAAAGCTAGTGTTTTTATTGAAACAATTAAATCCATAATTCGGTGCTTAAAAATACTGAAATAATTGTGATTTGTATTTTTTAAATAAATAGTTTGCATTAAAAGAATATTTAATTTGTTCTATAAATTTACATTTTATTTATTTTATAATTGGATAGTTTGCCCTATCCAATTACAAAATAATGGAATATATTTAGATTAAAATTTATAAATTTAATTTTAGGTAGTCAGTGTGTAGAATATACTAGATAGATAAGATGTTACTTCTTATAACAAATTATTCTATGTATATTGCAAAAAACATAAAAGCAACAATTAAAGTTAGTATTCAGAAAAAATCAAAGATATCGGGTTTAAATTTTTAAAAAAAATCTGATTTTAAATTTAATTTTTTTTCCCAACCCTGCGTGTGATTAATCTTAACAATTTGCTTGCGACCTCACAGCACTTTATAAACGAATGTAAGTCTTTTGAGCAGCCAAAGATTGTCTGAATAAATTTGATATTTTTAATTCCGAATTTTTGTGTTAATACTATCCAGCATGGATGGCAATCTAAATTTGTAATGGGTAAACACACACACACACACACACACACACACACACACACACACACACACACACACACACACACACACACACACACACACACACACACACACACACACACACACATATATATATATATATATATATATATATATATATATATAGTTCATATCCCCCATTTTTCTCTAATTAACTTCTACCACGTAGACATCTCTTTAATAGTGTCCGGAAGAATTTTTAAACCCTCTTCCTGTTTATTTAACCTTTTAATTGAAAATTCCGAAACGCAGTTTCGTACAACGAAAGAACAACAGAAAAAAAAGGCAAGCGTTGGGAAAAATTATAACTTGTCCTTTTCTAAATTCATTATTTGGAGTAGTTTCACCCTCCGTCCTCCACCACCCCCTCTCCTCGAGAAAGAGCCAACTAACTTTCGTTTCCGAGTTCTTCATTCATTAACATATGACGTCAAGCGGTTTCTTTTTTTAACGTTGGTGTGAATGGCAACAGCCAGTTGCTATCTTGCTTCATTGTGTGAAAACTTGTATAGTTTGGTTTTCTTATTCCTCTTCTCTTTTTTTTTCTTTTCCACCTCTCTTTCCAAGTTCTTTGGACTTTTCATCAGCCGTAACCGAAAGATTTAAGAGTGGTGATTCAGACAGAGTGATTCTTGCCAAGAATTAAAATACCGGAGCCGGGCTCTTTTGTCGTAAGGGCTAACCTTGTTCCTACTTCGGCTGCGAGATTATTTAGAGATACATACAACTCGGTTTTGGGGGCCATTAATTTATGAATTTTTTTTTTCGGGTGTAACAACTTTAGATAACATACATATTGTGACTCATTAGTGTTCTAAAAATTTTTTTCTACACCCTTTTATTATTTTGGCATGTTTTCGGTTTGAAGCCAGCACTCTTACGCCAAACTGACGTGGACTAAAACACCTTTCTTTTTTATCGTCTGACGTATATTTTGACATTGTTTTTTCGTTCACTTGCTCTATTTTTTATTATGCAGTTTAAAAAAATATTTCAAAATGTCAAGGTAACTTTAATCCCTTGTAAATTTAGTTACTCTTCTTCTGGTATTTGTTCTGGGGCTCTAAAGGAAGAAATGACGTATGCATTTTTCGGAATGAAGCATGTGTTTTTACTGAAATTGCAAATTATATTAATCATTTGATGGCAATGGTTTTTATATCAAAAGTACAAAACAAAGAAGCAATTTAATTAGTATTTGTTTCGTTATTAGGACTAGTTTTGGTTTGAAGTCAACCACGCCAAACTAAACTTTAACACTTTTTTTAACGAAACTAAAACACTTTTAATCGTCTGACGATAAAAAAATTTTAAAGCAATATATATTCAAAAAAATATTTCCTAATTGTTATAGTAACATAAACATAACATTGTGCTAATTTCTTTGTAAAATTCCAATAAACGAAGTGAATTCTCTATTTGAATCGTTTCTTTGATTTTGGTGTAAACAAGAATTATTAGATACAATTCTCCACCAACTCCTCTGAAACGGCTGGAGTAATTTTGAGGAAATTTTGTGAATGTAATTGATTCGAGTATGGTTTAGGTTCATAATTTCATCCGATAGAAACTAGGTTTTTTTTATTAAAAATCCAGAATTGCGCGCGTATTGAGATTATTATAATGCCGCTGGAAACCCTTCACTGCCAACGTATTTGTGGCGCAGTGGTAGGCGCAACGGGCTTCAGTAAGTGAAGTCTCATGATGGAATCCCCGTACAGGCGATGTGAGAATTTTATTTTAGTCTAATTACGTTTGTGATGACTATACGCGTGGTGGCGTCAAGTATTTTTAAAATATTTTTTCCTTACTTTTCCATCAAAACGGTTCAATTTATATTTTATTTAAAAACATTTTACAATTTTTGGATTTATAGCGGTAAAACCGGACAACATCTGTTAGGTCGTGTAGTATGTGTATAAGAATTGAAATCGTTCATACTTGTGTTTGGTTTGGTTTTGGAGCGCTACGGTCTACTTTTTGCAACACGAGGGCTAATGAGACTGGGACCTACTGCTTAAAGCAGATTCCGAACGGCTACGAACATCCATGCAGTAGTGGGATTCGAACCCACGAACTTCGGTTCCGAAGGCCAGCACCCTGACCATTCGGTCATCGTTCGGCCGTTCATACATAAGAAGAAAGAAAAAAAAAAAGGATAGTCCAATTTTAGATATAACACACTCACCGGTTTTCACAAACTGAGGTTTATAATGCAAGCCCGATATAAAATTAGGATCATAAACCGGCCATCGTTCGGCCGTTCATACTTGAGAGAAAAAAAGAAAAAAAAAGGAAAAAAAGCATAGTCCAATTTTAGGTATTACACACTCACCGGTTTCCATAAACTGAGTTTCATAATTCAAGCACGGTATAAAATTAGGATCATAAACCAAACACGTTCAACACATTTAAAGCAGGATTTATTTCTTTTTCTAGTTGTCATTGCGCCTTCAAAGAGCCAAACGAGAATCTTAGATTTTAATCTCGCGTAACTACCTTTATCTAAATATATAAATGCAATCACCTTGAGTCGGCGATAGATAACGTCTAGCCTAATGAATCGACTGTTTCCACTTCGAAAGCTGTTTTTTTCCCTCGTTCTGTTTTATTTCATTTCTATTTTGGATTGTTTTAGTCTGCAGGCTGGACCGTTAAACAAGTGTGCAAATGACATTAATAATCGCTCTTCCTGTGGCATTCTTGGAGGAAAAGGAAAAAGCGAACCAAGGCCTTCTGTTCTATTTGGCGTTTTAAAAGCTGGAATAGTAAAAACTATGAATGTTTTACGGAGCAGAATAATCTTTGAAGTACCTTTTATTCGGGGTGTTCCTGCGGTGCTTAAATTTTCGAATAAATTTCTATTATATTCAATGCAATTTCTATTATGTTATTCTCTTGGCCTTGAGAAAAATACCTTGACAAAAGGTTTTTATAAAAAATGTTTTATTGCCGATAGTTATTTTGCTTTTCCCTTATATATTTTCTTGTCCTAATAAATTTTACTACTTTTTATTTCCATCATCCGGGGTCTGTTTTGGTCCGTTAACTGACCTTCACTAAGTATTTTATCGTACCTTTCACAAAATATCCTTTTTTAAAAACGGACCCGTTACAAATTATATATTTTTAAAAATTTACCTTTTCGCAAAATATCTTCTTTTGGAAATGGGCCCTTCACAAAATATTCTTTTTTAGAAGCGGACCCTTCACAAAATATCCTTTTTAAGAACGGACACTTCACAAAATACCCTTTAAAAAAAAACGGACCATTGAAAAAATATTTTTTTTTAAAAAAAGGGACCCTTCCCAAAATATCCTTTTTAAAAATAGACCTTTCACAAAATATTCTTTTAAAAAAAACGGATCCTTTACAAAATATCCTTTTTTTAAAAACAGACTCTTCACAATTTTTTTAAGAACCCTTTCGCAAAATATTAATGTCCGTTGTTTAATATTGCGTTAATCTATCTCTGGCGTGTATAATAGCCGCAGCTCGGGCTGTCATTGAAGTTACAAGTCCTTAATTAAGTAGCCCGAGGTAATTTGTACCAGATGTGTTTGAACAAACATGGATATCAATACCTATTCACTACGTGGTGATTTCGTGAATGCTGACCTTCAGTTGGAGAAAAGTATGGAATAGGTTCGAGATCCGGAAAGTTAGGAGGTCAGAACGTAAATTCCGATTCAAAGTCATGATCCACAAATTGATGTACAGGGGACTCCGCTTAATGCAGGCTTGCAATTCCTTCACTTTTCTCACCTTTAGTCACTTTTTTTACAATTGATCACTTTTAGTCACTTTAAGTAAACAGTCACTTTTAGTCACTTTTTTCATGGTTTATCACAGCAAAAGTCTGTTGTTGAAAAAAGAAAATCTGAATTAATAACAAAATATTTTAATAAAAGACCAAAAATGTGATGCTCTAATCTTATTTTTCTTATTAAAATGTAATTAGTCATATGGTTTCCAGAATTTAGTGATTTTAAAAAGCCGTAAAGAAGTTCCTGAAATCTACATTTGAACTGAAATGTACATTTAATACATTAAAGTAATTTAAGTCAAAGCACACATTTCTCTTTTTCTTTATCTTCACAATTTTTGTTTAGATACTATAATCTAGCTATGTACATATTTCAAAACATCATTAATATATACAGAAATTAGGATTATAAAATTAATATATTGTATGTATTCAAATCTAATTTATAGATTTTCTTGAATAAAAAGCAATGTTGAGTTGTGTTAAACAAAATTTTTAACCTTTTTTGTATTTGACGCTAAAATCATGTCTTGCATGAATTATTTGATTTAGAGTTAAAATAAATAGAAAAATCTTAATAATAGCATCTGAAATCAAGAGGAAGAAAAAAAATTGCTTCTTTTTTCAATGTTTAGTCACTTATTATGTATTATTTGTCACTTTTCTCACCTTTTTGAAAGTACCCCAGCAGTTTCAAGCCTGTTAATGTGATCGCAGTTAATGTTACCATTATTGTTATCGAAATCACTTGGTCCTGATTTTCTCTATATATTTCTATGTTAAAATTATCGCTTTATGTGATCGTTACATCAGTTAATGTTATCAATTTTCGAACCTCTATAACTAGCAAAGGAATATTCACAATGTATTCAGGCGGAACCCATTTTTTCTCTCCCTTCGTTATTGTTTTAATTTCCGAGAATTCTCCCGTTTCCACCTAGGGAAAGGGGAATGATTAAAAAGGAGTGGGGTATTACACGTTCGTGGAATGTTTCTGAAATACGTACACCCTGCTGGTGGTCAATAGTTGTCAGATAAGCAAAAGGCAACACATTCTATTCGTAACTGAGAAGGAGCGTATTCACATTTTATGCCTTGCTCGCATACATGCAGTTTGTCGATATGGAAGCCAGAAAGCGAAATGATTTAACATTAACCCATGGTTCGGCCGGGTGCTTAAAATCCTTAAAAAGTGCTTATTTTGTAGATCCATTTTTAAGGTCCCTAATAAGTCCTTAAAAAGTGCTTAATTATCTTTTCGTAGACTTAAAATTTATAATTTTTTCTGAGTGCTCAAAAAGTGCTTATTTTTCCCCAAATATCGGTTGCTGAATTTTTATTTCCCTTGGTAATTAATCGTCAATCGATTCAACAAAGCTAAAGATACGAAAGAAGAGTTAGACCAATTAAAAAAATGTATAGAAGAAAAGAAAAATGAATTTCAAAATTAGACATAGTCTCTTATTTTTTCCCCCATCCTATATTTTTTGGTTCTCATCTTATATCTATTATTAATAGAAATAGTTCTTCAGTTACATTTTTAAAATATCACTGATAATTTCCTGAATCTTGTTTTGAGTATGCCATAATTAAAACTTTCTTTTCTGTCTCCCTGTGTGTGAATATATTTACCTGTTTATAATACAGAAGTACTTTTTATTATCTTATTTTACATCTATGTTGCTGTAAAAATAATGTTGCTATAATGTGAAATCTGTTGATCTTCCACCACAGATAGTACTTTCTAAACTTTACAAATATTTCAGATTTTTTTTTAGGGAGGGGGGGGCATTTGATCAATAAGGACTATTGCTGTTCTAAAATTTATGTTAGGCAAGAAAGATGTCTTAGCATAAAGCATGAAATATTACAATTGTGTTTAATAAAATTATTAAATTGATCGATATATTATTTA
>CM063510.1:97057190-97129690 GCA_032207245.1 Pardosa pseudoannulata
ATATATTTACATCGATATAGAACAGTGTAAAATTAAATTTTAAAATTAAGGAAAATGGAATTTCATCTTTCAGTATATTTTCCTTTTTTTATACTTTTGTACTACTTATTGACTTTATCAAACGTCAATATTTCAAACTGTATAATTTTTTAAAAACTTTTCATGAAACATTTAAACTCGCACATTTAAATACTGTTCCCATTGTTTTCATTTCCTTTATATATTTCCTCTCGTTCCCATCTTAGCCATTTTGTTTTTCAATGCAAACCTGTCATTTGCATGAAGCGGGCAAGAAAGCTCATTTACATCCAAATATGTTTAGAATTTTTCCGTTTAATGTATATAATTCTCCTTCCTAGTATAATGAGAAGAACATTTCTATATAAACACCTCATTATTCCTCGTCTGACATTCGTTTCTTATTCGTTAACATTCATTAGGGCGGAGTGACAAAAACACATTTCTCACCGTAATGGAGTCGAAGACATGAGAGTGTCGCCATTTTTTTCCCCCTCTTGAACGATGTCGCAGTGTTTACCTTCCAGTGAAATAATTACTTATTTTCTACTGCTACTTATGGCACTTTTATTAAGCGAAAAGAAAGGAGGAAAACTTTCATTAGAAGCTTTTTAAGGAATTCATAATACGTGGGGTAAAAGAAGTAAATGAGATGGTTGTGTTTGGAATGAAGATGAGCCTGTTTCTTGGTACACCAGTAATGTTGGATTGATAGATGTGAGTTATTGTTGTCGATAACAACTAGTCGCTTCTCACTTCCGGTCTGGGTATTAAGGTTTCTAAATAATGGAGATGAGCCTGTTTCTTACTACACTGATAATATGGGTTTATAGACATGATTTATTGTTATGACTAGTATATTATGATTAGTCCCTAGCTCCCACGCTCCAATCTCTGCATTTAAGGTTCCCAAATAGGAGAAGAACATGTTTCTTGATAAACATGTGATTTATTGTTGTGTATTATGACTAGTCCCTTCGTCCCGGGCTAGTCACCAGTAATATGGTTTATAGACGTGATTTATTGTTGTATATTGTTATTAGTCCCTAGCTCCCACGCTCCAATCTCTGTATTTAAGGTTCCCAAATATAGGAAAAGAACATCTTTCTTGATACACAAGTGATTTATTGTTGTGTATCATGACTAGTCCCTTCGTTCCGGGCTTCTATGTCGGTATATAAGGTCCAGAAATCTCCGTTAAATTAACATGTTTCTCGCTGCACCAATAATGTCGGATTGATAGACGTGAATTATTGTTGTATATTAAGACTAGTCCTCCGACTAGGCTCCGATCTCGATATTTAAGGTTTCCAAATACTAGAAATGATTGTTTCTTGATACACCAGTAATGTCGGATTGATAGACTTTAGTTACTGTTGTATATTATGACTAGTCCCTTCGCTCCCAGGCTTCGATGGCGGTATTTAAGGTCCCGGAATCTCCATTAAATGAACATGTTTCTTTGCTGCACCAGTAATGTCTGATTGATAGACGTGAATTATTGTATATTATGACCAGTCTGTTAGCTCCCAGGCTCCAATCTTGGTATTTAAGATTCCCAAATAATGGAGAAGAACGTGTTTCTTGATACACCAGTAATGTCGGATTGATAAACGTTATTAACTGTTGTATATTGTGACTAGTCCGTTAGCTTTCAGACTCCAATCTCGGTATTTAAGGTTCCTTAATGAGAAGAACATATTTCTTGATACACCAGTAATGTCGGATTGATAAACGTTATTAATTGTTGTATATTGTGACTAGTCCGTTAGCTCTCAGACTCCAATCTCGGTATTTAAGGTTCTCAAATAATGGAGATGAGACTGTTTCTCGCTACACCAGTAATATGAGTTTATAGACGTGATTTATTGTTGTGTATTATGACTAGTCCCTTTGTCCCAGGCTTCAATGTCGGTATTTAAGGTCCCCAAATCTCCATGTTTCTTCCTGCACCAGTAATATCGGATTAATAGACGTGAAATGTTGTATATTATAACTAGTCCCTTCGCTCCTAGGCTCCAATATCGATATTTAAGGTTCCCAAATACTGAAGAACATGTTTCTTGATACACCAGTAATTTCAGATCGATAGACGTAAATGTACTACAACTAGTCGTTTCGCGCCAAGCCTCCGGTCTGGGTATTTAATATTCTCAAATGAAAAGATATACTTACTTCAAAATTTAATTTAGTGTTACGAATATAACTCTAGTGATATAAAGAGTTTCCAAAATAAAACCATCCAGTTTCATTAATATATATATATATATTCTCTTCTCATTTATATTTCAAACCGAGAAAATTTTATAAACGTGGTTACGTCAAACGATAAAGGAAATAATTATGGCGGTCGATTTTAAAAGTAAATATAAAACAAAATAATCGTCTGAACACTTTGAATCTGAAGGTAGAAAAAAAAAGAACAAAAGCTGATTTTAAAATAAAATCTTTTCCTATACTTTATTTGTGTGTGTAGAAAATGTTTATTGAATTACTTTTGTTTATCTTAATGTTCATAAAAACTTTTCTGTTGTTTTCTTGAAGCGGTATTTATTTTCATTTTTTATTTACTTTTTTCTGCATCAAAATAACATTTTCATTTTTGGCATAAATCAAAGTGTACGGCACGAACGGACGAGGGAAAAATTAATTGAAGCCGGAAGAGGCAGTGTTTTATATTAATGCATTAATATTTATTATTTTTTAAAAAGGATCTGCTATCACGAAGAACGCATTTCCCCTATTTTATCTTGAACGTTATTTATTTTTCTCATTTCTGTTAATGCAATTAAATAAAGATAGTTTTACACCAATAAAAGAGAACAAAAAGAAAACTAAGTAAACCGTTTCTTCTAAAATTTTAAAAGTCAATAGAAACAACTTCAATCGCATGAAAATAAAAATTCCAGTCTCATTTAAACGAAATAATTTTTATAGCTTTTGATTTTCACGTTTTCGAAATTTTTTTTCTATCTATATGTGTATATAAAGTTTCAGTAATTGCCGAAATCGGAGTTTTTTCCCCTTTAATCCTTTAAAAAAAAAAAAGCATTTCATTAAAAAATTTTGCCACGTCTTTGGTCCAATAGAATTAGCATATTTTACAAGTTTTTTTTGCAATGTTATCTGTATTTACTTTCATTTATACTAATTAAATGTAATTGAAGTGAAGTAGTTTAAAATGGTTTGATAGTGTTACCTTTAATTAAATGTTAATTGACACTAAAATTTCACTTCTAAGTGAATTTGATGTTTGTGTGAGAGTGATATTTATGCATAAATCTATGCTTGTATGGAAGACCGGGCCTAGGAGTTGTGCATAGCGTGCATGTACGCTATACACAATTTTCTAGGGCAGCCGATTTAATAAATATTAAAATATGCAAACTACAGTTTTTTCTTTAAATAAAAGATAAGTTATTTTGATGAAAGTTATTTAATGAGAATCTACTTTTACTCTTTTACTTTTCGTATCTAAGAATAATTGTAAAAAAAATTGGTTAGTGTTTAAGGAATACTTATATTTTGCTATTTAAAAAAAATCTATTTGGAATACATTAATTCATTTTAAAAGCAATTTTTACTTCAGAAATGTCAGTGAAAAAAATTTCAGATTTGTAGTAAGAGGATAAAAAGTAAGTTATGATGTAAAATTTTGATACTAAATTATAGTGTCTCACTAGCACTTTAGATATAATTATTAGCAATTAAAAAGAAAGTATTTTAAGATTTTAAAGTAATCGAATAATATTGATGAAGTAGCAAATCAAAGCAAGAAAAATGCATTTTTTATTTTTATTTCATGAAATATGAATTTTAATAAATTTAAATATGTTTTTGATTCCTAATTAATTATATGGAGCACTTATAAACATATAATAAGTTACATGCATTGCTGTGATTTCTAAATAATTTAGGATTCCGTATAATAGGACGGGGGGTGCGAAATATTTTGCACAGGGGCAGCTAATAGCCCAGAATCAGTTTTGTCTTTGTGTTTGTATTTTTGACTTAAATTGGAGCGTTGCATTCAATTCTTATGTATCACCATGGCTAAATTGGACAGTAATTCCTATCCAATTTAGTGCTTAAAGTTACCACTTAAATTATTTCGAACGGTTATTAACATCTGTGACAGCAGGTTCGCCGAACGACGGCCGGATGGTACAGAGCTGCTCTTCGGTACCAGAGTTCGGGTTCGATTCCGCTGCTGGTGTGGATATTTGTAGCCGTTCGGAATCTGCTTTAAGCAGTAGATCCTGGTCTCATTAGCCCTCGTGAATGGAACAGTAGACCACTATGCTCTAAACCAAACCATTACAGCAGAGATATTTAAAACCGGTATTGAAAGCAGCGCTCTATCTATTCGTCCGTCATCCAGCGTCAGCGTATGTGTTTGTATTAATTTAAATGTATTTACTAACTGTATAGTAGGCGTAAGTGAGTGCTTAAGAGAAAGGTCCAGGTTAGGTTTGCAGTGCTACGGTCTACTGTTTTGCAACACAAGGTCTGAAGAGACATAGACCACTCCTTAAAGCGAATTCCGAACAGCTACGAACATTCATGACTGCACAGAGATTCGAACCTATAAATTCCGGTACCAAAAAGTAGAATTTACTCAACTGACCACCGTTAGGCTGAGGGAGAGAAAAGTCAAAGTTAATTTCCAATTTAATTCTTTCTACCCCATTGTCACTTTGATAGTCTATTAAGTAGTCCATCGTGAGAACGTAGTTTGTTTACGAGGTCTCTTATGGTACCTTCATGCTGCCGCAAATGTAAAATAAAAATGGCAAAGACGCCATGTTTAAATATTAGAATAGCTGAGAATTCATAATAAATTTCATGAATTTTTTCATCCTGACATCCATGTTCCCGTGAGTTTGGATAACATTCACATTTTATTTCATTTAATGTTAAATATATGCGTTACGCACGCATGCACACATGAAGTCCGGTAAAAATTACTCTTCGTCAATCACAGATGAAAATAACCCTTTATTTTAAATAGCCACGGCTTGCTTAGCAATATAATTTTTTACTTCCACCTCTAAGGCACTCTTTACGAACACTAATACTAGGCTAAATACATAATAAAAATCCTTGTCAAGTTAAACTCGGAGAAACGGCTGAGACGTCTTAAACTATGTCTCCTAACTATGAATCTGCTGATTTGTTATTATACCAAGCTTGTGAAGAGGTAATTACGCTCGCTGTCTCACTCTTTTTCTTTCTTTTAAAGCTTTCTCTCAAAAGCAGTGGTTCTGCTTTAACCGGGAAAGTTTTTGTGGTGGCAAAAGTACATACAATAGCATAAAGATAGCAATGATTCTCAGTTTTTCTTGGGAGTATTGAGATCTAGCTTACAAAAATATAAAAAAGACGAAAGCAGCAATAAATCATTCATACTTATGTTTCGAGATGTGTGAAAAGAATGCAATCCTTAGAATCCCGTCCTAGATTTAATTTGGGTGACTAAACAAACTATTCAAATTATTTAAAAGAACGTAAATTGGGGATTTGTGAAAAACGTTAGGGGCCTTTATAAATATATATATATATATATATATATACATATACATATACATACATATATATACGCGCGCGCGCGCGCACACACACACACACACAATCACACACACATGCACACATACATACATATATATTATGGATCTATTAAGTGCTCGATTTCAATAAACCTTCTTTTCCTTGTGTAAAATTGATTGAACGTGTGACCCTTGCCGATATTAAAATGGCACCTTTGCCGTGAAAGATCCGATTATCTTTTCGAAAAATATATATGGGGGGTCGTTTCCGGGATGGAGCGACCGCGTCGGGAGGGGACGTCATGAATTATTCAGGGGATGTTCGTTAGCATATGATTCTCTCGATTAGAGAAAATAGTCTGCGCGGAGAAGGGAGAAAGTCATCTTTTTGCGCTACGCGTTCGAGGCGAGAGGCTGATAGAGGAGATTTTTTTTTTTTTTTTTTTTTCTGTCTTCCTCTTTCGTTAGGAGAATAGTCGTGGAATTTTCTTTCTCCCTTTTCTGAATAAAAGCATTTTAGAATTCAGTAAAAATCGAATTGGGGTACATTCGGTCCCTTATATATTTAATTCCCTTTGTATTTCAACAACTCGAAACTGGAAAATATTTCTTCAGATGATATAATATGTCCTATCAAATTTGTAAAAACGAATTAAAATATAATTTAAAACGTAAAAATTTATTCTCCAGTGTATGCTAGGATTGGCATGTTTTTTCCAAAGGTAAACCATGTTAAAACCGCCCTGGCAAAAAAGGCAATTTCGTATGTTTTTTTTTTGGGGGGGGGGGGGTCGAGTGTTAGAAAAGATGTTTCCGGGATCTAACTATTTGAATTTTCATTAATTTTAAAGTAATCTAATGATATATAACTGTAACTTTTTTAAAACGTTTAGAATGTTCAGTGGATCATCGGAACAGCAATCTAAATCTAAATGCTATTAAATTTGTATATTTTATAAACTTAAAACTATAAACGCAAAAGATAATAAAGTAACTTACTTTTTGTGAATTAAACTATTAAATAAGTCTTAAGTATTAAAGAATTAATTCTTATATTTCAGTTCATTTTTTAAAGCAGTAGTAATACCAATTTTGTTGTGTTCAGAACAATAGAAATTCAGACATAGACAAACTGTAATCAGTGTGTAGTATGAAAAAAAGTATACATCACTATTAAACTATAACTTTAATAATAACAGCAATTACCGATGAAATAGTTAAATAGATAATACAATGTTTATACATGTATTTTGATTGCTATCATCAGTGAGAATTATTTGAAATTGTTTCATCAAATTAATTTTAAATGCCTAATTAATATTCTGGGTTAAGTCTCAGTTGTATTATATATACAAAATTATAATGAGATTTATTTATTTTAACATTTTTTAAATGCAGCCAATTTTTCTAGATTATGACATTTTTGGCGATTTTTACCTTTTCCCCCAGTTTTTGTCACCATATTTGCCAAATACCCTTTTATGTGTAAAATGACCGTAGTACGTCGGAATATATATGCATAGGACAATGCATAAATATTTTAGCACCATCTCTATTATAAACTGAAATCCACTTTTCAATTTCATTTCTCTTTTTGCGATTTTTTTTTTTTTTTTATACGGGGCCACTCTCATGTTAAGTATTCACCCATACAACGCCTCAAATTTTGGTTATTTTATTATAAAATCACCATATAGGTGTCCAACATTACTCTCTAGGTACAATATAGAGTCTTCGTAATTTAGAAGCAGGGTCCAAGCGGAAGATCCGACCTAGTCTAGGCCTACTACCTCCAGAGGTACCGTTTGGTAACTTTGAGGACATTGAGACCACGAAAATATTTTGCATGCTCCCACTGTTTTTTCTGATGCTTCTTGGTCAAACCAAGCACGATTGAGCCATACGGCACTCGTATTGAGGCAAAGGGGTGCGCCTTTCGTTTTAACGAGCAACTCTAGGGTGGAAGTACGACTTTTGCTCAAGTGGATCCTCGTAATTTAGAAGCAGAAACCAAACAGAAGATCCATAAGCCCCGTTTACATGTGCCAAAAGCAGAGTAGAATGCAGGGTAGATACTTGAATTGTACTCCCCTTTCAAGAATTATCCCTAGCTAGGGAAAAAAATTGAGGGGTAGAAAGAACCCACCTTTCTACCCGGGTAATAGAAGAGTTTACTCTCCTTTCCCATCATCCTTTGCGCTTACAGATGATTGCCGTCCCGTATGATCACGTGACTTCTAGCGACGATCCCGGCGAAATGGAGGGTAGAAATAGTTGACCATGTAAACGGGTTTCTCCGACCCTCCAAGCAAAATCCCTTTACCCGGATAAAAAGAAGGGTACATGACTGGCACATGTAAACGGGGCTATAGACTTGATCTGCCACCCCCAGAGGTATTGATTGAGAACTTGGAGGACATTGTGACCACGAACATAGTTTACTTGCCTCAGTCATCTTTCCCAACGATCCAACCCCTTTGTCTTCTAAGCTTTGTTCGAGCTTTACAGTTGAGTGTTGCATAGGAGCTGGTGGCTCACCATGGGGTCGCAAAGTCTGAGCACATATATATTACATTTAAATCCAGCAAATTTGCTTTGTTTTTGCTAATTTTTCCTGTTTTTGTCATTGTTTTTGGCAAAATGACCAATCCTATCCCAATTAAACCTCGATTATCCGAAGTAATTGGGAAGCCTACTTCGGATAATCGAGAATTCATCAATAATCTATTTTATTATGTAATATCGTCATTGGTGCAGTAAAATTGGATTGTTCTGGGACTCTATACTATGACCAAATTTCGAAATGGGTGTGTGTTTTTTTTAGAACAGAAATGTTTGAAAGTAGGTAAGGGTACACTCATACAGAGAATTGTAATTGCGAAAAAGAATTCTAAAAAAAAAAAGGGAATTCCAAAACATCTATCTGCTCTCGGTCGTTTGTAAAAGACGGCTTGCATACAAAAGGAATGTGGGAAAAAAGAAATCTTTAAAAATGCATGTTTGTACAGAGAAAAATTTGGATGATATTAGAAAGTGAAAAAAAAAAGTGAAGAAACCGACTTCGGTTAACGGAGAATTTTGGGTAATCGAGGTTCTACTGTATATCCGAATGTGTTATGTATACTCAATTAACAAAAAAAGGCCGGTCAAAAATGAGCCCATGGTCAACACACCAAAACTATACACACACTTATTAACATGTGCAAAGGGTTTACACAAAACTTAATTTCGGTGACTAGAATACAGTTATATCAGTTTATCAGTGCGTGGAGACCTCGCTAACTCTTTTTTCGTCCCTCTTACGGGAAAAACTATTGTACCATAATATGTGTATTGACATTACATGCGTAATTATTTTTCTTGCCCTCTCTATTCTCGGTCTCATTAGCCCTCGTGTTGCAAAAAGAAGACCGTAGCACTTCAAACCGAGCCAAACCAAACCAAACCAAACCAAGACCATCTCTATTCTAAACTGAAATGCACTTTTCAGTGAATCGTTTCATATTTTTTGTTAAGATTTTGTCAGTGTCTTAATGAATCGTCAGACAGAATGCAATGATGCACGAGCATTAAAAGGTTGCTTTAAAATAAAATAAAAGAAAAGATGTAGCTTTCACTGTGCTGGGTTCGAATTAGAATGCTGGCAGGGGTGTTTGGATTAGCCTTTTCGATACCAATCATTAACCCTCGCGTAGCATAAAAATAGACATCACTGCTCTCGCAATCGAGAACCAACCCAGCTGAAAACTCCTCCATTAGAACGTATTTTTCATTCCATCTCATCCCACCACAAACCCTTTCAAGTATTCCCTAAGAAGATTAGTTATTTCCCTCCCCCCCATGCAAATTATCCCCCTCTAATTATAGAAATTACGGCGCTAACGAACACCTCATTAATAATGCATGAGTGCCAAAAAGCGGCTTTTCGCGGATCGTCTAATCTAGCGCGAGGTCCGGCCGGAGTGAGGGGGGGGGGCTTTCTTGAAATAACCGCTTTTAAAACAAGGCGAAACGCGCGCGAAAGGCCCGGCCTCCGACTTAATGTCAATTAAGCGCACGCGTGCGCTAACAAAGTTCTTCTAAATGGCATAATACAATAAACCGGGCTAATTAAAGGGAGAAGCGGCGACTTAAAAAGGAGAGGAGGGGGTGGGTGCCTGATAAATGGGGCCGCAAACTCCGGGAAAAGCGAAAATCTGATTTGGTTGTATCTCTCACCCGTCTTTTAATCCTAAAATAGATAGTAAGCCTTTTATTAGGAAATTGAACGGAAGCCAAAGAAATAGGCAGTTTATGATAAAACGTTCACGCTCGCTCAAATAGTGACACGTATGGGGCCGCAAAGAGGCCACTCGTTTGTTAAACACATTGATCGTCATGAGATTTACGGTGACCGATATCTATTTAGTTGAGTAATTCCCTGGGGGTCCAAAACAAGGTTCAAGCAAAAGGCCCCACTGTAACCCATAGATACCAGGCATGGTAGACTGATCTTTGAACTACCGCTCACAAGTTACACTATCTTGTAACCTCCACACTATGGCCAATTGCTCACCACTGACCTTGGACCATGATTTACGGGTTGCATCCACACAGTGGGCCATTAAATAGGCTGAGTACATGGATTCATTCACAGGGCTACTGCACACTTCAGTTGCGCATCTGGCTGCTTTTGATCCCTGGAGAAAAACCACTTTCGAAGCCATCCTCTGCCAAGGCCATTTTATCGTCTGCCATCGTCAACCGCGTTAAGCCATACATCCTCCAGGCGGGAGTAATGGCTTGCAGTGGACAATAGTGGCCATCTGTATATTTCATTTCAGGAAATGACCGCCGTGACCCTTCTACATACTGCTGCAGCTTGAAGTAAGGATATTATTTGAAATACACATATTGTACGATACATTTGGGGAAGAAAGTGTGTAAAAAAATAACTCGTTAGGTACACAAATGATATTTTATCGTTAAGATACTATTGAGACAATAAGCTCTTGCATTCCCTTATAGAATAGACCTGAAAACCAATGTTAATTTTGCAATGATTTATATAAAATTCCATGTCGATCATTGTGGTAAAAAAGGAGAGAGGAGGCGGTCTCGACTCCGCCAACTCGGAGAAAAGCTAAGATCTGATTTGGTTATACCTCTCACCCGTCATTTAAACCTCAACATTGGGAACAGCTAGAATATCGTTTCGGAATCCATGCCGAACGATGGCCGAATGGTAGAGCGCTGCTCTTTGGTACCGGAGTTCACGGGTTCCAATCCCACTGTTGGCGTGAATGTTCGTAGCCGTTCGCAATTGGCATTAAGCAGTAGATCCCGGTCTAATTAGACCTCTTGTAGTAAAACTGCAGACCGTACCGCTCCAAACCAAACTAAAGAATCCCATGACTTGGGGTGTCCAAAGAAGAAATGAGAATATAATTACTTAAGAATACAAAGAAATAACGTAAAGTGAACTTTTTAAACACGTTGACTGTCATAGAGGTCACCGGCGGCCGACACTCGACTTGGATACAGCGCCGTGGGGGCTACTGGTGACCGGCGAAGCAGCAAATAATAAAAGTACATAACACATTGACTGCCATGGATATCACCGGTGAAACACACCACGAAAACTGCTTCAAGCATGATTTTATAACTCATTGTAATCTGCTGCAAATAATATTTCAGCATAATATGCATCGCATAATGGAAAGTTCACGTCGGCGCCTTGGGCAAAAAATCGTAAATGCGTCTGGCAATCAACGTGTTAACAGCAGAAGACAGGAGAGGAATGGACTGAAGGAGTTGAAAAAGATATATTATCGGTAGCCCTGAAAATTTCGCTACTAGCGTGCATGCACGTACTGTACACCTACTAGCTCCTGCTATGACTGGTCAATATGATTTATGTTCTGTGATCAATGTCGTATATAAAAATGACTCTGCATATTACTAATTAATTCTAGCGAGAGGCATGAGAATAATTTCTGATTGTTACAGTCTAATTATCCCCTAATTAGATAACGCGTTGTTTACTCATAATTTTTTATGAGAACGTCCTAACCTCCTCGCTTCCTTGTGAGCTGGAGTGTATTAAATTTTTGTTTGGATCACTTTTTGCCTAGAGGCCTAGATTCATGTTTTGATCTGCTTACGTTCGGAGGTTAAAGTGAAGACCTTACACTTCGCTAGTTACTCCGTTAAACCCAATTACCTTGACCTTGAATTTCTAATTGTTTTAAAATATCGATGAAACCGAATGTTTGCTTCTGCAGTCGTGCGTTTCTCGAATAAATGGAGCCCTGCGATATCGAATCCTTTCCCGATCGTAATGTCTCCGCTGCCACGCCTGTCTATTCGGCCTTTCTCCCTCCTTTCCCTGCGTCTCCGAAGGTACACAAAACATAATCGCTGCTGTCAAATTATTCTACCCGTTTCCCGCCACAACAGCTGCTCCCTCTCTCCATCAGTGTGTATGTGTGTGCGCGCGCGTATTCTGGAATTCCTTTCTCTCTGGTACCGTCACAATGTCAGGAATTTTTCCGACCCCTCTTGAAGGCACACGTTGCCAGCGCCCGAATAATAGTAATGTATCGAGAAAGATGTTAGGATGGGTTTCTGTCTCGCAAGCGACTTAAAAGGGGATGTTCTGTTGGGGTGAGGTAAATATTGTTTATAGCAGACGACTTTGTTTACAAGAGCTATAATAGATTAATCAGAGTCTGTTTTTCTTAACCTTTTTTGGTCCACGGTACATTACAATTCTGTGATACTATTTGCGGCACACACAACCAAAAATATAAATAAAAGACTGGCATATAGCCCTTCATATGACGGGATCAGTAAAATTTTTAATTTTTCAAAATTATAAAATACCCTACGAGGTAGGTAAAAAAAGGTTTGTGTTTTGGCTGCGAATTATCTGGTGCACGCTGAATAATTTGTTTATCTTCATACTCCTCTAAAGTTTCCCGAAACTGTGAATGCAATTTAGAATCACGCTGAATTTATTTACTCAAACCGTGTGGTTATGTATAAAAAACAAACACAAATTTCTTAATTTTCAAAGATATGTAACTTAAACGCTAGATATTTATTAAATTCTAAAATCGTAGTTACAGCGAGAGAGAAAAATGAATTAGTATTTATCAACTAGCATATAGCCCGTCATATGACGGGATCAGTAAAATTTTTAATTTTCCAAAATTGTAAAGTACCCTATGATCAGTTAAAAAATATGGTTTGTTTTATGGCTGAGAATGATATGCTACACGCTCAATAATTTATCTTCATACTCCTCTAATGTCTCCCGATACTGTGAATGCCGTTTAGAATCACGTTGAATGTATTTAAAAAGGTAATACCAATTTTTCTATACTATCAAAAAAATAGAACTTTGAAGTTATAAAACTATAATTTATTACCTAATATGGAAAAAAGTGTACTTCATTATTTAACTTTTATAATGAAAAAAATTACACATAAACATTCTAACAATATATTCAACTATTTTATATTTGTATTTTGAGTACTATCATAAATAAAAATCATCTAAAATTGTTCACACACACACACACAGGTTGCACATTTTACTTTCATTGGTTAGCATTTCGATCAAATTTAATTAAAAACAGGTATAAAAAAATGTTTCATGTTTCCAAGCTATGAATATTTATATTTTGTTAAATATTCCTATACAAATATTTTCCTAATAATAAAGTATTTTACAAATTCGAACCAAAATACCACTCCAAAATTTTGTCTCGCCGTAGAGTCAGTCCCTGATTATACGAATTCCTTTGTACCCACCTTCTAGACCAATCATAGTCTTTGAAAGTAGTATTTTGCTAGGAACTTAATTTTAAGTCACTTAAGCTCTTAGATACTTAAAGTCAAGAAGAAAATATCCATAGTATTTGCAATATACAGCCTCTAGTATCAAGTTTAATTTACCAAAAGAATAGAAGCTTTTTATATATTTATAAATGATTTTCATTTTTTAAACTCGCCTACATTCCTCAAACTGCAACGAAATCGCCGAGTCTATATTCAGGGTTCCACGATCCTTAAAAGTCCTTAAGAACTCCTTAATTTTTATATTGTTGGTACCCTCCCAATTTATCCATCGACGCGATCCGCCGTCGTAAAGTGATTTCCTATCAGTTTTCGCCGCACTCTCGGAGTTAAACTTGTAGTTCGTTGTTAAACATAGTTCGGAGTTAAACTTGCCCAAAACTGGTTCTAAGAATGCCAGTATTGGTGATAAGTACTGGTCAAAGAATATATATTAAGAATATATAAAATACTTGATAATGTTCATAACATTCTTTTACATTTTCTAGTTAATAGTGCAGAATCTATATATATAAAAATGAATTTGTGTCTGTCTGTCTGTGTGTACTCGATAGACTCAAAAACCATGCATCCAATCGCCTTGAAAATTTGGGAAATTATTAGGTACATCCCTGGGAAGGTTTTTGTAAATTTTTAACGTTCGAAATTCATTCCTTCCCCCTTTTTCGAGCATTTTATGTCATTATTCCAAGTATTATTTTCCCCGGTTAAAAGCAAACGATTAATTTTTTAATTTATCGCATCATAACAAAGTGAAAGAAGCAATATTTCTAGCAATGTGACGTCATCCCAAGTAATTGTTTTAAACGCAGTTTTCCTCGGTTAAAAGCAGGAGATTAAAATTTTCAATTTATCACATAATAAAAAGGTGAAAATGATGTTTTTGTTTATCATTATGACGTCATTCCTATCTCATTTGTTCATTTCTTATTTTATATTATTTAAACATAGTCTGCGTAGTATCCTTTCGATTTGACCTGAAAATTGAAATATAAAGTGATCAAATTTCATTTCAATGTGACGCAAATTACAGCATTTTTATATCAGAACTAATTTTAAATTTAATTCTTGGTTCATTTTTACCTTACAATGAAATGTTTATCAACAATATTCTAACCACAAAAAGTAAAAATTTTAGTGATTTTCATGGGCAAATATAAAAACC
The DNA here is from genome assembly GCA_032207245.1 of Pardosa pseudoannulata. Lineage (NCBI taxonomy): Eukaryota > Metazoa > Arthropoda > Arachnida > Araneae > Lycosidae > Pardosa > Pardosa pseudoannulata. The sequence goes on from CM063510.1 coordinate 97,071,762, forward strand.
TATCTTTTTATATAGTTATCTTTATATTCATATGGTTGTCAATATAAGTGTGTGTTTCTGTTTCATACAAAACCATGGGGTTTGTCCTTAATTTTGCACAACATTAATTAATACCAACAAAATTAGCACTGTTCGTGTCAAAACCTCTGCTTCACCGTAGCGAGGCACGAGCACACTTGCTAGTTAATAATAAAGAAAATACTCAAATACATATGTTTTCAGTGTATTACTGTAGAAATTCTAAATTCCTTTCCTTAATATCTTTAAAAAATTAAGAAAGTACTTTTATTTTAGTAGCACTTTTTATGGTCACGAGCTATAAAACTTATTTGACAAATAATTTTTCACATATTGAAAAGGTTTAATGTATAAAGTCAGCTGCGCTTTTCTAATAACTAACAGTCATCTAGATTTTAATTAAATGAAGCATGGACGGTGGGGCGTGGGTTTGTAGATATTTTAGTTATTTATGGAAGTTTAATTTTTCTTGCATTGACTGTAATAGAAAAGTCTAAAACTTTCTTCTTTCCCAGCAATATTGGGTATAATCAGCTTCATCTTCCTCTCAGAAAGTACTGTTTATAATATTGTATTTTGTTCATAATTTATTTTTAGTTTGATCACTCAAAAGAACTTTAGATGTACATTTTTCAAAATTAGTTTTTATCAAATAGATTTCTTATTAATTTTTATACATTTTTAAAAACTTATTTCTGAAATATTGTAGGGCATTTATTGAACATGTCTTATCTGATTCATAATCATTAAAATATGTTCCTCAGGAAATAGCGTTTGTGTCGTAATGCCCTGTATTTCAAGTGGGTCCTTATAAATAGTTACTGTGGTCCTTAGAAATTCCTTAATTTTTGTTCTGAAAAAAGAGTGGGAACCCTGATAATGAACCGCTCTTAAAATTGAGATGTAATTTGCAAAATTTATCAGCTGAGTAAGTTTTAACTTCGTTATCGTTCGGTTTTATTGCAAGCAGTTGATCACAATAAATCATCCGTATGTGTGTGTGGTAGACATTTAACCGCGTCGTGTTTTTTGTTCTGTTTAATTTTCACTTCGAATTATATGTATCCCGGTAATATGAAGTACGAACCCGTCCAATAAATAACAGTTATTAAAAGTTCTGCCCATTTTATTCGCCAGCTCCTTTTGTTTTACCCCTTTCATTCGATGCCAAACGATTCCTATCCGATGCTCCACCCCCTCCTCGGCCTAACATAAGCTAGGAGCTTCTCTTCTCTCCGTTGTTTAGAGCCGGGTGCTGCTCATATGAAAGCCTGGAATTTTTCCACGTGGTACCCTTCTGTAGCCAAGAGGAGCTTTTGTAAGTAATCGTTACGTTTAAGGGGAAGGGGTGGAGCAGAACGCGAGAGGGGAAGGGAAGAATTTATTTATCGCTTCGGAAGAGAGATACTTGTTAGAGGGTGAAAATATATGGATGGCAATGGACAGATGGAGGAATGTGCGCCAGTTATTAATGCGTTCAAGGTTGCCTCTTATATCAAGTATATGCAATTTCTTTGCTGCCTTAATGATACGGTTTTCTTTTGGATCATGGAATTATGTTTTCAGTTAAAGAAAGTAAAGGATATTGTTTTTTACCATGATGTTTGCTTTTGTTTTTTTTTCATTTGTTGTAATATACTTACAGCACTAACACCAGTGTTCGTTTACAAAGGGGAAACATAGTAAAAATATAATACTTTATATTTGGATTAAGACATAACTTTATATTCATCATTACACAATAATTATTACAATTCTCTTTTGTTATATGTTATTCTTTAATCAAAATATTGAATTACTGAGGCCTAAATAACGTCATAAATATGTTAAATATATTTACATCCGAACATTACAGGTGGGCAAGCTCGGACTTTCATCAGGATGTCAAGAGCATCGGTACTGGCGTAGCGGCCGTTATTTTGCTGTACGTCTATGATGGAATGCGGGTTTGGGACCTGATTGCTGGTCCGGGCTCTCTGGATGTCCAGCAACTTTTCAATCTCGACTTCGACTCCTTTTTCTTCACTCTCTTTCAAAACTCATCACCTCGGTTTTAACTCCCCTTTTTCTTCTCTGCCAATCTCTTGTTTGGTGAAATTTTCCCACATCTGCACCCCCTTCGGGAGTGCAGGTGGGCTCATTAAAATTGCCCTTTTGTGAAAGCTGACATTATTTTTATCCCCTGCCCCTATAACTCACGGTTACATCTTTGTGCGAGCTTGACCGTTACGCTTGTGCCATTAAGTGATCTATAACTTCTCCACAGGGGTCCTTAAAACTCAAAATCAACAGCTGCACCTAAATTCTTAGAAATTTCTTCCACATCTGTCCATGCACGTGCTGACCGTCGTGGGAAAGTACCTCGGTACATCATTATTTTGATATTTAATCTGGAAGCGAGCGTTATTCTCTCAATATTAATTTTCAGTCAGCAATTTTTTTTTTATTATTATTATCTTGGGCGAAGTTTGTGCCAATTTCTTCTAAAACATGGGTTTCCAACTGGCGACTAGAATAGGTTCGTGATCGCAATTGCCTCTAAATTCAAACGATACCGAACGATGGCCGATTGGTTAGGGTGCTGGCCTTCGATACCGGAGTTCGTGGGTTCGAATCCCACAGTAGCATGGATGTTCGTAGCCGTTCTGAAACTGCTTTCAGCTGTAGGTTCCGGTCTCATTAGCCTTCGTGTTGCAAAAAGTAGACCGTAGCACTCCAAACCAAACCCAAACGATACCTCTGGATGTAGCAGGGCAAGACTGGGGGAGTCCTACTTCGAAATTACGAGAACCCACTTTGATTTGAAAGTCGTTATTTTACTGTAGCGGTGCTCTTCAAACAAAAGCCACAACCCTTGTCCTTAATTTAGGTTGCCTCTGGAATTTGGATCACGTGCTTGTCCTGATCAAGTGCCATTAGAAACGAAATTCTTCCTTACCCTCTCCACAAAAAAAATTCTCTACTTTTTCCTGAATTCCACAGAACTGATACTTCCAGGAAGACAACGCAACGGAATCGAAGATTTTCGACGATAGATTCGGGAAAATGAATCCGGGAAAAATAATTGTGGACCTATAGGAAAAACATCGGGGTTAGATGAATCAGTGCGGGGAAACGATAGATCGAGTTTTCAGAATTTTCGGCGGAAATGACTCTCATTAATAAGTCAATGGCTATAATTTACAACGTTATGTACAGAAGGACCAATTTATATGCCGAATAAGTTTTATCCAGATATGTTATTTCTTGTTAATATACCTCTTCGTACATATTCATCCCTATGACTTTACCTCTGGGATAAACATCGGTAATTAAGCCATCAAATGCAGAGAGAAAGCGCAAATGACCGAGAACGCGAAATTCAATTACAACCTTTTTTCCTTCCATACATATGGCCCTCTATCGTCCTGGAATAACCGTGCACACTGGCGTAGAACACCCTAGCCCCCCTGCGGGGATATATTCTGGCCATCTCCTAATCTCGCCGATAGCGCACATCCCGCTTCAATTGTTCCAGCACTATGTAAACAGTGCAGATATGATATCCCGACTTAATGCGAAAGGGGGGAGATCATTAACCATACTCAGTCCGACCTCCCCCCCCCCAATCGCCGCACGCCTTCTGGGTAATTGTGTGTACGGGGGGGGAGTGTTTCAGGACGCTGTGTCGGATGATTGAGGCGACAGAGCGTGATGATCGGTGGAGCGTTATAGAGGGGAAAGTCCCCCGGACTGTATTAGCAAAATTAGTGAGTGTAATTGGATTAAAATAAAGAACAAAAAAGTCGCCTTCTTCTATGTAGCCACTCGAGAAAAAGGGGGGTTGTATGGGGGGTGGAGCGGATTAATTGAGTTTAAATAGTTCCAGTCTCGGATCGATGTGTTCGCTCGCGTACGGCGTGTATCTTCTAACGGGTATCTGGATATAGCCAGAAATTTCCGTCGATGGAAATAGGGTTTAATTGTTTGAGAATATACATTCGTACTGAAGTATCTAGAGGAAAACTTGTTTTTATACCCAAGGGGAAGTATAGGTGTGTATTTTATACATATATAATATATTAAAATCCCTTGCTTACATATTTTACTTTAATAATTTCTGTTCATAAATTAAGTTGGGAGTTTTCCCTCCAGACACGCTATAGACTTAATTCAGCTTCTGTCTGTACTTTAGCCAATAGTAAACGCGTTCTTTTTAACCTATTAACGCCCAGAGTCTTCTTCATTTGAGGACAGTCAAAAAATGGTTTGTAGAGTTTTTGTTTTCTTGAAACGATTCTTCCTTTTTAATGGAAATAGATAGTAATCTTATAAATAATCTCCCAAGTTTTCAAGTATGATAATATCTATAATTTTGTCATTTTGATCGGCGTTTTATGATTTTCAAGCTTAGAATAGGAACGTATTATGACCGGTATTCTGAACGTATACCGGTCAAAATCATGGCGAATAGCCATATCAGTAATAAGTCATCTCTTTTCAGTACTTTTCTCATATATAATAGCCAATAAATCTCTTATCACAAAGTTTTCCTTTTTTTTAAAAAAAAAACATCTTATTATGTTTTAAAATGACACCTCCTCACTAATGATGACTTGATGTCACATTTAAAGGTGTTTAAATTTCATATTTTGTTTTACTTCCAGGTGTCTATAATAGCTTCTATGTTAGGTATTTACTAATATATAGTCATCAGAAATAACCGGGCTTTAATGGGTTAAACATGGGTACTTTTTATCACGTGATCAAATGTGCTTCGGGATTATTCGGAATCTTACCTGAGAAATCCCTACTTAAAAAGTGTGTGCACACGATGTTCTAGAAGTTTTTGGCTGTTGTATGGATTGGATGTATCGTGAGTTTCTCCCATATTTCGCGTGCGTGTGTGTGTGTGACTTCACGATGGGTGGTTGCAGTCATGGCCCATAAAAATGACACCGTTTTAGTGAGACATTTATTGATAGATCATTGGAAAACGGGTTTCCACTTCATTATAAGGACAGGACGTACTGAGGGGTCAGCTTGCATGAAGTTATAAGTAAGAGGCCCTTAACACCTGGGTCCACATCTCAGTCAAAATCTATGGGAAAATCAGCCTGCGATAGCATCTCTTTTTTGTTTGGAAATTATAATTGGTTAGACCCCTTTTCTGAGGACGTAAACTCTAGCCCCAGTGGTTAATTTAGGTTAGAGGTTAAAAAGGGGGAAGCAAAAGGACGGGGGAATTTTTGACCTAGACTTAAGATTTGAAATCCCTGAGAATTTTCTTGGGGTGTCTTAGGGGTTTTATACAAAATACCTACATTAGTTTCCTGATCTAGTTTACTTTTCCTTATATATGTGTATATATATATATATATATATATATATATATAATGTGTATATATGTATATATGTGTATATATATATATATAATGGGCTGTATAGAAACTTCAGGTGGCCCAGGGTTGACCCTGGACCCACAGTTTGTCCATCCCTGGTTTAAAGTATTATAAAATACAAACATTTTATGAAAACATCTGTTTTACCAGTAATAATTGTGGGTTAAGGTTATACTTAAACTCTGTACAGGATGATTTTAAATTCAAAAACAGAGTCGTTTTCGCTGCTCATCCTTAGTGATATTTCCTAATTTCACAAGATAGAAATATCGAATTTTCAGTCAAATGTCACCCAGCTGGAAGTCGACTGTCGCCTTAAACAAAAAGTAACCATTTTTGGCGTTATCGGTTTTCTTAATCCTCTCCGACGGGTGGTCAATCATTTTCTACAAGTCAGGAGGAAATCCCTCAACAAAAGGCCGCCAATTGCATCAATGTCATCGTCTGCCAAAATGTGTTCGAAAAAGGAAAAAATACTTTTTCTGTAAACTGGGCGCAAGTTGTACCGTTCGAAGTATTGGCAGCAAGGTCCCCTCCCGGTGGAATCGATAGTTGATTTAGGAGTTGATGCATGGCCCACTGCGATAATGCACGGCCACGGAGGCCATTAGCGACTCCTCCCTCCTCGTCGTGTCACGTGACGTCGAGGCGGCAGAGCGTGGACCCCGCGGTATCGAAATGCGAATTTAATTGGATTCGAATAAAGAAGGGATGTTGGAAGCCATTGATTGAGGTGGGAGGGGAAGGGGTTCGTATTAATGGACTTCGACATGATTTGCTTAATTATTGCGGGGGGAAGGGGGCAAGGGGCTTAAGTTCGGAGCACCCCGACCTCCGAGAAGCTTACGAGAATGAAAGGGTGGAGATATACTGGATAGGTTGAAGTTGTTTCATTTAGTTATGAGTGTCGAGGTCGATGATTTTGTTACTCCAGAGCTCTTGACTGATTTAAAGAGCTGTGACTAATTTTTCTTTTCCATTTTTTTAATGAAGTCTGTTAGAAATCAGGATTTAAATGCCTCGCAGCAAGCTGCTTACGCTTGCGGGTGTACCCTCACGGACCCACTTCCTTTAAGTTTATTCGGGTTTCACGCACCTGAGGTACCCGAGTGATGTTTTTACTGTGTTCTTCCGGGTAGTCTCAAGCTTACCTTTGTAGTGTTTACATCTTTACCAGGTTGGACTAAATTAACTTGAGCCATGACGGGCCTATCGTAGGTCAACAGCAGGTAGGTATCCGAATCGGGTAGGTGTCGTGACGTTCTGGTGTTTCGTTTAGGGACCGTATAGCTTCACGCCGGGTCGGAACAAACTAACACCCTTACCCTGTCGGGCTTAAGATGTTTGTGTTGCTAGCTAAATAATTCCCCCTGTTTGAATCATGATTAGCAGGTAAGGTTACTCCTGATTCCATACATCTCTTCCACCTGCCAGCCTCCCACAGAGAGGACATCTAAGTCTACATATTACATATACTTAGAGAGCATGCAGGTTAAATATAACCTGCATGTTCTCTAAGTATAGTGTGTTTGACAGGTTCAAACCCAGTACCTTGGGATTATAGCCCAGTACACTGACTACTAGGTCATTGCGGACCTAAGAGCGGGAATTACTTCTTACTTGATTTTGAACTTTTATCAGCACCCATGGCAAGAGGTAATGCAATCCTCCGTATATACCCGAGAAGTGTGTTCAGAATCTTCAGTTTCAACTGAACGTTCACATCATAGTAGCCGAAACCCTTCCTCAGACAATTGATAGCAAACAGAAAAGACTTCTTTAAAAATACAATGATCTTTAAAACAACACCAAAAGAGCGTTGTAGGTCCATTTATTAGATCCGCTTAGCAATTGTATTATTTTACAATTTGAAAAATGACTGGTATGTCAAATTTTAGATACGCTTTATACACAAAATATAGTTTTCCTCCATTTTTTTGCGTTGTTTAAGTACGGTATGCTTGATTTTCCGAAACAGTTATAATCCAACCCGCTGTTCTCTGACCTTGGTAGAGCATCACTTCGGGGCCTGCAGCAGGATATACGGGTTTCAAACAAACCGCAAATATCTGCTCGCATATTTTTACCCCCTTCTCTAATCCCCTTGGTCTTTGGAAGTTCGATTAGATAAACAGCCAATAAATGGAATTGCCAGGCGTGCCCACATAATATTCATTTTAATATCCTTCCCTATCTCTTATGACCTACTTCGGGTGCATGTCGAGTGCGCGGTGTAGTACTAATCATCCCCTGGGTTCCCACCCTTACCCTATATCCGCCGTCAATTTTCAGGAGGAAAAAAAATTGCAAGGTAGGGGGGTCTAGCTGATTTTCACCGATAAATGACAATCCCCCGGTTCGTCCCGTTTCCGATTTGTTGATAATTTCCTTTTATCGTTTGCCTTCCCCACACGTCGAAGTCCTGGATAGAGATGTATAATAAGCATTATGATTGCCTAAATCTGTTTCTCCGAACACAAAGGTGGGGTGGGGTTAGTTAGTAGCTCCCCGAAGGGGCAACCAGGAACAGACTCTTCAACCCCCTTTCTTGTCCCTCGAAACCTGACTGACAGGTAAAGTTTAGGGAGGGGTGGGGAGCTCGTTGTTCGTTTTCGGTGGGAGGGGGTGAGGGGTTATGGCGGCAGCAGAGGCGAGAGATGAAGTCGGCAGCAGATGTTGTTTGCTCGATTCGAAAACGCGTGGAACGCCAGATGGCTCGGCCCTTGGAGTGTTTGAACCGCAAATTTCAGAGGGAATTTTCGGGAAAAGTTATTTGTCCTCGTGCTTAAGTCCGTGTTCTTCCATTCTAAAAATATAATGGAAGTGAACCGCACCGAAAACTAAAAAAAAATTTTTTTTTCGTTTCTGTTCGTCCACTGGCATGGAAAGGGGAATTTTTTTCGTATATACGCATGTTCAGATTTTTTGATAAAAATTTTTGTGAAAGTAAAGCAGAAATTTTGTGGGAAGTTCATTGTGTCGTAACATTTTTTACCAATTTACCCGAGATGGATTGTATGGATTGTTATTTATTGCTCGAGATAAGTTCGTATCAAATTTCCAGCGGTGAGCACATCTGTTTTGGAAATAGCTTTGCGGTGAAAGAATAACCTGTATCATTCTTTAATCTTTAACCGCTCAGTTAAATAGAGTAATACAGTTGCGGATCTCCGTGTTCGGATTTTTTTTGTGTCGCACGGAATGCAATAGACCAATATCAATATTCTATTTAAAGTAAAATTTTCTTTTTAAGCGTGTGTGTAATAGTCCATGCGCAGAAATCTACTAGTTTTGTCTGCACATGTTCAGTTTTTGATAAAATTTGTACAGATGCAAAAGTTTTGTATATGGGAGAAAATAAGGAATGTTACCCTGTTTGGAAAATGAGGAGAAAAAACAATCCTTAAATGGGCCTCGATTAAGTTTTAAATGCTTCAAAAATTGTCAAAAAGAATTATTTTTCTACAAATCTCAATTTTAACAAATCTGCATCGAAATAATGATTTTAGAACGTGAGTTATTGACTACAGGATAAACTTATTTACTCGTATAACGCGCCCATTGTATTTTACCAGAAAAAAGGGTAAAAAATTATATACCGTATTCATGCGAATCTAATGGGCATCAATGGTATGATAATTTTATTTAAATTTAGATACCATATTTTATACAACAATGGATTTATACATAAAGTAGCAGAACATAGAATTAACCTATTAGTAGACTATTGTTATGTGAAACAATCATTGTTAATTACCACTACCGTATATACGGTACCTATCGTAAAATATGAACATGAAATAAATCGTAACATTTCTATCTAGCTAACAGTTTCTACAATCAGTGATTAATAGTAATCGTCTTTATTCACTAATGTTTTCATCACTGAAATCCTCGCAGCTCTCTTCATCAGAAGCTGATTCATTTCTTCTTTTCTCATCATCGTCATCCTAGGTGTTCCAGAGCACGTCATCTTCACTGCCATTCAATGAATTTGAAATGCAGCATTTCTTGAAAGATTTCACAATCATTGGTGCTTCGATGCTTTTCCAGGCAGCAGAAACCCAATGTACAACAATGTGCGGTGCAGCACACTTAATTTTTCCTTTAATAATTCGTCATCGGCGAACTGCTGACGCACTCGAATCTAATGCGTACCCCAATTTTGAATACTACATTTGGCCAAAAAGGATGCGCATTAGATTCGCGTAAATACGGTACATAATGCGCACTTTCATGAACTCACGGATTAATGATGCTAATGTTAGTAATTAATGATGCACACCCTGTTCTCACCTTCATCATTGGGGATTCGACTTAAGCCCAGGTGCCCCAAATAAGCTACAACTCACGAATCCACCCTGATATCTATTTATTTTCATCTTTTAGCTATTTATTTTTCCCCTCGTTGTCATTTTTATGCTTACTGTTAGATATTTCTGGATTAGAGGGCTTGGCCCATAGAATCCAGTTGCCCCAACGTCTTAAAGGTCTTGAAATTTGACAGACAATTGATTTCGCAGATATAAACCAATTTCTAGGCGGAGTAAATGGATCATTCTCATATTGAGCGCCGCAAATCGAACCTCCGTTCTCTCTTTTTTCTGGGGACTCTCCGGTGAAAAACTCGCTCCGCTTTAGCCTCTTCCCATTGGCTTTTTCTTTCCGAGTCGGTATCCAGGTAGCCTTTGATTGCCTTTCTTCGAGGGTTCCTTACTGTCTAACATTTCGTTGTCCTGTCTATCCTTCGGATTCCCCTCAGACATCTCAAGGCGTGGTCGAAGCGACAATCCTTTGAAGTGTAGTGTCAAAATCCCAGACAGAGTGTTGCCCTGCCCTGGGCTTTAACAAAATCCCTTTGTGAAGCCAATGGGGTGTAGTGACGTCACAGCCTGTTAAGTCAGGAAGCGTTTAAACCCCCTTAGATATTTTAACGTCACATTTTGTGTAGCAAAAAAAAAAAAGACTGTAACGTATAGCGTATCCAAACCCTTAATTCCATGAAAGAAAAAAAAATTGTAAATGAAAACAATTAGCGTTCAACATTATAAGCTCCATTACGTCTGAATTCGCAACACGGCTTCATTCTCCGCTAACTTTTCCTATCGCACCAATAATCTATCACTTGCAACTCACGAACAGATTAATGAACCACTAATATATCTGAAATTAATAAAGGTTAATTTGTTAAAACGTTGGACGTTTGATAAATGAAAAATTAATTAACACGAGTGTACGCACGCTTTACTTTTATTAAACATTGTCGCAGCTTACCCGATCAATCTCCTCTTTGAAAAAAGTTTTCCCCTTTTTGTTTGTTTTCTGTTTATTTTGTTTTTACACACGCATGTTGCGGAAACCACTTTTATAAATACACGAAGAAGCAACCAACCCCCCAAGATCGAACGTTTTCCGTGATATGTTCTCTTTTCGAAGTAAAAAAAGGCACCTGTTGATGTTTTCGAAATTGTTCCGACTCGATTATTTGCACGATAAATGGCGCTGTTTGCTTGCACCTGCCATTTTTAATAGTATGTTCGAAAGCCCCTTTTTCCCGCGAGCGATTTAGCTGACGATTGGTAGATTCAATTCGTCCGGAGTGGACGTAAAAAATGGTTTCCGAACGAATTATCGGACGAAAGTGTCAGTTTTATCCATTGATAAAACTGAACGTTTCATGTTGTATTTTTATAACTATATATTCAGTGCAATTTTCAATTCTAACGACTATTTTTTTATTTCTAGGTAAGTGGATTGAATTTATGACCATTAAATGTTTTGGAATCGAAGGATGAAATATGTATGGTAACTAATTTATTTTACTTTTAATATGCATTTATATTTTATGTCTAAGTGTTTTAAAATGCAATACTTATTGTTCCTATCCATCGAAGGGAAGAATTTCTTCACTGGGGAACCCGAAAATTTCGGAAAAATCTGGAATGTTTACATATTTTCTCAGTATATATGGTGTTAGGGGTGCAGACCAGTTTTTTGCGACGGGCGCTAAAGGATCTAGTTACAGCCCTAGTTTTGCAAAGTGAGTAAAACAATGGGTGTTTCACCTGTCACCCATTCGTATTACGCGGGAAGCAAACTGAGAATCATGAACCATTGTAAAACAGCAAATTTTCCCTCCTCTGTTGTGTAGATGAAGAACGTGAGTGTACCTCTGTCCAATAGTTTTTTGAATTACAAAAGGAATTCCTTTCTTTTCCAGATAGTTTTTTAATCATTAAATGATTTAATCAAGTTTTCAATTGTTTGATTCCAAAGATTCTAGTAAGTAGGAATAATGCTCGTATCTTTATAGCTTTACTTTTTTCATTTATTTATATATTTTTATTTTTTTCGAGAAAATTACAAATCACCACGAGGTTGGCGGAATATATGTTATTCAAAATTTAATTCTTAAAGAAATTGTTAATGCTCCCTGGTATTTTCGAGATAGTGCAATTCATGAAGAGTTAAAAATTCTTCCTGCGCTAAAATTTATTTATAATCTTTCCACTAAATTTCATAAAAACTTAAATAGTGTCTTACTTAATCTTGTGAATTATGATTCCACTGATGCCGTTAATAGAAGAAGGGTTTGGCCATTCTTGACAAAGATTTCGAGAAATTTGATTGCACGATTCCCAGCAATTTCATTGGTCCTTCCATGGCCAAATGGATCGCCTGGAAATGACAAAAATTCATTCCATCTCTTGCCGTCGCAGAGTATGGATGTCCCTGGCCGCAAAAATATTTTTTTTTCTAACCCTAAGCTTTCTACTCTTTAAGAATCTAAGAATCTCTTAAGATCAGCTACTAACTTAAGACTATTAATTTAAATCTTATGAACTCACGAATATATCTCCCTAACCCCTTTTTTCATCTTTTAGCTGTTCTATTTTCTACTCGTTGTCATTTTTCTGCTTACTATTAGAAATCTCTGGATTAGAGGGCCCGATCCAGGTAATCCAGTTGATCTACCGCCTTGAAGGAACATATATGTCCCAATGGTGTTTTTGGTGGGACACATGTGTCCCAGTTGAGTTATAACAATTGAAATGAAACTCAATGGGAAATGCGTTTATAGAAAACCCACACATTTTTAGGGTGTTTTGATAATGCTTATGGGACATACATGTCCCGGTGGTAGCGAAAGAGTTTGTCTTCCTTTTTGCCATTTTCATAATTTGATAAAAATTATATCAGTCCTTCAACAGTTTTAAATAGTAAATATAAGATTGATATTGCTTATTTGGTTTTTACCAAGGGGTAATTCTTAACTAAAGAAATTGCGTTTTTCATGACTATGGTGTTATGTACCCCCAAAATTTAATATCTGGGTACGCTGCTGTTGCTTAATTATTTCCTCTAGACTTCTGTTTCCCGGACACCTTTTTAAAAAAAAAGGTTTGAAGAAGAAAGAAGAAAATAAAAGTTGTCGGATCTGGAAGTGTTTAAAACGGTGCGCGTCGGAGCCTGAAGCTCTGTATCCTGTTCTTGTCAGGAGAAACAATGGATGATTCAGAGTCACTCTGACGGATAAAAATTTGAGAGTCGTAAAGGATAACCCTACTGTGTTATATTTAACAAGACTCTTACCGTAATAGCTTTTGTTAGTTTTCTTTTTCCGCTCCCTGTCTGCGGTTTGTCTTTTTAGTAGGAAATTGAGGAAACAGGGGGAAAAAGACGTTCTTTTCACAATTAGGAAAAAAACTTTTTTTTAAGTGTTTTGTTATTAAAGAAGTAGGTCGAGGAAGGAAAAAAAATCTTTCGAGTTTTAAACTTTATTGTATGTAAATGTATTTATTTAAATTTTCGTACATGTTCTGAATTTTTTTTTAAATATATTTGAATATGTAAATAATAATTTATCGTATGTAATTATGATTGTGGGTTGTGTATGCATGTGTTTATAATGTTCCCATGTGCAAACATATGCGTTTATGTTGTGTATGTGGCTGCCAGTAACAAATCGCTAACAATTAGAACATTTGTTTCCACTGTGACGTAGTAAGCGAACCGAGACAAGCTTCTTGGTTTTTCTGGGTTTTATTCCTACACTCACAGTTATGTACATTTTACATCAGTATTTGCATTTATATATATGGAGAATTATTGGTATAAGCATTTAAAAAATCTCTTCAACTAGGCGGGAACATACCTTTAGAAAATCAAACAACGTTCTCCCCGAACGCCGGGTCACGAACTTCGAACCGACCAAGAATAACCTCCTCGGACAAAACCTTTCTAGCCAATCCCAGGCCCCCTCGCCTCTCTTCAGTTAGGCGCTTAACCTCGCCTTCACTCCGAAGGGGGAGGGTAAGGATTTACCCATCTCACAGGACATCTTACAGAAGCTCTCTATTCTGACCTTCCTGGGCCAGGCCCTCTAGGTCAGAAGTACTGTAATGCATGGTCATGAAAATTATCAAATATTTGCAACTCGATATTGAGGACTAGATACTAGCTTTAAATTGAGATTACGTTTAACAAGAAATGAGGTTCACGAGTTCGGTGAAGGGAAGACAAAAAATATAACAATAAGAGATTATAAGTCTTATTTTGGAGAGGGGAAGTACAATGTTGCAAAAAACGCACAAAACATTCCCGGAGAGGGGGCTAGCTTTTGGCGGGAAAATATAGAATATTTTACACCACACATAGAAGCCATAAATTTAGCATTGGTTTGGAATTGTTAATCGTGAAAGAAATTTGTAATTAAATTTACAACAGAGGAAAGTTCAGACGGGGGATTTAAACCGTGAGGGAGAATTCTTGAGGCGAGAGGGCCCCACTTCCAGACACCACATCATCTAAATAGTTGTAGTGCCCTAAAGCTCCCCAGAAGCAGTTGGACGATTAGAGAGCTAAAGCAACGGTCATTAGAAGATATTCCAGGGATTGAAGGAGGGACACCTTTGCATGATAATCAACGGAAGGTAGAGAGGAGAAGGAATGGGCAGTCAGAGAAAAAAATTTAAGAAATAAGAGTCCACATACGGTACGAAAAAGACTTTCAGAACTAGACTCTTCCGCTACAAACCTGACTTAGTCGCCTATAACATCGACAACTTTTTCGTGAGTAATAGTCCACAATTGTGAGGAGCTCTGATATACCGTGTATGACTATTAGTTACAAATATAATACTTCCCTTCCCGGGTTTCTGTCACTTAATTTTATGTTATCCATGTAACTAATTTTTTTAATATTGTGTTGAGTGTTTCGTACAGTATGTACTTTGTACAGGACTCTGTGCCTTTCATCTTAATTTTATTAAAATTCATCTTAATTTTATAATATAATTAAATAGTATGAACCGGATGTGCTAAAATTAATTTTTAATAAATATGCTTTAATTTTATTTCAGAATATATTGTGATTATGTTCTGTAATTAATTGAATCCTAAATTTAACAATCTTAAAATCACTTTATGATCTTGTGCAAGTCAGAGTACGACTCCATAATTCATATGAACTTGTATCAAGTATAATTATATGTATGTGTATACACGCTCGCACGCGCTGAAACATATATGATAATATAGACAGAATATAAGAACGTTTTGGAGCAATTTCTGTGTTCTTTTCTCCGGTGCGACTAATATTTAGAAAAACTGCAAACTATATTTCCGAAGTTCAGCAATAGTATGATCTCAGAACAGTTTTTTTTTCTTTCCAGTCATCCAGAAATTTCTCGTATGACATATTTCAGAAACTAGGAGATATGTCATTTCTCATCACTATTTCCGGATGTCGTTTTGGGACTTTTTTTCTTTCCTCTATTTCTACTAAGGGATGTATCTTGTAATGAAACGCGTCATTTTTGGTCATGGTAATAAACTGACTAGAGCCATAGCGGACTATAGGCTTTTTTAAGTGAAATATGAGAGCAAAGTCGGTATAAATAAGATGTATAATTGGTATGGTAATATTTTATGTAAAAACGTCTTTTCAAAGCGACATACGAAATGCATCTCTTGTGCGGAGACAAGTAAGTCTTGATGGTTTGAAGTACCAGGAGCCTAGTTTCTACCATATCCATAACCGTTACGATTTACTTTAAGTAGTAGGTCTTGGTTGGATGAGTCGTTATATAACGCAACAGTGGTAAGGGTTGAAAGAAAGGGCACAAAGTGAACTGTAGCGAGCAACGAATCTAGGGAATGCAATTGACTATTCTCTACTAGCTACCAAACTGATGGGTTTTGATTTGATAGTTCAGAACAAGCCACTCCTATCATGGCTAGAGTAAGGCATTCGTGATGCCACGTTGGATATTCAATATTGTAATAACTCTTGTGAGGGGGATGTTTTGCTCACGATTCTGTACCTCTCTTCAATTTGCCGACGGTATATTTGCGAGAAGGTGTCTAGATACCTGCAGATTAAACCTGCATGTTCTTTGGAATATACAGTGAATAGTGCCAGATGCCTGCAGTACTTGAACTCAGACTCCGCAACTTTAACAACTAGAATTTCTCGAACCCAATAGTGGAATACCTTTCTTACCGAAAAGGAATGAAACTAAACAAACTCTGTTAATGACATTAAAATTTAGGAAAGTCGAGACCATTTCCATTCTTTAATGGGACCTACCTTCGTAAATAATTCACTGCTCCTCAGATCTATGCGATAAAAGACAGAATCCGTTACATACGGCACAGATTAACCGTGTTGCAAGGTGTGTGATTATAAGTTGCTTGATAGCGAAAGGTTCAGAAAATGAATGGAATACGAGGGGAACTTGTGCATTTGAATAAAAAAGGGAGTATATTGCTTGATCTTTTCACAGAGTCTTCGAATAAAATATTTTACATAGGGTGTTGGCCTTCGGAACCAGACTTCGTGGGTTAAAATCCCACTATGGCATGGATGTTTGTAGCCGTTCGAAATCGACTTTAAGAAGTAGGCCCTGGTCTCCTTAGCCCTCGTGTTGCAAAAAGTAGACCGTAGCGCTCCAAAACCAAAAACATATTTTTCCCCACCTTCATTTCTCGAAAATGCAATATATACGGTTTTCGACGGTCACGCAGACGAAGTAGAAATATATCACGTTGAAAAATCGTTGTGATCGCTATGTCCACCCATCTGTAACGATTATCTTTTATATTTCGTAGAAGTATCTAAGAAACTTATCTTGATGTGTAGCGACGGCCAATGTAAGGTGTGCAATTTTCATATGCGCGACGCTCCCTGGCATCACGTGACGCCGCCCATTAATATTTATCTGGCAGGGCTGCACCCCTCGATAGCTCGTCTGTGAATGAATGCGAAATGACGTTCTTTGGAGACCCGGACGAACGCGTTGTTTCCATCGCCAAGTTTTAAGCGGAAATCGCCGCTAGCCATTATTTCGCAGTGATGAGGAGGAAATGGCACCGACGAAATAGCCGAGTATTTTAGCAGAGAATTTACGTCTGGGTTAGGGACCACACTACCTGTTTCTCGCCTGTTTAGATAGTTTATAGGAAATCAGGTTCTGTTAGTTCGAAAATGTAGGAAAATATTTTACTGCGATCTGTGAGTGGACTATTTCCTTAAAAAGCTATTGAGTAATTTCTGAAGTCCATCAGTCCATTAAATTTCCTCCTGTCTCAGTTATTGGTTACTTCATGCCTTTTATGCCATTTCGCTGTTTAAACCAACGCCCTTGAGCCAAACGATGACCGAATGGTATGACGCTGTCTTTTGATAACGGAATTTGCAGATTCGAACCTTACTCTTTGCGTGGATGTTCGTAGTCGTTCCGAATGAGATGTAAGCTGTAGGTCACAGTCTAATTAAATCTCTTGTTTAAAAAATTTTATCTTAGCTATCAAAACCAAATGAACGACCTTTCTAAAAAAATTCGATATGGTTTCCACGAGGCACTATCACACCTACTTAACACTCCATGTTTGAGCAGGCCGAATGTTAGAACACTACTCTTCAGTACCGGAGTTCATGGGTTAGAATCCCGTTGATGGCATAAATAATCGTAGCCGTTTGGACGGCTTTAAGCAGTAGGTCCCGATCCCATTAGCCCCTCGTATAGCAAAACAGAAAACCGTAGCGCTCCAAACCTAAACGATGTTTGAGCATCAATGTTTATATAACCTCATGGGAAATTGAATGCTATATTGCTGTAGTCAAGCCATGGTATCTTTTTAATAGACTTTTTATGAAATTTTTTTTAGTATAGTTCATTGGCCTAACGATGGTTTAATAAAGAGGGTGCTGCATTTCTGGCATCAGAATTCGTGGGTCCGAATCTTGATCATAGCAGGGATATTCATAGCCATTTGTTATCCACTGTTTGCGACTGTCGCCTCTAAAAATTTCCTGTTCTTCTCTTTTGGCTCTTCTGTTTTCTATGTATAGTTGCAACGAGCTAAATCCCAAATCCTACACCCCCCCTCCTTTTTTTTTCTGCTTCTCGGACCCCGTGGTACGCACCATTTTCACTAAGTCCGGAGAATAGAGCCGCTTAGCATTCAGTATTCTTCCAAATACTCCTCCCTCGATACCGCTACTCTTCTGCGTTCGCCTCATGATGGTGCCTGCGGCGAGATGGGGGCGTTCCGGGTTCTTCGAAGGACTGCGAAATGGTGTGGCCCAATACTTGTGATCTGCCCAGTGTTGCCAGGGTACGACTGGAGGGCCTCACGGCCATATGGGCCCGGTTTGGCGCTTGACTGATTGATTGTCCACTGTAAACAATAGCTCTTGGTCTCTTTGTGTTGCAAAAATTTATCATAGCGCTCCAAACCAAAACAGACTTGAATATTTTAGATAAGTTTTGGAGGGAGGCATAATCAAAGGTCATTTCTTTTAATTTACGCTACAAGGGTTTCATTTAAGACGTAAAAGTGTTAACCATTATTAATGTTGTTATAACCATTTCGTGGGCCGTTTATTTCTCACTCCACGTTTCCAAACTTTCAAAACAGAGCTGCTAATTTTATTCAATCGATCGAACAATTGGTGACAGTTCAAAACCGAAGCGGGAATCGGTCTTCCCGTCGTTTCAATAACAAGACCAATATATTATAATGGATTTTGCGTTTCCCACTGGCGTATTTTGTAAGATCTTGTAGGTGGGAAGTAATCTTCCCACTGCCCACGAAAGGGTTAGATCATACTTAGAAACTACTATAATTGGAAGGATTATCACTAGGCTGTCAATCATAAAACTAACCCTGGATTGTACCTTGTTCAAACCTTTTCTCCTAATTGTGTAAATCAATTACATTAATAAAAAAACTTTTTTAATTTAGTATGATTCTTTAAAATAATTATTAGCCAAGATATTTCCTCCGACGAAATATTAATATAGATATAAAAATTCTAGAAATATTATGGTATTTCTACACGCTTACAATTACGCCAAACAAGTGTCAATGGCACTTTCCGAACGATATTCGAATGGATAAGGCAATGCTCTTAGGTTTCGCGGTTCGTGAATACGAATCTTACTGCTGGCATGGATGTTCAAAATAGGCTTTGAGAAGTAGCCGCTGGTCTCATTAGCCTTCATGCTGCTAAACAGTAGACCGTACGATTTCAAACCAAACTAAAGCAATGTTTATTACAGTACACGCTGCCAGTCTGAACATCAAAGGCTTCTCCCGTCTCGAAATGTGGAACATAATATAAATATTAAAAGACTTGTGTATCGAATATCGAAAGTTGTTCGTTCTGAGAAATGCCACGTGCGCTATTCCGCATTATTTCGGAAGAGTCTGAAATAACGTAGGTTCAAATAGAGAAACTAAAGCGCCGCGCCGTCTGAGATTAACTGCCCTTCCCCCTCCTTTTGGTATCCAGTGCATTTTATTATATTTTTTTATTGGTGGACCTTCTACCAAATCCCATACATAGCGGAGTGTTTGGCTGCGTCACGGAACGCGAATGGAAATTAAGGTGAAGTCTGTGCACGCGAGTTTCGTATTTATAATGGGACACGACACTTGCACCGTGCGCCAGGAAGCAATTTTCTTTCAATTAAAGTCGCCAATTCTTTTCTTTTTAAGCTGCTCGTATAATAGATAGGGCAATAGTTCTCCAACTTTCTTGATTTTCGGTGTCTTTGCGGAATCCAGGTATTTTTGGTGTGTCCTTTGCAAAATAATAAATTGTGATATATTTCAAGGATGGCTTGAACAAAAGGTAATTGTCATCTGTCATTTTTGTATGGGTCTTTTACCAACTCTCATCTGTTCTGTTTTTCTCCTGATGTGTATGAAACAATCTTGACATAATCATACGATTATCACGAAGAAAAGATAAATTTTGGCTGGACAAAAGAAAATTGGTTTAGGTAGCTGGAATCTTTAATTTATTGTATACTATGTAGAACAATATGAATCCACTATCTATCAGCACTTGGATGTTCTAACGAGGCTTAGAATTCGTACACCAACCGGACTTTTATGGGATCTAGGCACTCCAGTTGTGTCCTGGAGGTGGGGAATGGATCAACAAGCATGGGGTTGGGACATTCCCACCTTGCGAACATTCTTCGAGGTTCCCCAGCGATCGAACGTCACTCCGCAGACTTGGCATCCAGAAGGATCTGGATGTTTAAACGGATTTCATGCTCTAAGTGGCGGAATTGGCTTGGGGATTGTTCAGGCAGCTTATCCTGTTATCCAGAAGCTGTATGTTTTCCATGTGTTTCTCAGATGTTTCTCTTGTCCAGGGGAAAGTCCGGTTCAAAAATTCTCGCTGTTTTTCGGAAAGGGTTCAGATGTTCAATCGTGCCCTCAAATTAAAAATATCATGCACCATCGATCCGGCTCGCTACAGTTAGTTAATACATATAATTTAAATTATGAAACCTCCTATTTAAATTTCTCCTTTAAGTCAATCCAGAGCTTTGAATGCTCTACGATTAACTGAGTGACTGGACTCTAGGAGAACCCGTCTTGATATGATTTTTATTTAGCTCAACCGGGTAAGGAACAAATACTACAGAGGTAAACAACTAACTACCAGGTAGAACATAAACATTACTCATGTCTCTCGGAGGCGTGAAACCCATACACACCCATACCAGTGTGTATCCCTAAGGAACTAGCTTTTGATAAGGAAATTTCTTTACTCGACCCAGCTAAAGCCATATGGTAGCTTATCAGTAAAGACCAAAAACCGCCACAACAGCAACCTGAAGCGACTACGAAACTGCTGCTGACCTACGAGAGGCCCGTCATGATTCGGGTTGGACAACAACCCGGTAAAGAGCAAACACTACAGAGGTAAGCTCCAGATTACTAAGAAGAATGTAAAGAAATATCACTGGTGTATCTCGGGTGTGTGAAATCTGTACACATCTAAAGAAGGTGTGCCATTGAGAGGTATTGGCGGAATTCAGGTAATTTAAGTCTACATAAATATCGAACATTAACAATTTATGTTACAGTAATGTTTTGAGAGTAAGTTTAATACTAGGATCTGCCTTGTATGACTTTGGTGGATCTGCGTAAGGCATTAATGGATGGGGGAAATTACGCAGTTAATACTAAAATTTAATTTACTATTTCTTATACTTCGTCAAACTCCTCCCACGTTCCCATACATCTCATCTATTGCGGTGACGTCAGGTTTACCTTTTAGAAGAACCCTGATTCTCTGTATTCCGTCGTAGGGGGCGAGAACCGCCGACCGGTGCAACCCCAAATGGAGTTTTTGGCCGAACCTTGCGAGATACATGGGAAGCGAGTGCGGGAGAATAGAAGGAAAACCGAAGTTCGCACGCGAGTTTCAAATTAATGAAATGTTCCATTTCCCCCCTTTGGAAATTCGGAAGTGGCTTTTCTTTTGTGTGCCGTTGTCAAATCAATGGAAAGGTCCCCCAAAAATGCATTAAGAAGCATCGTCATACCCGCAGACTTTGTAACACATTTCGAGTTCTGTTTTGTTGCACGCTGAGTTCGCGTGAAGACATCGGTAAGGATTTTCGTGCAACCGACGATAAACCAACCCTCAGAAAGATAGTCTTTTTTATTTTTAAAAGTACTTTTGGGAATACTTTATATAAATATGAACTGAAGAGACGTAACATTATCAGTACTTTAAAATTTTCAGTATTGTAGACAAATATTGCAGTGCATGCGATTCTACATCCAAAAGGCTGTTTCTGTATTTGTTTCTATGCATAGGTCCTTAATTCCTTGCTAATGTCGCCCGAATCCAGTTCAGGCAGCTTAACCCCTTGACATACAATGACGTCTGGGAGACGTCAGTCTCCTCATGTGCCAAAGTAGATTTTGACGTCTCCGAAACGTCGATAGCTGCCTCCGACAGCCGTCATGCGGCATTATATTAAATCATAATTTTATACTGTTACTTAATTATTGTACATTAGCATCATATATAAACCTCATTAAATGTTACACAGAAATGCTAATATCAAAATAAAACGTTACCTTTCTCAAATTTCCCAAAATTGTTCAGATGAGCCAGAACTAAACAGTATTTTTTGGACACATCAGATTCCGTTTTACTTGTAAGTCAAGGGGTAAAATGTACAAAATGTTGTATTCGTTTTTTGTAATTTCTCTTCTGATTGTGGCAATTAGCAACTTCGCATACACCAAAATTAATTCCTGCTTAGCTCATCTATTCTTATGTAACTTCTTTACGTAACTGAGTTTCACTTCTTAGGTATTATCATGTGACTAATTATTAACATTCTCATTTGCTAACTAGTGCCTCGCACTACTATAAAACTGGATGTACACGCTTAGTCGAGAAGCGCCATAGCTGTGGTGTCAGAATAAACTCAACATTTTTATTGCCAAATTTCAATGTCTTCCTTTTTGGCCTTACGACTGCACCGTACACAGTCATACGGAAACCATTTTTCAAGTGTAGTGGGTTAAAACACCCAATTCATAAATATACATACACATTGTGTGTGTGTATGTGTATATATATATATATATATATATAATATAATATATATATATATATATATAATATATATATATATATATATATATATATATATATATTATATAATATATATATATATAATATATATATATATATTATATATATATATATATATATATATATATGTATGTATTTGTGTGTTTATGCATATTACTAAATAAACATACGCACACATCTAATATGTTTCAAACTACACTCGTTTCCTTTAGTGGGCGATAGCTCCACTACTGCATTACGACAATCGAGAGGAAAGGTTAAAAAAAATGATAAAAGGAAAAACTCTGGAATTCCAGTAAAGCAAAGAAAAAAAGTAGAAAATAAGAAAATGGCGAGATAAAAGTAAAAAGTAAAAGCGAATCGATATCGCAGTCAAAGGTATTAGGTGTTGCTGTCAGACAGATTAAAGAATGCGTTAATTGGAAGGAAACAAAACTAATATCCGTCAGTTGCGAGAGAAGTGTTGCGCTACTCTGCAGATGAAGCGGGGCGAAGACATCGAAAGGAATGATTCGTTTAGGGCACATTTCTGTTCCAAAGGAAATTATCTATACTCAATACATTTATATATATGTATGTGTGGGTGTACACACATCTGCTAACATGCTTTTGCCGAAAATCTATTCATGTACTGAGAGTCAGGATTTGGAGGGGAGAGGAAAAATAAGAACCTAACCTACATGCGATTTATAAAAGTAAGGTTTCGTTCAAGGAAGGGATTATGCCATATTGTCAGAGAGATTAAAAAAGGAATAATAAAACGCAATCACACAACTTACCATGTGCGAAGCTAAGAAGAAGGTCTTGACAAACTCAAGAAAACTGGACACAAGGCATAACTGTGCGAAGACTTACTATTTGACGATAATTTATTTTAAATACTTCATTTAAAACTGACACATCCTTAATTAGGATCTTGTAAATCAGCGTGACTGCTGAACTACTAGGGTTATTAAGTCAGAGTGGCAAGAATGGAAAAAAATGGTGAAAAACAGCTGTAGCTTAAGATGTTTCCTCCACACTCTTTTGTCGTGCTCGCCAGCTAACTCCTGAGGAGGCCAAAAAAACTGGCTACTTTAACTGCTTTCCATAGAGGAAAAGGGAAGTAGCAAATCTCACCCGTCAAAACGGGTAGGACGGAAGTTTCTGGAATCACTTCTACTCTTCGGCCTGTCTCTCCGTACTGGCAGCTACGGCGTTGTAATGTAACTCTTTGTTACAAGAGGGAAGAGTGATTTAAAACAATCTGAGTTTTTCCTCAAACTTAAACCTTGCGTCAGCTGTACTGAGCTATTCTAAAATGAGTTAATTGCAAATCTGACGCTTTTTATGAAATTGACATCTAATAGATGCCGATTCAGTAAAAGAACAGCATTAAATAGTAGCGCATTCAATGTGATGAAATAGTAAATCCAATAGAGAAGGATAATATCGAATGAATTTAGAATCATATAATAATGCAAAAGGCATAGCAACTGATGAACTCGCACAGTTACGGCCAAAGAATCTATTTTTCGGAGTATGAATCAATTGGCTGCAAAGCTTCTTAGCCATTTTCCGATACGCCACAGAGCGTGGTAAGATTGCGTCTGCATTGCACTCATGTATATTAAACTTCTCTGGTTCCCTTTTAGTTCCCCTCAAGTCCAGAGTTGAAAACAGGGTCTTTCGGTAATTAAAATATAAAAGTCCGAGTTGTCGATAAAACATTACTTAACTTTGTCACACTGTATATCAACCCGGCATGACTTATTGGTTCCAATTACTATGAAATATTTTCACTGACAAGACTTTTTTCTTCAATAAACTTAACATTTATCCAAATAAATAAAGGCGTAATCGCTTCTGGGTATACAATTCCCTTGCTTTACGATATTCGGAAAAAACACGTCTTAGTATTAGTGTCCCACTCAATCTCCTCTTCTATGTTTTCTTCCTTCACCTGGAAACCTCGTCCGAGAGGTCGCATCTAGCTCCCCCTCCTTTCATCTTAGTCCTTCAATGGTCTAAAACTTGGCACTCGACTGGTGCTGGAAAAACAATCTCATTAAATTTTCTTGTCAGTTGATACAAACGCTTTTCCAATCAATCCCATTGTCGATGTACTCAAAAGTCCGAAGGTCTACAGAGTTCATTACCGGGGAACAGATGACATTTCAATCTACCCTTAAGTTTTTGGATAACGCCCTATTGTCCAAGCAAAACACTCTCATGTCTTTCAGTTCTCTTTTGTTGGCGCGTAACTTTACAAAATACATGTAAAAGGAGCAAGAGTTATCACAGTTCAGAATTTTAAACAAAATTTGATATGCTACAACTTTTGCTTCTTTTACCTATTCGCATGGAAACTTACAAAGACAAGGTTAAAATTTTTAAGACTTGCTCGGATTTTATCTCTTTTTAACTATGAATAAATTTCTACAAGATTTAAGGAGTGAAATAAACATTAGAGTTTGATAGTTTTACACTTTAATTTCTATCTATCCAGTATTGTTATTATATGGTGTAACGATCCGTTACATGACCCCAAAAAGAACGAGGGGCCCGAAGGTGACCTTTCGCCGTGGACTCACGATTAGCCTCGAATAGAACCAGGTGGTCTAAGCACCTTAATTGAAAACTGTTCGTTGCCGGCTCCTCATCGTCTGGGCATTGTAAACCTGCTGAATGGAACGACGCTGTGGAAAGAGTGTAAATAATTAGAGTGCACCTTGCCGCCCATTAGCGGTTACAAAAAAAGGCCATTAAGTTGATTAAGTCGATGGATCTGAGGAAATGCTTCTCTACCACATCTGGGAACAGAACAGCTGATCCAAAGCTTGGGAGTGACCACAAGATTACGTCACCCTGGTTCTGGAAGTTTCTCGAAGGACCGAGAAAGGGAGCGAGTGCCGCTATAAAAAGGGAGGACAGGACTAGAACGGGGCTTTTTGTTCTTCTCGAGGCTTCTACCTGATAGAGCCTGGTCGCTCAAGGACCGCTCGTATCTCCGTGTCTGGAGTTTGTTTTTTTAGAGACCGCCAGCGTCTCTGTTGCTAGAAAGTCGACCTTCGACTTGGGAATTCCTTCCCCGTTATCTGCTAATTTTTAGTTAACTTCTTGCATAGAAGTAGGCAGCCGAGAGTGACTTTGCTCTCGAATTTGGATCGTCTTGCATCCTGAGTTTTTCTTCACGAATCCCAGCGTGATACGCACTCAGAACTTCCGAACCTTGCTGTGAAAGCCAACTGTGCTAATCGACAGACGGAGTGATCGTGTCAGCATTAGTCCCGGCACTAATTAGTTCCCAACTCTTGTGATTGGAAGCCCTAGCCATACTGTTCCGGTATCCCACGCATCCTTGTGTGTGAATATTATCTCTGTACGAGATCCCGAATGTTAACATCCTACTGAATTTGTACATAGCTGTACATGATCTATTCTATTGAATAAAATATCTAATCCAGAATACCTAGGTTTCTAGCCTGCTTCATTGACGGCCTCGCCTACTTTATTCCCAGTACGTTACAATATGTATGTATAAAATTTATGTAACGAAGTACACTTTTTTGCGGTAGTCATAATTTATGAAAAATATTACACTTCCAAGAAGTATTTTAGAGGCATCCATTATGCCTCTTTCAAATAACCTTCGCACATCCCCTACTGGGCAGCACTCAATACACCTGCAGAACGCAATTTTAAAGCACAAAAATATTAATTCTCTCCTTTTTTCCCCTTACGTAGCATCTTTTAATCTAACTCTGAATAACAGCATCAAATAATTAAACCCCAAACTAACTTCTAGCCTCCCCACGAGTCTCAGGCACCTCCACACACGGCACCCCCCAAAAAATCGACCAACTGCATGCCCCCCAACCTGCCTTCGCACATACACTCAAGTTCCGCCCGCCATTTATTTTTTATACTTTTTTTCTTTCTTTATTTTACTTTCTTTACTTCCACTTTACTTTGTTAATGATGCATGCGGACTGAATAAAAAGTTGATTCCATTCTCGGCGAGCTTCGAACACGAGAGAGGGGGGAGCGAAAAAACAGTTAAAGTAAAAATGGTAAAAGGAAAAGAAGAAAAAAAAAATCCAGCAGGTGCATTGATCAGGTAGGCAGGCCTTTCTCGCCCCCTTTTCTTTCCTCCACACTCTCTCTTTCCCTTCAACAAACGATTCGAATGCTAATCGTTCGGTTCGTTTTCTGTTTCTGTACGTGAGAGAAATTTCCGTTACGGTTTCAGGTTTGGGTTGTTGTTTCTTTTTTTGTTATTATTCTTGATTTTTTTTCTATTTTCCACGATTTACATTTATTTCAGTTAATGATACGGTTTTCGCTTTTCTTCTTAATAAGTTTGTATTTCTATTATATTTTTTCGACTCCTGTTTTGTGCAGGGCCGGATCATCACCTACACAAATGAGACAAATGTTTAGGGTTTGGTATTTTCAAGGACCCAGTCAAACTTATACAGATGAAATTTTTAAATTTTTCCATACAAACATGGCCGACTTTGATGACGAGGACGTATCAATTGACAAGACATTTCTAAGGAAATGGTACTGTGGTGACACTGATACGTAATAATTGGACGAGAAAGTCCGTATGATCGCCTACAGAAAGGAGACAAATCTTTAGAACCCGATACACTGCTATCAATAAAATTTTTATAAAATTCTTCTTACAAACATAGCTGACGTTGACGAAGAGGGCGTATCAAAGGACAAAACATTGCTAAAAAATGGTACAGGGGAGATACTGATAGGAATAATTGAACGAGAAAGGCCGTATGATCACCTACGGAAATATTCATATTGAGGTCCCAATCAAGCTGATAATGATGAAATTTATAAAATTCTTACAAACATAGCTAACGTTGACGAAGAGGACCTATCAAGTAATAAGACATTGCTAAAAAAAAAAAAAAATGGTACATGAGCGATATTGACAGGAAAATTGGACGAGAAAGTCCGTATGATCGCCTACAGAAATGAGACAAATGTTTAGGGCCCGATCAAACTGATATTTATGAAATTCTTCATACAAACATAGCTGACGTTGACAAAGAGGATGTATCAATTAACATATTGCTAAAAAATGGTACAGTAGCAATATTGATAGGAATAATTAGACGAAAAAGTCCGTATCATTGCCTACAGAAATGAGACAAATGTTTAGGATCCGATAAACGGATATCAATAAATTTTATGAAATTCTTCTAACAAACATATCGGACGTTGACGAAGATTACATATCAATTAACAAGGCATTGCTAAAAAATATAGTACAGGGGTGATATTGATAGGAATAATTGGACGAGAAAGGCCGTATCATCGCCTACAGGAATGAGACAAATGTTTAGTGCCTGATCAATCTGATATTGATGAAATTTATAAAATTCTTCATGCAAACATAGATGACGTTGACGAAGAGGATGTATTAACAAGACATTGCTAAAAGATGGTACAGTAGCGATATTGATAGGAATAATTAGACGAAAAAGGCCGTATGATCGCTTACAGAAATGAGACAATTGTTTAGGGTCTAATCAAACTAATATTGAGGAAATCTATAAATTCTTCATACAAACATAGCTGACGTTGACGAAGAGAACGTAAAATTAAGAAGACATTGCTAAAAAAAATGGCACACTTACGAATTGGATACAAAATAATTGTTGCAATTTCAAATTAATATGCGAAAACTAAAATTTCACGCTGTTATTTTGTATGGTGAAATTTACAAAAAGCACATAAATAACACAAGCTCTTCCAAATACAGAATTATTGTGAATATATTTAATTTTGCCTACGTCAAATGTATCTGGTAAAAATTCAATTTCATTGGTGAACTGTGAAAAAAAAAATTCATGAAACTCTGAGTTCAATAACATTAAATTCTGTAGCTGTTTTATACATTGGAGAAAATGTTTTGGATAATATTATTTATGGTGAAATGATTAATAATTTTGCTGAATTACAGACTAGAAAACAGG
Source organism: Pardosa pseudoannulata (assembly GCA_032207245.1). Taxonomy (NCBI): domain Eukaryota; kingdom Metazoa; phylum Arthropoda; class Arachnida; order Araneae; family Lycosidae; genus Pardosa; species Pardosa pseudoannulata. Next base: position 97,100,069 of record CM063510.1, read on the forward strand.
ATTTTTACATGAAGTGTGTTCATACTTATATAATTTTGTTAGACATAAAATAAAATAAATTTCATTTTATAAATTTGTAAACAAACTTCAAACTTTCCTGAGAAAACTGAAATTTACTGTCATATATTAAATATTTTTTATTAATAAGTTATTTTAAGAGTCATAAGATTTATTTTAGGTTTTAACATTTTTTAGTTTTGTTATTTAATAATTTGTGTTTTCATGAGAGAAGAAACTGTAAGAGTAAAATTAACTACATTTCTAATTATAATAATCATTTTTTCTATTATCGTAATGACTTTCAGCCGTGTTACATATTTGCTATTTTGATAAAAAGAAATTCACTATTCGTCCGAATTGAATATTCAGTCAGAGTACCTAATAGACAGTATATCGATTATCAATCTCATATTCGGTGCATCCGTAATTTTGACACTTGAATTAACCTGAACATCCTGTAACGCCAATTTTCTTTTGAAATGTTTTCCCTGCATACCAGCTGCATTAAAGGTAGAGACATATTTACAGGTCGCTTGGTGGATTCTTGTGCGAAAACTAGAAAACTCTGAATCATTTTGTGTTTAAACCCTTTGTATATCAGTACTAGTTTATAAAAAAAAATATTCAGATGTTAAAATACTTTATGCTTGTGAAAAATGAGTTTAAAATCCAAAATGTAAAACTAAATATTGACAAAAAAAGGTGTATTCTTTACAAACAAAACTTTTTTTTCAAACTTTAAAGACTAAGAAATAAGATTGTTTTTGGTGATAATTATGAACACTTTTAAAATCTAAACTACACGGTACTCCTCGCACGTTCGCGTGTAGACAACAGATGTTCACGTAGCCAGCAGATGTTCTTATCTATAAAAATGCCTTTATACAGTTTTTAATAAATATCAGTTTAAAGATAAAAATATTTAAATTATCCGTAAATTATAAAAACAGAAGTAGTGTTTTACACCGAATTATTCCCATGGAAACATAAAGCTTGAAATTCAATCAAAAACTAAATTTCACTAAAAGTACGTTGTATAAATTAATTTCCAAATTATGCTTAAAAATTTTTTAGAATAATTACGTTCTAGAAATAAATTATGTAGATAGCCAATTAGGAATTGATTTTCTGGTCACGGAGAGACGCCAATGACATCAGTTCACGGTCAGAATTTTATACTATAAAATGTCATGTAAGGAAAGTTCAGTGTACAAAAATATGGTTTGGTGATGTGGTGCTCGCCAACTGAGTTGCTAGGATTTAGACCAGGGCTTCGAACCGGAACTGAACCGAAAACCGGAAAAAACCGTTATTTTGGTCGGAACGACAACCGGAACTGAACAGAAAAAAATATCGGTTTATTTCGGTTCGATATATCTTTCAGTCATTTTGTTACTGTTACCAAGTTAGTGTTGAAAGAGCGTTTTCAAGTTTGAAATTTATTCTCCGAGACAACAGAAGTAATCTCAGTGAAACCACGTTAGAAGATATATTAATAATTAGAGGCAATTTTCATATGTTAAATAAATAATATATTTTTTACATAATTATTGCAAGGCCAAGTGCACGATGTGAGAGTCAAACGACGAATGTGGGTAATCATGAACCTAGTTGTCAAATGCGATTTTGATAATGGATAACAATGCCAATGCTCGCCTTTCTTATCGTACCTGCTGTTTGTATCAATTCACATAGTGTACCAATTAAAAAAAAGAATAAAATCTTCTAAATTTTGATAGAATTACATTTTTTGTTCATGATAGAATTATATTTTTAGTACAAATAAGAATATACATAAAATGAAATTGGAACTGAAACGAAAACAGTTATTTTTGGCGGAACGAAAACCGGAACTGAACCGAAACAGTTATTTTTGGCGGAACTGAAACCGGAACTGAACCGAAAATTTTCGGAACAAAAAAAACCGGTTCGAACTGAGACATAATTTTCGCCATTGGAAAGTGTGAACGGAACCATAAAACAGAATATAAAAAATTGGTTGAGTTAAATTATCCTTACAATACACACGTATTTCAATATAATAGAAGTATAATGAGATTAAAAAGCAAAGACAGTTAGCCATAATGTGTTGTGTCTCGTCAGCAGAATAAGCAAATAATGTTTTTGAAATTGATATACAATAAATATTGGGTACTGAATATAATCGTCTTCTCTGCTTATATAAACGTATCATAACAAATAGAGTAATGAAAAAAGACAGAACTTAGCAACAAATTAATGGTTTGTTTCTTGTACAGTACATTACCATAAGCATTTTAAAACAAAAGGACTGTTTTTGAAAGTATATATACAAAAAATATAGTACTGAATATAATCGTCTTTTGTGCTTATTATGGAAAAATAAGCATTTCTGTGTATTTTATAATTTTTTAAATAAATAGTTTCAAAAATTAAAATTATTTCATTTATATCGTAAAAATACTTTATTCTTTTTGTATCTCTGTAAATACTACAATGGACACTGTTAAAATTTTTAATAAAATTAAATTTAAAATAAATATAATACAAAATAAATTAAAACATTATTTTGAAAATAATTCAAATAATATAAAATATAAATGTTTTATATTATATATATATATATATATATATATATATATATATATATATATATATATATGTATATATACATACACACACACACTCTTATATACACATACGTGTTGGCTTTGATTTGAAAAAATAATTCAAACAATTGTATATTTGTTTTTATGATTAAATATATATTAGAAGTTGATATGTGTATATATATATATATATATATATATATATGAATGTTACTATTGTCTTTCAATTTACTGTAAGAGTAACTTTAAAAAATTTTTCTTTGTCTGAAGCCTAGACCGAAAAGACAGTTATAAACGATAACGAACATATGAGAAAACAGTCGGGTCGAATCCGCTGACTCTGGAACGAAAGACAGCGCCCTACGTACTTGACGAACTTCCGTTAACATATACCTATGATCGTACAGAAATTTTTGCCTGTATGCATACGAGTACAATCTTTTTCACATAAAATTTTATGTAAGCGTGTTATGTACTCGAAAGCGTCCAAACAAACATCTAATGCTTTTCCAAAATAATTTTAAAAAATAAATTAATAGACATTTCCATCGAGGAGGCATCATTTAAAGATTCTCTCGCTAACGCGTGCCGCAACCCCCCCCCCTAACTACCGGGTAGTGTTCATCTCTTCGCGAGCACCATCAGGCTTTCTTCTCATCGTTTCGACATTAACCGAGGGAGTGAAGAAAAAAATTAAAATAATGAAAAAAAAATCTCTCGCTTCGGGAATCAATAAACTGTGATGTGCCGGTAGCATCAGGTACACACGCACAGAGCGGGCTATACCGGCTGCTTCCTCATCCCTATTAAGTCTCTACCCTGCCTCCGTAATGCCTTTTTTAAAAGGGGGTCTGGGGATGGTGGGGACGGGGTCCTCCGAAAATCGTCGGTCGATGACGTGTTCATTTTGCCGTGAGGGGACTGATTGGATCCCCTTCTTGATTTTGGAGGCGAAAATGATTGTGTGTTCGCCTTATTCCGTTCATCAGTGGCGTACGACGTCGGGGGGGGGGGAGCCTTATAAGTCACTCCCACGGAAAATGACCGAATGATGTTGAGGTGTTCCTCTTCGTGATTTCATTTCTAAAAAAAATTATTGATTATACAACAAGCGTTTCTGTCTTCTTAAATATCGTTACTTTTGCTATACCTCAAATAGAAAAAAAGAATTAGTGAATTAAATTAGTTGCATTATGGTACTTTGAAAATTAGACATGGCAAAACAAATTCCCTGGAGTTCCCAAAATTTGTGGATTTCTCTATAACAAGCCTCTGTTTTCGGGCTGTTGAAGTAATGTACACACAGCCGCGCACAGATTTTAACACATTGTGTGCGATTACATTTTGCCATCACATTATTCGATATCACAACATGCACATGGATGGAAAATATACAACGAGCCAGAAGCTTTGCAAAGTCTGTAGTTAGGTTGATGCAACTCATGCAATAACACATGCATAAATCTCTGCTGGATTCGATGTTTCAACTTTGTGATCTGCGATTGCAAACTGACGCAATTCAGCCCCACAATGTCTACTCTTTTGCTACAATATGGGTAATGAAACCGGTACCCACTGCTGAAAGCCGAGTCAATAGGATCATACGAACTCCAGCGCGCTGCCCATTCGGCCATTACTGGATGATAGATACACAAATGGTGTCACTGAAGATAAAAGTTATTGGGAAAAATATTTTCAACAACTTTTTTATTGCTGAAATCAGGAGTCGCATTTGAGGTTCAGGTCAGCTATAAGATTTAATGTTTTAACACATTTTAATGTGTGCGAGTACATTTCGCAGCGGAATTCTACCGAGAGCTGGCTTTTTGAACGTAAATTTAGTTATTCAGTTAAATCTCAATAGATCGAAAATTATTTAACTTTTTAACCAACTTTTCGTATTTTATATTGAAATATATAAAAAAATATGTAAATAGAAATATATAAATAACAACCATAAGATTTTTGTAAACATAAAATATATTTTTTAATGGGTAAATTTATAATAGTATCGTAAATATAAAAAATTAAATAGAAATAGTAGTATATATTTTAATTTTTTCTAATCGATATATAGTTTACATTATAAAAAATGAAAAGAGGAATAATAAAACTAATAATGTAAAAACTAGTTTTTATTTGTCTAATTTTTTCCAGAATCTATGTAGTGGACAAGAAGATTCGGCTTCGTTTTCCTGTATATACCGTTATTTTTGTACCCACAAACAAACCATGTTGTTATACTAACCCGTACTAGTACGTGTCCCGCATACAGTGTGTTCATAATAGAATACAACTTGAATAAAAGGAACTTTTCATAATTATAGATTTCTCTCAGCACCTAAACGTTTCATAAAATGGATAAAGAATAGTGGATAATTCGAAATTCAACGTCCTTAATACCTTCTAATTATTTAAATATTGCTGGATATTTTAAATCCTTGCTTAATTTTTTTTTCATTGGGAAGAGAAAAAGTGATTCCATCTAAAACAATTCTTGAGAAAATAAAGTTTTTGCTGTGTCTGAAAAAATGCCCCTAGGTCAGTGTTTGTAGACGAAGTGAAGGGGTAAATCCCTATAGAATATGTTCCATCCGCCTCCATACAGTTTCCTGGCAAAGAATTACAAGGGGCAATTTTTTTCCGGATTATTTTTAATCATCAAATGGTTTTAGTCAATTTTGCAATGATATCGGATTTCAGCGATTCTAGTATCTAGAAATTTTAGTTCTCATGGTATCTTTATTATTTTTCTTAAATGATCTTTATTTTTGAAATTTCTGAAGTTTGATGAAATTTATATCAATCTTTGAACAGTTTTATGTTTGAGAAATTAGATTCTAGTATCTAGAAATTTTAGTTCTCATGGTATCTTTATTATTTTTCTTAAATGATCTTTATTTTTGAAATTTCTGAAGCTTGATAAAAATTATATCAATCTTTGAACAGTTTTATGTTTGAGAAATTAGATTAGATTCTAGTATCTAGAAATTTTAGTTCTCATGGTATTTTTATTTTTTTAATTGATCTTTATTTTTGAAATTTCTGAAGCTTGATAAAAATTGTATTAATTCTTGAATAGTTTTATGTTTGAGAAATTAGATTAATATAACGTAGTCTTTAGTTTTTACCAAGTGGTAATTATAATGGAATTGTTTATTTCGTGACAATCGCGATATATGTCCCTGAAAATTAATTTCTGGGTACGCCGTTAACCGTATATCGGTACACAAATATATTAATATATTACACCTATACCGGTCACACACATTTTAACGCTTTACCGTTATCAACAGTCATGCAAGTTAACCGTTCTCTTGCTGAATGCCATTTTACTTTTATTATTATATTGTGAGCCGCGGTAGCTATTTCCAAAAGCGTCGATGTCATAACCGGACGGTTGTGAGTTCGAAGCTCGAGTAGGCCAAAGATCCACCACATTCATTAATCGCTGCTTTTTACTCATTAATCGCTTAAAATAATTTGGTAGTCGCAATGTCCTCAAAATTCCTCAACGATACCTATTTAGGTGCCAATGCCAAGCCTGGGGGGAAGGGGTGTCTTCTACTAAGACATTGTTTCTAAATTACGAGAACCCATTTTGTTTGTGTTGTTCCACTTAGTAATTTTGGACGCCTGGGGGGAATTTCCCGTAATAAAATGACCAACAAATATCTGCGGCTAATTAGTTGATTTCAGTTTTTTTATACTGTATGTGCATAAATTTTTACATGTTTATGTTTACAAAGTGTATCTTGGTGTAATAAATGCTTTATATATAGTTTGTTCTATTTTAAAAGAAGTGTTATTCTAAATAAATCTGGTAACTTATCTATCCTGTCGACTTTTTATAAACTAATGAGTAAGAATATGAATATTTAGCATTTGCATTATAGAGCTTCGAATAAAATGAAAAAGAAAGTTGAACAGCAAAATTTTTAATCGTATCCATATGCATATATATATATTACCCTTATATTTTAAAGAGTTAATTATAAATAAATCTGTTAGTCTTGTATCCTGTCGACTTTTTCTAAACTAATGAATATGGAAAGGCATTTGCATTTTGAGCTTCGAATGGAATGAAAAAGGAATTTAAATAGTTTAATCTCCAAGTTACAGTTACGGTCTCATTAGCCCTCCTGTTGCAAAAAAATAGACCGTAGCGCTCCAAAACCAAACCAAACCAAGTTACAGTTAACAGCTTAAATTGTACCTATAATGAAACATATATTCTTCTTGTATTTTAAAAGGAGTTTATTATATACAAATCTGAACTCCTGTAAAATATCTTTTAAAATAGTTTTGCATGTGCATGTAGAAAAAAGTTAGTTTAACACTTAAGGTCCTCTTGCAAGCCTTATAAAGAAGAAATAATATATAAAGGGAAGAGAAAAAATAAAGGAACTAAAACAAATTAAAGAAAAGTTGCTGTAAAAAGAATCTGTGAAAAAACTGCACACAAATTCAGATAAAAAGCAGGCGCTTCAAAACGAAAGGAATATCCTTAAAAATAGTAATCCAGTAGATAATCCAAAAAGTATTAAAAGTAACCTCAAGCATGCAATAAGCTTTTATTATTGTAATTTTAACTATCTCCCCTCTTTCTTTATACACTATATGTTGCAAGTACCAAGCCAACAAACCATATCAGCAATTGTTGAACATTTGGCTGCTCCAAATGCTACCAACCAATCATTCTAAGTTATTAAGCAGACTCCTCAAAAACTGCAGTTTATTCTTTAAGTCGTTAGTTTAACTGCTACAAAAACGCTATATCCTGCTCCAAATCAACATTTAGGCTGCTACGAAAAGGCTCTCTCCTGCTACAAATTTTAAGTTTGTTGCTCTGAAAATTGCTCCAAAATGCTTGAAGGGGCGCAACATCACTGAAATCCGTTATCCTTTCTATCCTGTCGACTTTTTCTAAGATAATGAATAAAAGTATAAATAGTTAGCAGTTTCATTTTAAACTTCGAATACAATGAAAATAAAATTGAACAGCTAAATATTTTAATTGTACCTATTTAGAAATATATATTCATCTTATATATTTATATATGTGTGTCCTTTAAATTCTAGCAATATAAAGTTATAAATTAATTCAAATATATTTCTTTAATGATAAATTCTCTGAAACGTCTACCATTTAATTAAGATCTCGCTTGTTTATTTAATAAAATAAAAAAGGTGGACCTGAAAGAATTAATATCGACATTTGTTCTAATAATGAAAAGATCTAAAAATGGAAGTCTACTTTTAATATCCCTTCTTGTTAGTTTTAATTATTCCTGCGAATGCATTTTCTTATGTACATAACAAATCTGTTTATTGTCTTGAAATTCTGTGACAAAGCCTTCATAATTATCTAAATAATAACAATAAAAAAATTAGCATGAAATATCTTTTCCCTCGCATTATAACGATCAGCAGATTAGTTAAATAACAAAAACTGCACGCGATGGAAAATGCAATTTTCCCTCGCCAAGGGAAATTGAGAATAAAAATTCCCCTTGCTTAGGGAAGAAATTTTCTCGTTAACCATTTACTTTCCCACAGTCACATTTTCCCCCAACTATTAATCGACCGTTATTTTTCTTTACTATAATTTTTTTTATTATTCTCATCTTTTTCGGTGTGTTATTTCTTAGCTTTAAGAATATTTTTGTGGAGAAAATTGAATTGTTTGGGGGAGAAAATTAAATAAATTTGGGATCTAATATTTAGTGTTTGTCTAAAGTAATGATTTTTCTAATTTAATATTTTCCTTAATTCTTAAATCATGATTCTCTAATCACTTACTTTTCGTCGTTGTAATTCAATTTTTATTAATAAGTTTCGCGTAAATTTGAGGCATTATATTTTGTTTGCGAGAAAATGTAACTTCTAATTTAATGATTCTGGCATTCCCGTTATTTTTGAAACGGGATAATAGGGAATTTCTTTTTCCCTGATGTAGAGAAATTTCTGTATCCGGAGGGATTTTTTTTTTAGCAGTTCTATTTAATATCATCATTGGTTTATTTCTGGGAAAGTGAGTTTTCTGTAATTTTTTTAATGAATTCTTTTCATGTATGCTTGTATATTCGTTCCTTTTACAGTAAAATTTCTGAAGTCTTTAAAAATTTGTTATGCAGTCACTTTACTTTTTAATGGATTTTAAATATAAAGAGAATAAATTCTGTCGATTAAAATGCTATAAATGATATAAATTTAACATTCTTAATGGTCTGTGTTGGGATTATAAATTATAACTAATATTCATCGATCTGCTAATGGTTATTCAACAAACCTCTATTTGCTTTAGATATAACATTGTAATTGCTAAATGAGTAACTACTTTTATATTATTACTAGCTTATACCCCGTCATATGACGGGTTCAGTAAAATTTTTAATTTCCCAGAATTGTAAAGTACCCTGTGAGGCTAGTTTTCTTAGCTTCGTCGAAATTATCGTTAAGTTCTTCCCTATTTTTTCCCCCTATTTAATATCATCATTGGTTTATTTCTGGGAAAGTGAGTTTTAATGAATTCTTTTAATGTATGTTTGTATATTCGTTCCTTTTTCAGAAAAAATTTCGTAAGCCTTTAAAATCCGTAATGCATTCACCTTACTTTTTAATGGATTTTAAGTATAAACAGAATGAATTCTGTCGGTTAAATCTATGAATGTCTAATTATTGTAATGAATTTTACATTCTTATTGGTCTGTGTTGGGATTATAACTTATATTCATCAATCTGGTAATGGAATATTCAACAAACCTCTTTTTTTCTTTACATATAATATTGTAATTGCTAAAGGGGTAACTATTTTTATATTACTAGCATATAGCCCGTCATATAACGGGATCAGTAAAATTTTTAATTTTCCAGAATTGTAAAGTACCCTATGAGGCAGGTAAAAAAATGGTTTGTTTTTTGGCTGAGAATTATCTGGTACATGCTCAATAATTTGTTTATCTTCATACTCCTCTAAAGTCTCCCGATACTGTGAATGCAGTTAGAATCACGTTCAATTCATTTAGAAAGATAGCTCAAAGTTTTCTGAGCTACGTCGAAATTATCGTTAAGTTCTTCCATTTTTTTTTTTTTTTTTTTTTTTTTTTGGGGGGGGGGGCATGGTAATTAATGGAAGTAAAGGAATGAACCCTGGAGGTACATAGAATTTGTTGTTAATGCCAGAGTAATGCTAATTTTGTCAAGCTATGTTCTGTTTCGGAGAAATTTTTTTACTCTTCTCATGACTGAAAACGATCTTTCTACTCTTGCAGTGAAAATTCGAATGATCTCGCCTGTTCGGCAAGGAAACTTTACGGGAGTCATGTCTGTGTGATCAACACCTATTTTTTTTAACTAGCATATAGCCCATCATAAGTCTAGCGATAGTGTGAATGCAGTTTAGAATCACGTTGAATTCATTTAGAAAGATAATTCAAAGTTTTCTTAGCTACGCCGAAGCTATCTTTAAGTTCTTCCCAATTTTTTTTAGCCACAGTAATTAATGGAAGTAAAGGAATGAAACTATCATTTTCACTAAACCCTGGAGGTAGATAGAATTTGTTGTGAATACTGGTGATAAAATTTTCATTGCAACAAAAAATAATCGATGATTAAATTTAAAACTATCACATATGTACCTAATCTATTATTTAAGCCTAATATAAAAGAAAATTATTTACGTAATATTTAAGTTCATTGATAAAATGTATGAAAATAATGCAGACGATATTTAAATAATTTAAAATAAGAAGTGGTTAAATAAAATGGTTAAAGGAATGACGTCATAATGATAGAAAAAAATGTTATTTTCTTCTACTTATAATGTGATAGATTCTATATATCTAGTTATGTATTTTCGTGAGTTTATTTATCTGAATTTTTTTTTAAACATGAAATAAAAATAAAGATGTGGAAAGAAATTATAAAAGTAATTTTAATATTATAAATGTATTATAAAATATGAAATAAAAAATAAATTTTTAAATTCAAAAGCAAGTGCTTGTTTGAATTTTTTTAAAATTTGGTGATACATTCCAGCTACACATCTAATATTTTCTATTAAATAAGCTTAAGGTATGATTCTCTACCTATTTAAATTTTAACACATTGTATTCGGGATACGTACTAGTACATTTTCTGACAATTGATACTTTAGCGCGGGTCACGTACTAATACGTGTTAGTGTAACAACATGGTTTGTTTGTGGGTACAAAAATAACTGTATATACAGGAAAGCGAAGCCGAATGTTCTTGTCTACTACATAGATTCTAAAAAAATTTATACGAATAAAAACTAGTTTTTACATCAGTCGATACGGAACCACAGAACGGGAAAGTTGATTTAAAACAAATAAATTTAGATTTAAAATTAACTTTTTATTTATCCTTATTATTTTTTATTTAAAATGATATTATATATATATGTATATTTATATATTATACATATATATATGTATTTATATATATTTATTTGTCTATTTATATATTTGTTTATATATTTCAATATAAAATACGAAAAGTTAGTTAAAAAATTAAATAATTTTAAATCTGTTGAGATTTAACTGAATAATTAAATTTTCGCTCAAAATGCCCGCTCCCGGTACAATTCCGGTGCGCAATGTATCCGCACACAATGTGTTAAAATGTATCGGTAATTGTATACTATTAGAAATGATTTTCAAGATAATCTAAAAAAAATTTTAAATACCCTAAATACCAAATAAAATTATTAAAAAAATTAAGAAAAGAAAGTGGAGTACCATTGTAGCATTATGATATATTTATCCTGAAAATTAGAAGTCTTATGGGATCAGGAAAGCAGATGTGATACAAAATATTTTTTCAATGTTAAGTTAGTTATATTTTATAAAATGTTGAATACTTTCAGTTAGTGTTGAAAATAATTGGTTAATTCATAGTTCACACATTTTATCGAATTTGCACTTCCATTACCCCATCCATTTATTTCCCGCATTCATTTTTTTCCATTAAACTCCACTTGAAAAACCATTGATCGATGTTCTCCTGTAAATGTCAATTTGAATTAGGATAAAGTAAATGATTCTATATCATGCATTTTTTTATTATAAATACTCGAAAGTACTGTAATTTCATGCAGATAAGGCAACCTGGCATATCCGCTGTACAAGTGATAATTGATCTAAAAATGACAGTTCATCCGATGTCTCCCTGGTGTACACGCCGCACACGTCATAATTGCTTAAAAATAAACAGTTTATCGGATAAGCCGTTCCGCGTATACGCCTTACACGTGATAATTGATCTAAAAATAATGACAGTTCGTCGGTTAAGCTGTCTGGCGTATACATCGCACCTATAATTAATCTAAAAATAATGGCAATGAATTGATCTATACACAACAGTTCGCCGAACGATGACCAAATGATTAGGGTGCTGGCCTTCGGAAGTTCGTGGGTTTGAATCCCACAGTGGCATGGATGTCAGTAGCCGTTCGGAATCGGCTTTAAGCAGTAGGTCCCGGTCTCATTAACCTTCGTGTTGCAAAAAGTAGACCGTAGCTCTCCAAACCAAACCATACACAGCAGTTCATCGGATAAGCCGCCATTCGTATACGTCATACACGTAATAATTGATCTGAAAGTACTGACAGTTCAACGAAAAAGCTACTTTGCGTATACGCAGTACACGTAATTGATCTACAAATGACAGTTCGTCGGAGAAGTTGAACTGGCATATACGTCGCACATATAATTGATCTAAAAATAACGAATTAATCTAAACATGATAATTCATCGGATAAGCCGCCTTGCCTATGCGCCGTACACGTAATAACTGATCTAAAAGTGATGACATTTCATGGGAAAGCTGACCTGGCGTATATGTCGCACATGTAATTGGTCTAAACATAATTCATCGGATAAGCCGCCCTGTACACGTAATAACTGATCTAAAAGTGATGACAGTGCATGGGAAAGCTGACCTAGCGTATATGACGCACATATAATTTATCTAAAAATGGCAGTTTATTTATCTAAACATAACAGTACATCGGGTAAGATGACCAGGCGTTATACGTCTTACACGTGATAATTGATCTAATGATTGTTCATCGGATAAACTTTTCTGGTTTATACGCCACACAAGTGATAATTCACTAAAAGAAAATGAAAGTTCATTGGTCCTCCAACATACCTGCTCTGTTGACCATTACTCTAGTCTTTCAAAACATGACAGACTGTGACACTAGGCCTAGCAAAATACAATGATTTCCTACTTCCACACACCTTCGCTGAATTTGGCTTCGGCAGTTTCCATAGGAATAGCATAGCATATGATATCGTACAGCATGCTACACCGTGAATACTGTAGGATACGGTATGAAATAGAAAAAATAGTGTAAGAGGCACATGAAAACATTGTCAAAAAAAATTTTTAGAAAGATAACAAAAATAGAAATTTGTAAACTCGCCGGCGGTCTGCGAACGTTCTATTTCGATGTATTATTTGGGTATGACTTCGCATGGGTGCGTAAAGGAGATATGGAGACGAATAATCAGCTAGAAATGCCTTAAAACGTTGATTTATTACAACCAAAAACATTTAAAGAAAAATAAGTAAAATCATCGGAGAGGAGAGATTCTAACAACCTTTCACCTGAAAGTACCGCCTTGAGTTGTTTTTCCTTTTAAAAGGAAATCGGGTTTTGGGAGAGATCGACACCACCCCTCAGTTGATTCGTCCTTTAGACTGATGCGGTCGCACAAAGAACAATTTCTTCTTTTCGGTGCTTTGACAAAACGGCAGATTCGACATACTTTATGCGTCCAAAAAGCATTATGCCGTTTTCCAAATTGTTTGGCGTTTTGAAATTTGATGCTACAAAGAACAAAATTCGCTTTGCCGACACATTCTTTAGACAAAACGCGAAATACAATTCTTTCAGTTTACGCTCCGAGAAACTTCAAATTTTAAAACATCCGCATCTCTACTAAAAAATTACAGTACTTTACAACGCATACTAAATATATATAATATAAAATACATGTAGTATTATAAATGTATAAATATATGTAGTTCTCATGCTGTTTAAAATTTGTATTTCATTGTTTCTATTGCAATTTTAAATTGTTCTTTTGTCTTTTTTAGGTAAGTGTGATATACATTATAATACCTGTTAAACTTAGCAAATGTATGGTATGTAAGCAATTTTTCATTCTTCTTCTGTTGATTAATATTCGAGTAGGATTTTGTTGCTTTTATTTTCCCAATACGAAAATTAAATAGAAAGTAGGAATTTTAATGTTTCAAAGGATTTGTAACAAGATTTATTTTTGGCTATTCACGAAAAAAATTTTGATGTCATTTACATTAATAACCACTTCGACATCCACACGCTTTACGAAGACCCAAAACTTTAGCAGGATAGCAACATAATATACACGAGAATGTAAAATGATTACAAAAGTAACAATAGAATATGTACGAACGGAAAGTAAAATATAAAATCTAGAAGAAATTTGAAAGATAAAAACAAATTTTTAACGAGTCTTACCTGTGAAATAAATCTCTGCAATATAAGAAAAAAGTGCCAAAATTGTAAAACCTCCCAATGAGAACCTACATTTTTAAAACGAGTACAAGTTGCAAGCAAATGTAATTTATTACGTTCCCTTTTTTTACACGTCCATTTGTCAGTGCATAGAATAGAAGTTCCTTTTACGATATACTGAAGCACCCAAAAATGCTCAAAAATGATTCCATTTTCAAATCATTTTAAATAATTCAATGTATTATATCTATCATATAGGCCTAAATTAAGTAAATCATGAAAAAACTTTAAAAGATAGATAATATCTACTTATTTTAGCACTGTAGATGATTTGGTTTGGTTTGCCGATTAAAGCCGATTCCGAAAGGCTAAGGACGTCCATGCCATAGTGGGATTCGAACCCACAAACTTCGGTACCGACGATCAGCGCCCTAACCAATCGGACAAATTTTTAACGAGTCTTACATGTGAAATAAATCTTTGCAATTTAATAAAAAAAGTGCCAAAATTGTAAAACCTCCCAATGAGAACCTACACTGGATATGCACCATTAAATCTATAGAAATACATAAAACAGTGTCCGTTTGTATGTGTTTTATTTATATAAATGTTTATGGAGTTTTCCAAATTCTCCGCTGAATTAAAAGATCTTCCTCGCAATCCTAACGCGTGGAATGAAGTACAATTCGAATGTAACAACATATTATTTTACGATTTTTCAAACATTAATCAAAATATGCCTTGAACATTTAATAGATATAAGAAATCGAAAGGCTCTATAACATAAAATTGTCGTATGTTTTATGTGATAGAGGTAATAAATTCTTTATAATGACTTAATAACATTTTGATAATTTCTTAGTGTTTTATCACATTGTGAAAGGGCCAAAGAAAAGAAGCTTAAAATCGGGTATGTAATAAAAAAATTCGTATAAAAATATGTAGAATTTAATTTCACTACGCTGCGTTGTCCCGGCAATGTACATATTTATAATTCGGATTCCCTTTTGTTAATCTATCATATTTGTCAACAATCTGCAGCATACAAGTTCATTTATTATCAATTTGTTTATCTATAGTAGGGGATTTAAATCGTAATTAAGAAATTTTTTTCTACCCAGACCGAAGGCTGGGTGCGAAACATCTAGTTTCCTCTAAATTGTATTAAATGGTCTAATATGAAGAGTAAACCATTAAATGAATATAAAAAACAAGAACTCTAGTGTATTTTCTGTTTACAGACGGTACATAGAGTAGTATAGCGTACATGTACTGCTCATGTTTTGCTCTGCTTTGTGTAGCGGTCGTCCAGATGTCGGATTCTTGAACGAATTATTCGTATAATTCGGTTGCACCTTTTAATGCTGTCTGAATAGCCAATTACTGGAAATCTCTCGTGAAAAGCGCATAATCAGTCGATTTGAATTAAGGTGTTAATAAATTCCCTTAGCATAATGAGACATTTATTTTGAAGTTGTTTTGAAAACGACATTTAATCGCGTTTGTGTCGAATTCAATCATGAAATCTTGTTTTCCTGTTTTATCTCCAAATCGTTTTAAGCCTCTAATCTCATTTTATCTAAATAATATGCTCGCTTGTTAATTTAAACGCCTTATTTTTCGGTAGTTTTATGAACTGAAATAAGGTTTCTTTTTCTTTTTGTTCTCAAATTTATTTAATTATAATTATTTACTCCCTCTTAACTTTATTTGGCAGTTTAGTGCACCAGAAGTACTTTTACTTATTGCTTCTTTAGATTGTTTGAAAAAGTTCTGGTTGTTTTAATTCTGTTATTTTTGTATATGACTGTCGCTTTAGTATTATATCTTGCATTATAATGTGCAGAACTTAACTATTATTGGAAAATGGTTATAATTAAGATAATAATTATATATTATGATTATATATAATTATTATATTAATTAATGGAATTCATCATAAACATAGCAAAATTTTACTGTTTCACTTATACTATATATAACGCAATATTATATATATATATATATATATATATATATATATATATAATATATATATATATATATATATATATATATATATATATAATGTGTGTGTGTGTAATATATAAAAATTATTTAACTTTAATATTTCCTTATAAACCTCCTCTCCCATTCTAATTAAAATCTTTTTCCCAACATCTAAATGTCTTAATCTATAACCTGTCTTAATCAATCGATTTAAAATTCTTTCGATACATGTCCTATAGATGCCTTCTGTCCTATAGATGTAAATTTTCTGTCTATTCAACACGTTTTCCAGCTGTCGCCTGCAAATTGCTCCGGGTTTTTACCTGATTTTAACACTTAATTGGCTGAGTAAGTTTCTTCTACCTTGGGAAAATTCTTTGTCTCCGCTCTTGGGTGCACCTCTGTTCGAGATGAGTGATTTTTATGTCTTTCCTTTGTCTGTTATTGACTAGTAAAGATATCCGTTTTAGCAGCTGTAAAATAATGTTTTAATAAAACTTGTGCCGTTCTCTTCAGTGTGGCCAAACTTCATCGTTATTACTGTTAGCTGATTACGCTTCTTCTTTCCCAGTAGCCCGGGCAAGTAAAAACAATAGGATCTACATAATTATTATGATCGGCAGGTATTCCAATCTTGGATTTCATATATATATATATATATATATATATATATATATATATATATATATATATATATATATATATATATCACATATACCTACAGAGCCAGTTTGGGGCCGCCTGCATACAAGATAGTGTTAGCCTCCCCTAGTGTTTTATAAATGCGTACACCTAATAGATTTTCTAGAAATTTGGTTGTCTGCGTGCATGCATGCAGTGGCCACCTACTAGCCAGTCTCTCTCTCTCTCTCACACACACACACACACACACACACACACACACACACACACACACACACACACACACTTGTGTGTGTGTGTGTAATGTATCAAAAGTATTTCACTTTAATCTCTCTTTAAAAACCTCCTCTTTTTCCCTTTCTAATTCCTTGAAATCTAGTTTCCCAGCCACAAAATATCTTAATCAAAAGAGCGTTCTCGACTTAGAATTCTTCCAAGGCATTTCCCAAAGCTTTCTGTGCAGTAGATGTAAATTTTCTGGGCATTTAACACATTTTCCAGTTATCGCCAGAAAATAGCTCAGTTTTTCCTCCTGATCTAACGGTTAAATTAGCTGTCCCTCGGGAAAATTCTACCTGCCTCGTTCTGGGGTTCACTCCGTACCAGCAAAGTGTTTTTCGTATCATTCTTTTGTCTGTCTTTGACTAGCAAAGATGTATTTTTTTGCAGCTCCTCAATAAAGATTTGTAGCGGTTACAATTACTCCCCTCTCCTTCTATGATAAGGGATGCGAAGAGAGCCATCCAGTTTGTTTTCCTTACTGCCAGTCATCTCTCTGTGTGTGCGATGTATATGTTGTTGTTTTAGTACTGTGTTGTGGAACATAGCGAACGAAATAAGAATGGTTCCTAAAAATGGTCTAATTATTTCACAACGCCTTTTCGAATAAATGAGTCTTGCCCATCTCCTGATTTAAGTTGTTCTCAAGGGTGTGCTTCTCTTCAATGTGTCTCGACTGCAACATTATTCATTAGTCTAGCTACATACGATTCTCCTTGTCCAGTAGCCCGGGCAAGATAAAAAAAAAAAAAAAAAATACGAGCAATAATCAAATGTAACCAGCCGTTTCAGAATTTCTGGATTACATATGTATAATTTCGTATGACTGGCGAAAGAAAGTTGATAGTTTTTGGAAAACTTTTATTAGTTGATAAAATGAGTCTGAAAGAACGAAATTAAAAAGAATTTATACATTTTATTGCTATTGTATAGCAATTATATTTTTCTTGTAAAATTTTGTTCTTATTTCGTACAAAATCAGCATACGAATCATCATTATATATACAGAGAGCATTAAAATACAGTTAAAATTTAAAAATAAAATTTTAAGTATGCTTTGTTTCTGAAATGGAAGTATATTTTTATGTAATATTGCTTTAAATGTAACAAGGAGGGAAATTGTATGTTGAAATGGGACACTTAGTGACAAAAGGGGGAGGATGTTAAAATATTGAAAAAAAGGTGTGGCATCATTTATGGACAACCCCCAATTCCGAACACCGGAGATGGAAGATCCGACGGTTTTAATTGGATAAACGACGTAAGAGACATAAGCTTTTTAATTTACGTTACGCCGTTTTTCTCTTCTTTTTTATTGAACCCGTATAATTTATGGATACATTTTATTACCTCTATCCATTAGACATTTGGCGCGTTTGCAGGTGTCCTTCATCTCCCCCCTCCCTCCGCTTATTCTCTCCCCTTCCATTAACAGCCCGTGGGCCGCTAGCTGATTCGATTCGGACACGTGTTCGCACATCCATTCGGTTGCGTGTTTATTTATTGGGCCGGCAAGGTGGAGGGGCGTTTCTTTTATTCCCATGGTTCCCCCTGAATTTTTCTTTGCCGGCATGTCAAGTGGTTTTATTTTTTTACTTTTTTTTTCATCGCCATCCCTTCGCTCGGGTGAGCTTCGTCACGCTTTGAAGAATTTACAGCTGACATGCATTGTGTGTTGGAACATTGAAATGCAGTGGAGTGACCCGTGGAATTGTTCCACAGACGTTTGTGGGTGGAATTATGCGTGGGTGGGAGTGTGGAACAGCTCTCTCAATAAAGTAAATAGTACCGTATAAATCACACGTCTGTGTGTGTTTATTGCTGGTTGGTTCTCTTTTTTTCTATATTTTTTAAGCCTTCTTGTTGCCATGAGAACGAATTGGCGAGGAATTGGCTTTTATTAATGGTCTTATATTTGCATGGTAGAGGTTAGAGTTAATATTTTTTTTTCAATTATGAGTTATTCTTCACCCGCTGTTTAAGAGTACCTTCTTTCCCCTCCAATAGAAAGCCCATAAGGCGATGACCTAAACCTGATGCTCTTGCGCATTTGCTTTATAATTTTGTCTGTTGTTGCCAAGCCTTAGCTGATTATACTGGTCTTACATTGCATCGAAAAGGTTATTGAAGGTGATAGAATGACAGAAGGCTATTTTCTGCCAGCCATTTATGAACTATTTGTTGAACTATTAGGCGAACCAATAATCTGGCATACTTTCTAAATTTTCTGCCTTTTGGCGTGAAATTGGCTAATATTGGTTGTATATTTTCATTGAAAATGTTTCATAACTATTTTTGATAGATTCTTCCTTTGAGTTATTCGCCTCTGTTTGGCAGCTCATCTCTTTATTTATGTCGAATAACAAAATTTAAGGCACGTGACGAGTTTTATAATATAAAGCTGCAAACCTGACAACTTTTACGGATTATCTCGTAATTTATCGTTTAGGTTTTAATTTTAAGGACTTACAGATAAATATTAACTTTTACGGGTTTTTGGTACCGTGAAAATAAAAACGAAATCTTAAAAAGACAAGGGATTTTTTACTTTAGTATTTTGTGCAAATTTGAAAATCTAATATCAGCAGAAAGATACATAACTGATGAAAAGGTATATAATTATGCCACAAAATATTTATACATTGACATGGCTTTAGCAACCATTGAATACGTCATCGCCAGGATTTTGTATTTCGAATCATATTTATGACAGTAGTTTAATGGGAATGATTAGAAAAAATAACGACACATACTTTTTATAATAATTCTAATTTATTGTCTTTTTCAAAATTTGAAATTTTTCGCGAGCCACAGTTATTTACGTATTTAAAAGGTATAAAAAATATTGTTTACAGAAATTATATTTATTGAATGTCATTCGGAAGTTCTTCGTCCTTTAATTGTTCAAGGAAATTTTCGAATTGTCGTGGATTTTTTGCTTTGATGCGAATGCAATTTACAATGTGTTACACTGTTTTCATAACATCAGGATATTTTAAATATTTTGAAACGAGATGTTGTCGGTGAATTATACAGCGAATCGGTATGAATTGTGGAATTTGAGAATCGTCTCTTAAAAGCCCAATAAGACATTATTTTTACCCAGCATTTCCGGAGCTCCATCAGTTGTAATAATTTTTTTAAATATAATAACACAAAAATGAAAAGGGAGCTGGGATGCATTTATCGAGAGCCACAAATAATCCTTCAGATAGCCGCATGTGGCTCGCGAGCTGCAGATTGGCCACCCCTGGAATATACAAATGAAAATATAGTTTTTATATTAGTTAATACTGCAGATCTGATTCATCCTAGTAATATCCTAACACTTTTTAACTCTACGTGACTTTGCAAAATTTTGTAGGAAGTACCTGTATTCTATTTCAGTGCTGTTAACAGCCCGGAAGGTTTATAGTTTCAACTTGACCGGAATCATTTAAATCCAATTTCTGTTTCATCTTTATCTCAAGTCATTTGCGCTCGTGAATTTGCAGTGCGGTCATAGAATCACGACTGGTAAACCCCCCTCCCCTTTTCTAATGATCTAGAAACTAGATCTGGTGTAATGCCTTTTCAAACAGAATAAGAATACTGGTCTGACAATTCATTGTTTGAAGCAGCTATGGGAAAATTACCACGTTGAATACCCCCTTATGAGGGTATCGCGTAAATCACACACACGCATGAACGGTATTATCCTGAGGAAAGAGGCGTCGCAGCTTTCCTTTTATAGCCTGTGATCAATCCCAACCTTTGCTCGTTACCTTCCGTCTGCTGGCGATAGATATTTCGGTATATGTGGCGCAGCGGCGACCCCTTGCCCCGAAACCTCCTTTTGTAAGGACCTCTGTATGAGGTCTACAACCAACTACTGTCACGAAAGCAGCATTATAAGAGCCGTAATAAACCAAGAAACTGCCAACAGAAGCTGGAGGCTGAATTGGGGTTGTAGGGGGAGGGAGAAGAAAAAGAGAAAGAAGCACTCAGTTCTCCCTCCCTTTTCTTTTTCTTTTCCCTTTCAGCCGGTAACCTGTTTGGGGAGGTTGTGTGCTTCCCAAGGTCAGCTCTGCACCATATTTATTTTTTTTTCTACATACACCGGAGCGGTATTCTTTTGACAAGAGGGGGAGAGAAGAACCCGCAACTAAGTTTCAAATACCCGCAAAGCAGACGAAAGAATGTTTATTTTCGAAGAAGTTGTCGGAAACAACTGGAATATCAATTTCCGCAGGTAGGCGGAGCTTCGGAGTTTCGTTTGAACGGCCTGCAATTTGGCGCTAATTGTCGGAAACCAACCAGATTTTTGACTTCTCCTCAAAGCCGGTATTGCTTTTTAAAACGTACTTAGAGCGATTCTTCCGTTGAGCTGTTGTTTAATATGAGAAACTGGTTGTGCTCGTTATTTATCTGTGATTTATTGAACGAGACCGTTTTAACGTGGGTGTTTCATTTTCATGACTCTAGAACTCTTTTTTTGTGGAACATTGATTTTATTGTTGTGTTTGCAAAACAACTTTTTAAAAATATTTTAAACCAAGGAAAGAATAATAATACTTACGCTTTCATTAAAAAATGATTTACACATTAAAGTTTTTCAACTTTTAACATCTTATTATTTAAATAACAAAACGTCTCCGGGACGTAAAGGATAACATTCTAGGGTTAAATAGGGTCTTTTCCTGCCATATTGGATTCCTCTCGCTCAGTGTTTACATGTAGGAAAAAAATTTCTCACAATTTAGAAGTCCTTACAAATATGTGTACCACGTGATAGACCAACAAATTATCTGGAAAGTTTCCCCCTTTAAACACATTTTTAACACCTCTTTTAACACATTTTTAACACCTCTTTTAACAGAACGTACTAGTACGTTTTCTGACGATTGGTACTTGAGCGCGGGTCACGTACTAGTACGGGTTAGTGTAACCACATGGTTTGTTTGTAGGTACAAAAATAACGGTATATACAGGAAAACGAGGCCGAATGTTCTTGTCTACTACATAGATTCTGGAAAAATTTAGGTAAATAAAAACTAGTCTTTACATCAGTCGATACGGAACCGCAGAAAGGGAAGGTTGATTAAAAAAAAATAAATTTAAATTGAAAATTAACTTTTTATTTATCCTTGCGAAATTGATATTATTTATATATATATATATATATATATATATATATATATATATATATATATATATATATATATATATATATTTGTTTACATATTTCAATATAAAATACGAAAAGTTGGTTAAAAAATAATTTACTATCTATTGAGATTTAACTGAATAACTAAACTTAAGCGCAAAACGCCCGATACTGGTGTAATTCCGTTGCGAAATGTACCCGCACACAATGTGTTAAATGACCTGGAGAAAAGTATATTTAATTTAAAATTCTTCGTTAGACATTTCGCTGTACTCATTTTCGAATGCATATAAAAACATTTAACAGGTTATAAATTTAAAAGCCTAAAAAAGCTAGTAATGTAGAAAATTTGCAGTTATATCAGTTATATAGTATTCTTTAAAGGGGAGACAACCACAAGGAATTTCTGTTTGTATAGATTAACATGGAATGTAAGAAATTCAATATGCAGGTACATACCCACCTTATAAAAGATAAATGACGTTGGAAATAACAATTCGACTAAGCATAGAAATTTTTCTCTTATTTCGTACACTTATTACAAGAGTTGAATTATAGCTATATTGTTTCATTGGAACCTGTTTTATTTTTTCCCCATATATTCTTGTTATAAAGTATTGTTTGAATTGTTCAACAAATCAATATACAAAATTTTCTAAATGTGAATTAAAACACGTGAATACACAAAAAATATGAACCTCATTAATGGGTATATAGAGCTAAGCATTTATAATTACCTATAAAAATTACACTTACGAAACCGTAACAGGTTACGGACCGATAAGTGTAAGTATCCTAATTTTTTTTTATTTGGTATGCGTTAGATAAATATTGGCATCAAAAAGCCGATTACTTAGCTTGGCTAGATAAGTGTTGGCGTTAAAAATGCTATTAATCGGCTGGCGGTTGATAAAGTGCTAACGCAAAATTGTCGTACACGATATTCGCTCATTATACAGCAGTTGGCGTAGTTGACTGGTGGAACGCGATTAAAGATTAGAAGTTCTACACTGCTTGCTGTAAGAATAATGGAAAAAAGAATGGGACTAGTCCAGAATAAATATTTTTGTGGATAATGAATATAAGAAAATTATTGATTTTGAGATTGATAGAATAAAGAATATCTGCCCCTACAAAATTTATATAAAACCTTCCACTGGTATGTTACAGTACACAATTAAAAGATGGATTACCCGCCACTATCAGGGCCTGATTAAAGCACAGGCCGACTGGACCCCCTAAAATTTGGTACTTAATTATTAAATTTTAAATAATTTAATTAACAAAATTTGAATATGTTTTTTGTTAATTCTTGTAGTAATATTTCATGAAACCTTATTCAGAACTTAAATAAACACAGTTAAAATGTTGACAATTTTATCTAAAACACACTCCAGTTTACTTATTTATATCATTCCAGTCACTTTTTACAAAGATATGTAAACATAAAAAAATTGATGTGAACTCTCCTACAAAAATATTCGTTTGTATCCTCTTTAAGTTATATATATAGAGCTTAAAGAGGCTATAGATATAGTTTAAAGCTTATATATATATATATATATATATATATATATATATATATATATATATATATATATATATGAAAGGAAAATTCTCAGGGGTTTTCAAAACTTAAATCAAGGGCTAAAAATTCCCGCGTCATTATGAATTCCCCTTTTTAACCCCTAACCTAAATTGACCACTGGGGCTACAGTTTACGCCCTCAGAGAAGGAGCCTGACTAATTATAATCCTACATGACCCTAGCTGACAATTTAGGAAATTTCCAAATAAAAAGGAGATGCACGCTAGCGGAGACAGACTTTTCTAGAGATTTTTTCCCACAGATGTTGACCCAGGTGTTACGTGTCTTGTACACAGAACTTCATGCTAGCTGACCCTTCAGTTTGTCCTGTCCCTTTAATGAAGTGGGAACTCGTCCTTCAACGTTATCTTAATAAAGGTCTTTAGATGAAACGGTATCATTTTTATGGCCATGACTGCAACCCCCCATCGAGAAGTCAGTCTCATTACATATATATATATATATATATATATATATATATATATATATATATATATATATATATATATTTGAAAGCAGGGTAGGGGGGCCGAAAGACTACCAGGCCCTGGGATCAACTTTGCCTTGATCGTGACCTGGCCACTATGTTCTTTCAGGAGAGTTCATTGTTGGGGGTGAAGGGGAGGTATGGAGGTTAAAGGTGAATACTCCTTGTCTTTCCCCACTCCGCGTTCCAGATATGACAGGGAAAAAAAGGGTAACTAACCGTACGCCATTAGTCATCAAATTTAAACTTTTTATTTGTGCGTAAACCCATAAAAGCGCTAAATAATTAAAATTATTTTTCTTCGTTGGCATTGCAGCCTGTTTCAGGCCGAACCCGTCTCTCCAAGTTTTCCCCACCTAGCCCTATCTGTATATTGGCAATGGCTCTCATCGGTTCATTCCTGTAACTTTTAGGTCCCTTTCTACTCCATCTAGCCATCTGATTGGGAGTCTTCCTTTTTTATCATGCTATTCCTCATGCATAAACAGTAATTTGGATTTGGAGGGCTAGGCCCATGTAAATCGGAGAACTCCCTCCCGTGCGATCACAGAGACGGTGACTCCTGTAAGAAGGTTTGCTGAGAATGAAGGCATTCCAACGGAAGTGAAGTGATGCTGCCCGAATGTGGTATATATACGACGCTGCTGCTACAGATCGGCAGTTAGCTTGTGCAATGTTGTATATTTCTGTAATAAAGTATTTGCAGCTTTCTTTGACCCTGGCAGAATTCTTGAAACACTATATTTTACAAGGTTTCCTTGTCGAACAGCAGAAGATTATTCAAGTGCACCATCCCCAGTTTGTGATAAGGGGAAAATGTCATTTTACATTTTTGTCCAGGTTGTCAAAAAATGCCAGCTTTACGATGGGTTGTGTAAATACAGTTGACCGGCCCTGTTGAAAAAAGCAGCATAAATCTTGATTTACTGTTATACATGCGGAAAAAGAACATTCTAGAAATTCTGTGATGTTCATCGGTGATGTCTGACGAATATTCCTGCGAATGTGTGGAATTCGACTCCCGCCGTTTCCCTAAAAGCGCATATTCACCTCACTTCGATTCAGCAATAAATTTGAATTGCTAAGTTTTCCCTCTATAAAATGCAAATCCTTCTCTCCCCCTCCCCCCCCGTGGGGAATGAATGATCTCCCCGAAGTAAGCGTAACCCAATAAGTGCGAATTAACGATGAGTGTGCAGTATTGAATACCGGATAATTTATTTGAATTTTTTTTTCTCTCTCCGACTTAAGCTATCAAAACTGAAAGTAGGTGGCTAAAGTTCTATTGATATTTGGCCGTGCGGTCGAAATAGCGTGAATGATTATCGCTTACTGTGTGTGTTTTTTAATTCATTTAGTCTCAGGATATCAAACACTTGATTTAAATATGTACTTAAAACCGTACAATGAAAGAGAAAAGTTTGTCGTAATTAATTCAAATAAATTATTTAATATATATTATATATATATTTTATTATATATTAAGTTTAGTATATATATATGTATATGTAAATATGTATGTGAATATGTAGAATATATGTATGTGTATTTGTATCTAATATGTGTATAATAAATATATATATGTATATGTATATAAAAATATATATAATATATATATATATATAATATAATATATAATATATATGTATTTTATATATATATATATATGTATGTATATATATGTATATATATATATATATATATGTATGTATATATATATATGTATATATATATATAAAGTAAACTAGTAAAATAACTCCTCACGGTCATTCCTAATTTTTATTTTTTAGTCTGGTATTGTATTCCATAGGCCTTTGGTTTTATTATTTTACTTTTATATTTATAATTATATTAAACTAGGTATTATGTATTGCTGCATAGCGAGTTATAAATGTTGACGGGTAGGCAATTATCAGGAGACAGCATAGTCTTTTTAACAAATTTATTTTTAAATTATAATAAATAAACAATATTTACAAGCAAAAATAAGTCGACCGTTCCACACACTTCGGTACGACATACACACGTATATATAGAGAAAACTTAACGAAGCAGCAGTTTCCATTGGTTAATCGAAAGTAGTAATTTGTATATCGATAATGTTTCTGTCAACCTAAATTAGCTAACAATAAACCTGGTATATATTTTTAATATTTAATTTTTATTTTTCTCCGAAACTCTTAGGTATGGATTTGGTAGCATTGCTTTTCTCAACCGTTTTTTACATACACACACACACACACACACACACACATATATAATGACGTAATATATGAAGTGATCCAGTATTAAAGCGAATGGAATAATTAGTCCTTAGCAAAAATACTTTATTTAATTTGGGGTTTCCGTTTCAGGCGTCGCTTGCGCCATTTTCATTTATTCGTGGCGAAGCTAAGCGTGGAATGTGTTGACAGCTCCATGTCCACGCGCTAACTGATTCTTCTCGCTTGATTAGTCATCAACTTCCTGTGAAATATCTCTGCGCCTGACCGCATTACTCCAAAAGGTTACGCAAGCGTGGGTCTTTTTCATTTATTTTATTATTATAAAAGAGTTCCCTTTTCAAAATCGTTTATAACTCACGTAATTTCCAACTACCCCCTTTTTAGACCTGACATACACACACACACATACATATAGCATCTACTTTTGTATAATGCGCACTTCTGAATACAATTGCTATGAGTAGAATTAAAAAAACAATCAAAAATTAATATTTTAACAATTTTTTCTACAATACATATAAAAACACGTAAAAATGAAAAAAAATTAATATTTTTTTTTCTTTGTTTCACGGGGAAAAATCGTGAAATTTTTTTATACTTACCGCTAACATTGAAACAAAAAAAATCATTCTAAAAATAATTCTTTGATATTACAATTACACCACCTCAAGAATTTAATGAAACTAAATCTATAGCCTTTATCAAAATTGGCAAATAAAAGTCATCATAGAAGTAACAATACAGCTATTTTCTTTTAAAAGTTCCACATATTATTTTATAAAAACTGCTATATATTTTCTAGAATCTGATTTTATATTAATATTTTAATAGTTCTAGTGTTAAGGCCCCTCCACACTTATGGTCCACTGCAAGTCATTACCACTGTTTGGAGGGGGTATGGCTTATCGAGGGCGACGATGGCATACAATAAAGTGGCCTTGATTGAGGATGGCTTAGGAAGGGGTTTTTCTCTAGGCCCTTCCACACTATGATCCACTGCAAGTCATTACCACTGTTTGGAGGGGGTATGGCTTATCGAGGGCGACGATGGCATACAATAAAGTGGCCTTGATTGAGGATGGCTTAGGAAGGGGTTTTTCTCTAGGCCCTTCCACACTATGATCCACTGCAAGTCATTACCACTGTTTGGAGGGGGTATGGCTTATCGAGGGCGACGATGGCATACAATAAAG
Source organism: Pardosa pseudoannulata (assembly GCA_032207245.1). Classification (NCBI taxonomy): domain Eukaryota; kingdom Metazoa; phylum Arthropoda; class Arachnida; order Araneae; family Lycosidae; genus Pardosa; species Pardosa pseudoannulata. Next base: position 97,127,738 of record CM063510.1, read on the forward strand.
TGGCCTTGATTGAGGATGGCTTAGGAAGGGGTTTTTCTCTAGGCCCTTCCACACTATGATCCACTGCAAGTCATTACCACTGTTTGGAGGGGGTATGGCTTATCGAGGGCGACGATGGCATACAATAAAGTGGCCTTGATTGAGGATGGCTTAGGAAGGGGTTTTTCTCTAGGCCCTTCTACACTATGATCCACTGCAAGTCATTACCACTGTTTGGAGGGGGTATGGCTTATCGAGGGCGACGATGGCATACAATAAAGTGGCCTTGATTGAGGATGGCTTAGGAAGGGGTTTTTCTCTAGGCCCTTCCACACTATGATCCAGTGCAAGTCATTACCACTGTTTGGAGGGGGTATGGCTTATCGAGGGCGACGATGGCATACAATAAAGTGGCCTTGATTGAGGATGGCTTAGGAAGGGGTTTTTCTCTAGGCCCTTCCACACTATGATCCAGTGCAAGTCATTACCACTGTTTGGAGGGGGTATGGCTTATCGAGGGCGACGATGGCATACAATAAAGTGGCCTTGATTGAGGATGGCTTAGGAAGGGGTTTTTCTTCAAACATCAAAGACAGTTAGATGCTCTACTAAAGTGCGCAGTAAAATGTATGGACACACCCACGATCTCGGCTCATTTAGTGGCCCAATGTGAGGATACAACCCGTGAACCATCGTCTAAGATCTTCATTAGGACAAGTACTGGAGTGGTGAGAAATTAGCCATAGTGTGGAAGCCACTTGAAGTTCATGTATTTGTTATTTGTAAAAGCCTTATCACGAGTCAACTGGGTGGCACGCGTTGAAAAAGAGAATGTTTCAGTTTACGATTACTTTTCCGTTTGACGTATGCACGGATATGTCGTGTGATAGCGAACTATTTTCGACAGATTCAAAACCATAAGACAGGTTAACTTTAAAACCAAATAAATCCGTTAAGAATATTTCTACCATACGTGAAACTCGTGCATTCTTCAGTAGAAAAAGAAATGTTAAATTATATCCTTTACTTTCAACACGTACAGGTTCTGATAAGGCCTTATATTTTATCAGTAGTATATATATATATATATATATATATATATATATATATATATATATATATATATATATATATATATATATATATATATATATATATATGGAGATTATAGAAGATTATTATTTCTGCACATCTATGCGAATACCAAAGCATAAAAAGTACACAAAGTGGGAAGTCATACAAATTTTTTAACACTTCTATAGTCAATTCATTAAGATGTGCATAGATAATCGCTTCGTATTAAACGATTGACTTTTCGCAATTGCCTATAATTTCGAATGCTGTGGTGAATAGATATTTAAAACTCAAAAGAGAATATTTACATATTTAAAGAACCGGTGATGGAACATTTATTGAATTGAAAATTTGAAACGTGTATACTTCAGTCATAAGAATCTGTGTATTGAAAGATTTGACAGATTTGACGCGAGTTATTGGGAGTAAGTGTTAATCTGTGTAGAGAGCTCTTTTTTTATTTTTTTCTCAAGTTGAAGGAATCGATGTTCGTTTTCTGTGCCGGCGAGAACACGTGCCAATTTCTTCCTCGCCAGCGCGGTCATTTTCGTTAACGCGAAATTAATCCCGAGTTTGCACACGGATCCGAAGCAGATTTCTCCCGCTCTCTTAATGCGTTTTTGTCCTCTCGCCGCCCCTCTCGTGCACAGTTCCATCAGGGGGATATCGATTCGGGCGAAAAAGAACAACCAGGGTCTAAAATCGTATTAATCAAAAATACGGCGCCCCCAGGCCATTTATCACGCGCTGTCGGTTTCACTTTGGGAGCTATGTTTTAAAATATCTCGTCTGCTGGCAGACGAAAATGGGGGGACTTTTCTCGCCTCGTGTTTATTGGGGTGTTCGGAAAAGGGGTGCTGCAATGATTAATCATTGTTTTCAGGGACGGGGCGAAGCGAA
>CM063510.1:97134690-97184690 GCA_032207245.1 Pardosa pseudoannulata
TTTAATGTTTTTTCTGTATTTTTGAACGGATATTAAAACTATTCTGCGGTGTTATTACTAACATTTTGTGCCATTTTGCAAGTTTTTTGCAGGTATTAATTTATATTCATTTAAGTAATGCCAAACAAGTTTACAAACCGCAAGTCCCGTCATTTGACGTTATTTAACGGTCTTTTTACGAATTTCCAACGAGAATCACAAACCTGTTTGCTACACTAAAATTCTATTCCCAATTTGGTATGTAACCAGTTTTTCTAAATTACATATTTTTGTCCGATTTGGTTATAAAATTGTATCGATATACTTCAAAGTCTCTCTACGTCAAAATCCCGAAGTCTTAATTTTATGACGATCACTGTACTTTCTTTATACTCCGCATATAATAATGAAATGCTACGTCGTGGTGATACAAGTCTGCTTCTTCGATTCCTTCTATTTGTAAGACATTAAAACCCATTTAAGAGGCTCCAAACTGTTATAATATGACCTCGAAAAAAATTAATTCTACATAAATATTCCCCAGTGGAATATTATGGTTAAAAAGTTACCTTTCAAATAGATCGGGAAGGCATTTGTTGAAACCAGTGTACTGGATTATTTAATTGGATTCCACGGGACTTTCCCTTGGTGCATTCATTCACTTTAAACGATTTGTCTGTTTGCTCTGAAACTAATTTTTATAATTTAGTTTCTGAATTGTATTCTTAGTAGTAGCATATTCAGCCAGAGGGCAAATTTGTGGTAGGATAGAGCCTTCTTCATTTTATGCCCTAAGTCGTTTTCATTAAGACCATAGTGGCTGCGGGACCCAGTGTAGAGAATTAATATAAATAAATTATAAATATAATAATATAATTATAAATGCAATAAATTATATATGTGCCTGATGATATACCTTTCTAAAATATGAACTTCAGTATAAATTTCAAAGAATATGCTTTAATGTTTTTTTTTCTGTATTTTTATACGGATTTTAAAGCTCTTCTGTGGTGTTATTACTAACATTTTGTGCCATTTTGAAAGTTTTTTGCAGGTGTTTATATGCATTTAAGTAATGCCAAACAAGTTTACAAACAACAAATCGCGTCATTTGACGCTATTTAACGGGTCTTTTTACGAATTCCCAACAAGAATCACAAACCTGCCTGCTACACTAGAATTCTATTCCCAATTTGGTATGTAACCAATTTTTCTAAATTACATATTTTTGGCCGATTTGGTGCCAAAATTGTATCGATATACTTCAAAGTCTCTCTACGTCAAATCCCGAAGTCTTAATTTTATGACGATCACTGTTCTTTCTTTATACTCCGCATATACTAATGGAATGCTACGTCGTGGTGATACAAGTCTGCTTCTTCGATTCCTTCTATTTGTAAGACATTAAAACCCATTTAAGAGGCTCCAAACTGTTATAATATGACCTCGAAAAAAATGAATTCTACATAAATATTCCCCAGTGGAATATTATGGTTAAAAGGTTACCTTTCAAATAGATCGGGAAGGCATTTGTTGAAACCAGTGTACTGGATTATTTAATTGGATTCCACGGGACTTTCCCTTGGTGTTGCATTCATACCGTCACACTCAAAATAGAGTCGGAAGCATTAGTTGAAACCGCTGATTATTTAATTTCGTTTCCCTTTAGGGTGCATTAAACGCGTTTCTGACTGAAAACTAATTTATTTAATTTAGTTTCAGAATTGTATTCTTAGTAGTAGCATATTCAGCCAGAGGGCAAATTTGAATTATTGAACATGCCTTGTCTGGTTCATAATCATTAAAATATGTTCCTTAGGAAATAGGGTTCATGTCGTTATGCCGTGTGTTTCAGGTAGGTCCTTATAAAAAGTTACTTTGTTGTTAAAGTCCTTAAAAAGTCCTTAATTTTTGTTCTCAAAAAAGAGTGGGAACCCTGTGAATAGCATGTATAATCTATCTACTAGTCTGAAAGGCATTTTTCGATTTCGTGAAACGGAACAAACAACTAAACTAGACGTTTCGCGTACTCTCTTCGGCTGTTCCTTTTCTAATAAATACTTCATCAAACTGTATATCGCCGTATCTTGTAAATTTTTATTGCCCATCTATGCCCATAAAGTCCATCCCTGTTTTAAGACTTCAGGGTAAAAAAAAAAAAAATCACATTAAAACCAGCGTAAACCGGTACCTCTTCTAATGATGCCACATAAAACTGATCCACAAAACCCTTTGTTGACGGTACCTTTTCAAACCGCGTCCCCACCCCTCTATAAATCCGTATATATATATACCTTCAAATCCTTTATGGCATTCTCCGAATTTGGCCGCAGACGTCTTTTACGGTCTATACACTCGCGCTGCAGGCTGTAGCAGAGAGTTTCGAACTGCTATCGAGTCCTTTCCCTCCGTCCTGCCTCCCTCACCCCTTTTTCCGGGACTACAATGTTCGGGCATATTTTATGCCCTCCTGACACTTCTGATCTGGATTTTAAGAACTTTTATGGTTCGATCTGAAGTCATAGTTCGGGCACGGAGCTGTACAAAGCCGCCCCAAGCGGTTTTGTCCAGGAAGATGTCGCAAGGGGAAGCTGTGTAACCTTAGTGTAACTGTCCGCCATGTTTGGTCACGTTAATGAACGATTGACTTGTGTAATGTTGTGTTAGCCTTTAGTAACGAATAAGCAAGGAATAAATCCTTCTATTATATTGTACATAAAAATAGTGTATAATTGAAAAATTATTTAACGGATAATTTACGTTAATTACTGTATATTGTTTTATTTAAAGTTTTTCATTTGAAGTTTTATTTTTAACGATTGCTGCTTACCGATTTAAGAGCTTATCTTCTAAGCATCTTTTTTTATATGCTCTTAAAGCTATAACACTCTTAAAATAAGCCATTGTCGCATTGTACTCTGTATTTATGAAAACTCTTTGGATAAATTTACTGAAAATAACACGAATTTTTGAAAATAAATTAAAAATGCCATAAGCAACGTATATCATTTTGAAAAAAGCGGGAAAGAAGTTTTTAGCTGGATAAACAACAAGTTTAGGTGTATTACATAACACGGGTTAGTAAGTACTGGTTTTATTAACACGTGTGCGGGTACATTTCGCAGCGTAATTGTATCGGTAACGGGCATTTTGCGCGTAAATTTACTTGATCAGTTAAATCTCAAAAGATCGAAAATTATTTAAATTTTTAACCAACTTTTCGTATTTTATATTGAAATATATAAACAATTATATAAATAGAAGTATATAAATAACAACCATAAGATTTTTGTAAACAAAAAATACTTTTTTGAGTGGTTTAATTTATAATAGTATCGTAAATATGAAAAATCAAATAGAAATAGTAGTATACAGTTTTATTTCTTCGAATTATGTTTTATGTAAACATTTTTACATTAAAAAAATGAAAAGAGCAATCATAAAAATAATGTTTTACAGTGTGGTAACGTTCAAAGCATTTTCCTGTATGAAGAGGTACATGGCAAAACCCGTACTAGTACATGACCCGCGCTGGAGTATCAATCGTTAGAAAACGTACTAGTACGTGTCCCGCATACAATGTGTTAAGTATTAAAATCCATTAATTGTATTGTTTATTCACCAGAAATCTACTTTTTCTAATAAGTTCACATAAGTCATTTATCATATTTTGATTCTTAAATCGTTAAAACTCGAGAGTTGTTAAAATGGCTGCCGGCATGTTTCATTTTACTTTGTATTTTATGAAAACTCTTAAGTTGTTTGAATGAATAAAAATAGAATTTTTGCAAAAGATAAATTAAAAACTTCATAAGTAGCGTTTATCATCTTGAAAAAAAGGTGGAAAAACAATTTTTAGATGAGTAAACAACATTTTTAGTTGTTTACTCATCTTTTTACGTAACACAAATTAATAAGTACTGGATTTACATATTAAAAGCCATCAAATGCATTGTTTATACACCAAAAATCTACTTTCACCGAATAAGATGATTAAGTCATTTATCGTGTTTTGAATGGAAGTTCAAAAATTCTTAAGCTGTTAAAACTTGAGAGCTGTATCATAGCTGCAGGGCAGTATGAAAGATTCTACCGCTTAAAATGTGTGTTATTCTTCTATCTGCATATTTATGTGGGTTTAATTAAACTGAAGAAACTTCTAAACACTTGTTAGAAAATTTGCTTCTAAAGAGATTATTACAGCTAGATTCATAGATTGATTCAAACTATTTTTTTGCCGAATACGGTTTAGAAAGTTCTTGTGAAATTTTTTTTAACTGTGTATGTTGTAATATATTTCAGACGATAATAAAATAGAATGACAATAGACCCTGTTTTCAATGATTGAAATTATCACTTGAGCTAAGCTATATATATATATATATATATATAAATTTGTGTCTGTCTGTACTCGATAGACTCAAAAACCATGCTTCCAATCGCTGTGAAAATTTGGGAAATTCTTAGGTATATCCCTAGGAAGGTTTTTGTAAATTTTTAATGTTCGAAATCCATTCCTTCCCTTTTTTTTTCGAGCGTTTCATGTCATTATTCCAAGCATTATTTTCCCTGGTTAAACGCAAACGATTAACTTTTTAATTTATCGCATCATAACTAAGTAAAAGAAGCAGTATTTCTAGCAATGTGACGTCATTCCGTTAATACCATGTAATTGTTTAAAGCGCAGGTTCCGTCGGTTAAAAGCAGGAGATTAAAATTTTCAATATATCACAGAATAAATAGGTGAAAACGATATTTTTTTTTTATCATTATGACATCACTTCTTATTTTAAATGATTTAAATATTGCCTGCATTATTTTCGTAATTTTCTTTTATATTTGTCTTAAATAATAGATTAGATACATATGTGATAATTTTAAATTTAATCCTCGATTATTTTTTGTTGCAATGAAAATTTTATCACCGGTGTTCACAACAAAGTGTAAGAGTCCTTTTTCACGGACTAATATATATCTAGCGTTTAAGTTATATGTCTTTCAAAATTAAGAAGTTTGTTCGTTTGTGTGTTTTTTATACATAACCACACGGTTTGCAATCGATTCGCTAAATTTGGGACATCATTCATATATACCGCCAAATAATCACTGTCAATATTAAAACCTCTGCTGTCCATCCTATCACGTAATATGACAGGATAAATTAAAGTTAGCAACTAACATGTGATCAGAAAGATAAACAAATTATTGAGCGTGTACCAGATAACTTTCGGCCAAAAAACAATTTTTTTACATGCCTTATAGGGTACTTTACAATTCTAGAAAGTTAAAAATGTTACTGATCCCGTCATATGGCGGGCTATATACTAGTTTAATTTTCTTCTTCATGAGCATAACAACCTATTATAGGTCCTAGCTGCCTCGACAGCACGCTTCCTCCAACTCAAACGGTCTAGAGCAACTCTTTTCCAGTTCTTAATCTTCAAGGATTTGAGGTCAGTTTCAACATCGTCTAGCCATCTTGTAGGTGGTCATCCTCGGGTACGGAATCTCTCGGGGTTTTTAAAAGTATGAAGTTTATTAGGGTTGTTATCAGGGGTTCTCCAGATATGTCCAAGCCATCTCGGTCTATTACTACGAATGACTTGTGTAACTCAAGGCTCTTTGTAAGGCCTATATAGTTCAAAATTAAATCTGGTTCGCCAGCACCCTTGATCGTTTACAGGTCCGAAGATAGCTCTTAGAACTTTTCGTTCAAAGGTATATAGGGCACGTTTGATGTCCAGGTTTAATACCCAAGATACTAGTTTAATAATAAAGTTAAAAAATGTGATAATTTTTTTTTTTAAATTTGTAAGGGAAGCGGTTAAAATCAGTAGCTTAATGTGTCCTACATGTCATGTCTAACAAATTGCTACTGAAATAAGAGCTGTTGCTCTTTGGTGCTACTACACTAAATTCATGCTTACATCTAGAATGCTATTCTACTCTATGTTGTATTATACACGTCAAAGACATAGAATTTGAGGCTCTTAAATTATATGTCGCCTTTTATAGTTCCTTTCTCCGCCAAATTTCAGTTCTCGCTCTTGAAAATTCCCCCTTTTTTATTCGTCTTTACGGTCTCGTGGTCAGACATGTCGTATTTATTAACTTGACATTTCGCTCCTACCTCAGCCTACCGTATAAATGCCTCTTTTATAACTTCCATGTATATCCCCCTCTTATTCAATACTCCTCAAACACAATTTTGGTGAGCCCGGGTCATAAATTCCGAACTCCGGGAAGGGGGTGTCGAAATATTCGAAAAGGGGGATTGGGAGGCGAATCTGTGTTCGAAAGCATATAAAAGTCCGCCATAAAAGCAGTGGAGAAAACAAAAGTGAAAAATTGCGGTTTTTAAAACGGTCTATTAGCAACGGAATTGGTGTTTTCTGCGGTCGTCTGTTTTGATGGCTCTGCCCTCTACCCTCCTTCCCCCCCTCAAATAATGGTTTGTTCCTCTCCGACTAGGTTTTAGAATTTTTTTTCGTCTTTTTCATCCCCGTTCAAAAATATCGATTTTAGATGGTTTATAAAAGATAACTTTTTTTTTCTCTCCCTCCCTTTTTATCCATGGATGAGAAACTTTATTATTTTACCCAAAAGATTTTATTTCTTTTTTAATAGTAAATATAATCGTTATAAAACGTGTTGCAGATAGCGGAACATTTTGTCTTAAAACTGCAGCCATAAAGTCGTATGAACTCCCCGACTTCTGCGGTGTAGCTGGAAGGCGAGGGTGGTTAACTGCGTTTAACGAGAGGTCATAAATAATTGCCGATATAAACTATATTTACAGCCGCTGGTGTTCTAACCTGTTTCTGAGACGTCGCCAAATGACTCGCCAATTTTTGCCGCTTTCGGTTTAACGCCAATTAAACAGAACACGTTTCTCTATTCATGATAGTATGGCATTTTCAAGCATACTTAGAGTCAAAAGCGCCGTCTAGTGGCTTAGCGAGAAGTCATTTTCGGGGAGGGTTCAAAAACAACCCAAACAACAGTGAACTTTCATTCTTATAAAAAAAAATAATAAAATAAAATCAGTACACACGCGCATACAAATTTCATTCACGAATGAGTCTTATACATGCATTCATAGTTTTACAGCCATACATAAAACGAATGAGTCATACTGTTTGGTTTTGTTTGGAGCGCTACGGTCCACTGTTTTGCTACATGAGCTAATGAGACTAGGACTGGGTCTACTTAAGAATTGGGTTCCCCTTGGCAAATTTGGTGAAAATATTGGCGATATTTACTAAAACACAAAGGCAATGAATCCAAACGTTGTATTTCGTGCTTTTTTTAGTAACTTTAATTAATGGACAGTGCGCCATCGTAATAGAATTATATACTCTTACTTAAAGAAAACGACTTGAAAACCGGACATTTATATTTATGGGTAATTAATCCATTAACAGTTTACAAACGCAAGAGCTCCAAATTATTAAAAATCAGCCATAGTGAACCATTAATGGTTTGTTGTATCCAATTTTTTTAAGCATTTCGCACTTTTATTATATAAGAAAACAAGGAGAGTTGGATGCAAATATCATATAAATTATAATATAGATACAGACACGGTAGAATAGAAAATGTTAGGCGACCATACTTAAACCATTATCGCCAAGTATAGGGGAACCCAATTCTTAATATCATATATACCTACTGTTTAAGCCGATTCCGAACTTCTACGATAACTTGAATAAGTGTTAAAGCTTACAATCCCATATAAATGATAAATGTCAATAAAACGATTGTTTTTTTCGTTTCACATTGTTATTTTCATTTCTCGATTGCATTCGAGTGTGAAAAACTATGGCATCATAAAGCACAATGCCGCTCGAATTATCTCGAGTGTGCACAGTTTGGACAGTTTAGAGCGCTCGAGTTAACTCGAGCGTGCAAGTTAAGGGGTTAAAACGATTCATCAGTATAGAAACATTAAAAATTTTCTTTTGTCTGACTCGGCCATTCTTCTTCGCCTACTCTTAACCGATATTTTAAAACTCGAATGTCTATTTTGTGGTATATCAATTTTTTAAATATAAACTGTTTATATTCTTTTTTTTTTTTTCCTTCAAGTAAAGAAGCTTTTATTTGACGTCTTAAGAGTGAAAAAAATGAATTTTTCACCTTTAACAAGTCAAATAAAAGTTTATGTAAACATTACATTATTTATGAAAAATGTTGGTACAATCTGGTATAATATGTTGGCCCGTAAATTTTAATTTAACCCTTTAAGGACGGAATGTTTGTCTGTATTTTGGAAGTTAAAGAAGGAAATGTTAAATTTATTGCTTTCTTTTATAAACAATTTCTTTGATATCAGTACTTTGTACAGCAAAAAAGTAGTAAGAACGAAATAAACGGTGTTTTGGTAGTGGATGTTAAAATAACTCTACGAAAACAGAACAACCCTTACTTCTAGACCTCTAACGGTTTGGTCGATATATTGACCATCCGTCCCCAAAAGGTTGAACAGCATATTAAAAATAAATAAATATAAACCAATCCTCGCTTCCAGGGATGTTTGCAGCCGTTTAGAAAATCGGCTTTAAGAAGTAGATCCCGGTATCATTAGCCCTTGTGTAGCAAAATTCGTAAGCACGGTACGGTAGTACGGTACTACCGTGTCACTCCAAACCTACCAACCAGCCTATCAATCAATCAATCAATCAATCAATCAAAGTGCCCAACTAAATATAAAACCAACCAAAAACGTTTAAAACGATTCACCAGTCTATAAACATCTGAAATCGTCTCTTGCCTGACTCGGCTATTTTTCTTCTCCCACTCTTCGCCGAGATTTTAAAATGTTCTGCTCTGTTTGTCGTATATCAGTTTAAAAAAATAATCTATTTTTTACCCAATGCAGAACACGCCAAATTAATCATATCGTTATATGACGAGATACTAAAAGAAAGAAGGGGGGAAGGCATTCAAAATTATATTACGAACCCGCAAACACGATTGTAATACTATACTGGAAGTCGTGTGTCACAGCTATCAACTTACCCAGAGCGTGGATTTTCATTTTCATCCCCTCCTAAACTCTGTCACCACACAATTGGCATCTGTGATATGTATTGCATTTCGAACGTCCTGACACTTGCCGCATACGATAACTTATTATTGCTCTCTCTCCCGTCTGACAGCACAATACGTTTTCCTTCGTCAGACAAAACGCTTGAAAGAAAAATACCAGAACTTCAGAGCTGTCAACTCCGCCTACCCATGTTCCTAAATAACGAAAACAAAGAGACAGAGAGGGGTTCTCTGGAATGACACTTAAACGTCACTGGCTATCCAGAGATTTTTCCAAACTACCTGAAGGGAAAGGTTGGACCTGTCTGAGCTATTGAGTTTCGAGGCTTCACTCACCCCCCCCCCTTCCCTTCTCTTTTTTTTTATGCTTCTTGCTACCAGGTGGTTGCCAGGTTCGTATAACAGGATGTAAAAAGTGAAGTAATTATGATTCAGGCATCTGTTAACGTGGGTGTGCATTGTTTGTACAACGCAGGCGATTTTTGACGTTTTTATTGATCGATGAATTGAGAAACGAAAGTAAAGTGAAATGTGTTTCGCCCATGGGAAGTAACCGTTGCACGCATGCTATGTTGCATGTCGATAGTCATGTGATGTTTTGATTCATGTTATCAGTGTTCAAGGGGAGGAGATTGCATGTGTTTCTTGCACTTTCGTTCTTTTCGTCATTAGTCGCTTCTTCGCGGTATGGTGGGTGCAATGAATAATTCCAGTTATCAAAAATAGTTCTGCCTAACTTATTCGGATTTCTTTCTATACGAAAACGATGACTTTTGCTACTTTCCTCTCGATTAAGTTAGCTTATTCTTTTAATTGTAATTTCTCTTTTCTTTATGAATTTAATTTTTCTAGTTTAATCTTAACCCCTAACGTGCACGCTCGACTTAACTCGAGAGCGCCAAACTGGCCAAACTGTGCAAATCGAGATAATTTGAGCGGCGTCGTACTTTAAGTTACTATAATTTTTCCCACTGGAATGCAATCGAGAATTGAAAATAACAATCTGAAAGGAAAAAAAAAACAATCGTTTTATTGATATTTGTTATTTATATGGGATTGTAAGCTATAACACTTGAATAATATACAAGTATAAAATATTTTTTTTTTCTGAATTCAACGTTGTAAATTGTTTTTTACATTAAAAGAAATAATTTTTTTTGGCCGGCCTTTTTCAAAAATACTGTGCATTAAGGGGTTAATTTGCTTTTCCTAAATTTTGTAGAAAAACTGAAGAAAATAATTATAAAAATATAAAAATTATAAAATACAATAACCTTATTTTTTTCAATTTTATAAAATGGATATTTCATCCACGAAAAAAATTTTTTTTTCTTATAATTTTGTTGTATCGTATTGTAACTACGAATTTTTCTTATGTTAATTTTAAATTTCTTTTCGTAACTATGTAACTTAACGTTATCTAGGGCTGTAAATATTTTCTTTTACTTTTAATGACCTTATTTTTAATATTATTTGCACCCATCATATTTCAATTATCTCCCGATGCACACCTTGAATGAGTCTGTCGCCAATCAAGACTGGGGATTCGGGTTTGAACCCCCAATAAACTACCACTTCTATACAAATTGGAATGTCTAATTTTACGATTTTGATTCATTTATACGCGATTAATATAAATTCTAAGTTTTAAAAAAATCTATAAATATGAGAATTTTGTAGAATTGTATTAGTTTCGTTTACAAGAATTGTAAATTTGTTGAGTTATTTCCAGTGTTTATACAAAGCAGCAAACAGTTATTTCCAGTTTGTATTGATAGTTTGTGTATACAACACAATTGCTATATAATTTTTAATCAGAATGACTACTGTAGAGAAATTACTGTTTTTACTATATATTTCATATTTTTTGTTTCATAAATATTTCCAAGGCATAAGATATTGTAAAATTGTTTTAACTAGAAGACTAATATACCATTATTTAATGAGACATTACCAGACTCCTCGTAACTGTAACTAAATGCATTAAAATGAGGAATGTCACTGAGTGTAACTTATTCTGAATCTGGCAGCAGTTCTTTTTGTTGTTATTCCATGGAGATAGGAATATAAAAGGTAGTGTTAAAACAAGCTATTTTATGGCGTATTCTTCTGATTTGAATTTGAATATATTTTAGCTAATACGTCTACGATTATAATGAATTTAAGTTGGCTAAATCTTGAATTAGTTTGGTAATAAGTGCGTTTAGAATTCAACAAAGGTTATCCTTAATTTTCGTAGAACAATCCAAAAAACTACTGTGTTCTAAAATCAATAATTTTAGGACACGGTAGTTGTTTATAAACAGTCTTAGAACACGGTAATCAAAGAAATTGTAATGGATTTTCCAGCTTTTATAAGTGAATGGAAGTAAAAATTGAAATTTTAAGATATTCATTAGATTGATAAAGGTACAATGACTGAGCGTAACGCATTTATTGTCCAAGAAATTTTAAGGAAAATCGTGTAAATTGTATGAATTGAATATTTGTTCTTGTTTATCATTTTGGTTATATCTTTATTTTTCCATGGAGTCAATAATTGTTTTTGTGCGTATCTTTATGTATCTATTTCGTGAAGATGTTATACCAAAATCCTTCACGTTATTATTCATTTTATTTTTTATTTATCGTCTGCTAATATTTTTCGTAATCTTTTTGGCAACTTCTTGTAACTAACTAGTTGTTTGATCCTTTTCTGGTATAATAATGAATGAATGCATTTTAGTCTCTTTTCTTTAGATGTGCTCAATATTCCAATATCTCATTGCATTCCTTCACTAGTTATTACGAACAAACGTGATCTGAACACGCGAATATTTTTTTACCCGTAATGTATCATTAAATTGAATTAATAAAAAGCGAGGCGAATAGTAGCACGTTACGTTACACATTCTCCAATTTCCCAACAGTTAAAAAAAATAATGCTGTATTTCTAATAATTAAACAACTTTTTTTCTGTAATGAGATGAACTTTTCTATGCAAGACATGCTCTAATATCAGTGATTACCATACGAATAATTATTTGAGTAACTGAATATCTGCTTTAACATTTAGGTCGAAACAATATCTATAGCCGTAACATGTGTAATCATAATTATGCATGTAAACAGTATGAATGGCATTAATGATGGCAATGAACATATTAATTAACAAATCAGTTATAACGTTATAATTGCGATCCTATTAACTGTATATACGATATTAATTGCATCAATGAGGCAATTATGCCGTGATCAATTAACAACAATTATGATGATTAAGTAAGCATTATCGTATAAAAGACCAATATTTCTAAACAAGAATTTTTTTTTAATGTGTTAAATTAAAAGGTGTAGTAATTCTAAAACTGGGTATAATATTACTAATAAACTAATTAAAAAAAACACTGGTATTAAAGGTGTATGGGGGTGTGGGAGAGATCAGAAAGGAAAATATATACACTGGAAAAAAGTTTTATGGTAAGTAATAAATAGGCGTTGGATGATGATTCGCTTTTTTGAGAGGCGTGTGGTGAATGTTTAGCGAGGTGATACAGATCTACATTCGAAAATATGGCAACACCTGAGGAGTGCCAGATTTTGTATAGTTATGTACGCTGTATATATATAAAGTATTTTTAGTTAAATTATAGTTTATTTTTATTATATTTATTATATTTTTATAATTAGTTTTTAGTTAAATTATATCTGTATCTGCCATATTGGATTACTATCCCTCATTTGTTAACCTATTTGGGGGGGGGGCAGATTGCTCCCGATTACTGCAAACTTCCCTTGGAACCGGGCCGAACGATGGCCGAATGGTTAGGGTGCTGGCCTTCGGAACCGGAGTTCGTGGGTTCGAATCCCACTATGGCATGGATGTTCGTAGCCGTTCGGAATCGGCTTTAAGCAGTAGGTCCCGGTCTCATTAGCCCTCGTGTTGCAAAAAGTAGACCGTAGCACTCCAAAACCAAAAACCTTGGAACCGGGCTTGCACCTGTCCGGCTATAGTTCTACAAGCGGTTTCCTCACCACGTCATCAACTAGATGTCCGATCTGCTGAGATGGACATTTGCGGTCAGACGACGATATAAAAAGACCGGAGTTCATTGCCCAAGGTAAATTTTCTCCTGTGAACTCATTGGCCAAGAGCTTCGAGGCGAGCGACTGAGAGCCCCCCCCCCCCGTTTTTTCTCTCCAAACAATTAGGAAACTGATTCCTGTAACGATCATCATTTTCATTTGTAGATATTCATCGTGTTCATCTGTCTTCATCATAACTTCAACATTGTGTTTATATTAAAGATCTTTAGTCTGAACATAGGCCTCCGCTATCCTTTTCCCTAGCCCAGAGTCGAAAACGCTACAACCTAAAGGAGATGTTCCCCTGGGGGTCACGATAAAAGAACATCTAAAACGTCTGAAAGTGCAAGATAATTTGAATATTGACTAACATAATCCGAATGCAATTAATAGATATTAAAAAAATGCATTCCAACTTATCCTATGCGGAAATCAAACAGGTAACTCTTTTTTAGCTGTAATAAAATCATAGCGTCCGTGTCGTGAATCAAATTAGCAACGTAAGTTACGTTTCTTGTTTTTCACAACACTCAAAATATACGTAATGGCTTTAACCTACTTTTATTCGCTGCTTGTGTTGGAACTTTATCGTTATCCATATCGTCATTACAGAATACTGATGTGCAAAACTGGTTCAGGAAAAGACGAAATTTTTAATGATCGCGTCGAAACAAATTGATAAATAAAAACTTTGCCATTTTTCTCTCTCGCTGTAACTACGATTTTAGAATTTTTTTTATACATCCCTGTATGATAATAACCTAAGTTATCTGTCCGTTTGTCCTCGAATTTATGAAGCGGGACCTCGAATAGGGTCATCCATATTGGATTCTTGATGAGTTAGGGTTAGTAAAATTCAAAACAAGTCTTTAAAACGTTCAAAATCTACACCTTCGCTCTTTTTCGAGCGTTTAATGCCATTATTTCAAGCCCTATTTTCACCGGTTAAGAGCAGGAGATTAAATTTATCAATTTGTCACATAATAAATAGATAAAAATAACATTTTTTCTCTAGCGTTATGACGTCATTTCTTTAACCATCTCTTTTAATCATTTATTTTAAATTATTTAAATATCGTCTGCCTTATTTTCATACGTTTTATCACTGAATTTAGATATTACGTAAATATTACGTAATAATCAATACATTTAATGCCATTATTTCAAGCCTTATTTTCCCCGCTCAAGAGCAGGCGATTAAATTTATCTATTTATCATCACATTATAATAGAAGAAAGTAACATTTTTTTTATTATTATGACATCATTTCTTTAACCATCTCATTTAATCATTTCTTATTTTAAATTATTTAAATATCGTCTGCATTATTTTCATACGTTTTATCACTGAACTTAGACATTACGTAAATAATTTTCTTTTATATTTGGTTTAAATAATAGATTAGGTGATATGTGATAATTTTAAATTGAATCATCGATTATTTTTTGTTGCAATGAAACTTTTATCACTGGTATTAACAACAAATTCTATCAACCTCTGGGGTGTAGTGGAAATGATAGTATCATTCCTTTACTTCCATTTATTACTATGGCAAAAAAAATTTGGAAGAACTTACGATAATTTCGACGTAGCTAAGAAAACTTTGAATTATATTTTTAAATGAATTCAACGTGATTCTAAACTGCCTTCACAGTATCGGGAGACCTTAGAGGAGTAGGAAGATGAACAAATTATTGAGCGTGTATCAGATAATTCTCAGCCGAAGGATTGCCGATTGGTTAGGGTGCTGGCCTTCGGTACCGGAGTTCGTGGGTTCTAATCCCACAGTGGCATGGATGTTCGTAGCCGTTTGGAATCGGCTTTAAGCTGTAGGTCCCGGGTGCAAAAAGTAGACTGTAGCACTCCCAAACCAAACTATATAATTCTCAGCCAAATCGTAAACCATTTTTTTACCTGCCTCATAAGGTTACAAGTCTGGAAAATTAAAAATTTTACTGATAGCCCGTCATATGACGGGCTATAATCTAGTTGATAAATAAACACTTATACATTTTTCTCTCTCGCTGTAACTACGATTTTAGAAATTTTTTTATACAATTCATGACATTTTGTTAAATTTTCAAAAAAAAAATAAAAATTGATGAAATAATTATTACTTATCTATATAAAGGAATAAACTCTTCGAAAAATAAATAACAAAAAATTCCCTATTTTATTATTTTCCCCCCTTCTTGAAAGGGTCTTTGAGAATAAATCTGAACTGGATTGTAAAGCTCACTTTCCGAGTAAAAATTGGATTTATATATGTTTGAGGTGTAATTTTTCTTTTCATTTGACATATTTCTGTTTTTCCTCCTATCTTTTGGACCTTTTCTTTCTTCCCTTTCTCTTGTTACTGACTCAGAACTTTCAGATCACGTCCGAAGACCGTAACTGGATAGGATATTTCGCTTACATTTTTTTCCCTGTTTTTTTCCCTTTCCTTTTTTTTAGGGGTACTTTTGAAATGAATAAATAGACGTTGCAATATCTATTAAATCACAGTTGACATGCAGTCTGTTTTCGTTTTGATTTTTTTTCTTCTTTGTGGAATGAAAAATGTTCTTGCCGTAGTGTAATTAATGATTTTTATTTATACGCATGTATGATCTATTACGCTACGGTGAGTATGCGATAAATTAAATACTTATTTCTTTTTTTTTTGTGAAGTTGTTTACTGGATATTTGTACTTAAAGGATGGGATGATATTCTCATTTTAAAAATAAATTCGTAGAAATGGCGTTTTCCGTGGGACGGAAAATTTGAAATAGGAGTTGTTGTTTATATTTATATTTAAGATTTCTGCAAATAAGTATTATTTGAATAGGTTGTGTTTTTTGTGAAGAAAAGTATTCAAAATTGAATTTATATGGAGATAGTTTCAGAACTTGTTTACGGAGTCGGAGATACTATTGTGACGCCTTCAATATTCTCGAGAGGTAACGTGAAGAATGGATCACAGTCAAAGATAAAATTGGAAATTTACTTTTATTCTTGATTAACTACGACTATTTACAAAGGAATGTTAATTCCCAAATCATGTAGAACTGCAAAGGATGGTTGCCGCTATAACTTCCTCACGACGATCACAGTCGAAAGAAAAACGAGATTTGATAATCTTTTACAAGTGGGGAGGCTTTTCAGGGTGCAATCAAACCCAATTTATCCCCCCGTTCGGTACCCGGGACTCTGCCGCTCCTATATGAGCGGACATTACGAATCTCCCGAACTAGAAAGCTGGCTCCGGTAACAAACGCGAAAACCTCCAGGAGGTCAACACACCTACTTAAAAAAATGACGAAAAGCACTGAGTCGCAAAAATGTAGGTTTTTTATACCTGGGGGTCAGTTACGGTCCCGTCAACTGTTTTTTGGGTCAGTTAAGATCCCAGTTACTTGAGAACTCCAGCTAAAGTTAGTTAGATTTTTTTCTATCTGAATTCTGATTGGCTGGCTATCCCTTTCCGGAATTTTCAAGCATTCACTAACGAGATCCATCAGGGGCGTATTCGTCTATTCAATCCGATTGTCAATATCCCAGCCTCTGCAAAACCACGCTATAGTCCTGGTAAACAGGTGGACTCCGATCAGCTGTTTTGCGCGTGCTCGGACAAAGGGGAGTCTTCACACTATATATCAGTGTTGGCCAAGACGTCGACTGCGAAGACATTTTAGGTAGTCCGCGCAACCATCCCGATAATGACCTCGGATATTAACAATTTAATTTATGACTTATGACATAGTATTAATGAATTATTTAAAATAAAAATTTACTACAGTCTACGATTTAAAATCTAAAACAAACTGCATATATTAATATTACCGTAGCGAAGCACGGACAGACTTGCTAATAATACTTAAAAATAGTACTAGCTTACGAGTAAAAATCCGGAATTAAAAGCACTGTATAACATTCCCAAATTCTCCCATTATGGCTGCCATTTACTTTGAAAATGAATCGGGAGTATAAGTATCACCGGAATTATCCTTAAAACTAGTCCAAATCGGTACTGAAAGTACCTAAATCTCGCCTGTTCCGCCGCAATCTCTGCATGCAATCTCAACTCCACTCTGCTATTGTATTTTCATTTGGCGATAAATTCGGGAGGCAGCCAACAGCCCTTATCTCTCTCTCCAAAATAATCTGACATGATCCCGCAATCTGGAAAGACACGACACGGCACACAATAAAGCGCACAGCCAATTTCCAGAACTGCTGTATTCTGTTCGGCGGCTGAATGTAGTGTCACTGTCCTGTCGACAGGCAGAATGTTAGATTAAATAAATAACGACGATCTGGTTTAAATATATAGTTCTGATGTAAAGCAGTTATATTGATTTCGCGTTAATTTCTGTTAATTTTCTTAGGTGGATCATACGTACTTGGAACTAAAAGGATTCAGGAGTGTATAAATCCCCTATATAATAATAGCTTAAGTTATCTGTTCTTCTGTTCTCGAATTTATGAAGCGGTTGGACCTGGAAACGATAGGGGCATCCATATTGGATTCTTGATGAGTTAGGGTTAGCAAAATGCAAATCAAGCCTTTAAAATGTTCTAAATTCCTTCTCCCCCCCCTTTTCGAGCTTTTAATGCCATTATTTCAAGCCTTAATTTCCCCGGTTAATTATAAAATAAATAGGTAAAAATAACATTTTTTTCTAGCATTATGACGTCATTCCTTTAACTATCTCATTTAATCATTTCTTATTTTAAACTATTTCAATATCGTCTGCATTATTTTCATACGTTTTATCAATGAACTTAGATATTGCGGTAATAATATTTTTTAGAGCTTTATGACGTCATTCCTTAAACCATCTCACTTAATCATTTATTTTAAAATATTTAAATATCGTCTGCATTATTTTCATACGTATCACTAAATATAGATATTACGTAAATAATTTTCTTTTATATTTGGCTTAAATATTACATTAGGTACATATGTGATAATTTTAAATTTAATCATTGCTTATTTTTTGTTGCAATAAAAATTTGATCACCGGTATTAACAACAATTTCTTTCATAAAAATCTAAGAGTTTATTTCAGGAACTAATAATTATCTTGCGTTTAAGTTATATATCTTTGAAAACTAAGAAGTTTGTGTGTTTGTTTTTTATACATAACCACACGGTTTGACTAAGTGAATTAATTCAACGTGATCCTAAGGTGCATTTACAGTATCGGGAGACTTTAGAGGAGTATGAAGATAAACAAATTATTGAACATGTAGTAAATAATTTTCAGCCAAAAAAAAAAAACCCATCTTTTTAACTTCCTCATAGAGTATTTTACAATTCTGGAAAATTAAAAATTTTACTAATCCCGTCATATACGGGCTATATGCTAGTTTTGTAATAAAATGACGCATTTTTGAAAAACTGGATTTTTTATGTGTGTTTGGATACAAGTCCTTTACTATACCATTGTCCCTTTTACAAGAAACAAAAATTCTAACGCCTACTTCTCTATTATAGTTAATTAACTAACATCCATTATAGTTAAGAAATAATAAAATTTTTTATGAAAGCACAAAATCGTGTAGAAATAATAATAAAAATTCGGTTATTCAGGCTGGAGTCATCAATTTGTTTATGCCTGATTCCGATTTCATTAACATGATTTAAATACTCGTTGGCTGGATAAAATGGTTATATTTGGACCAGAAGGTATTTTCAAAGTATTTTATTAATTTGCTATTTAGGTACGTATGCTCCACACCCCTGTCCCATTGGTCTCTGTGTAGGTACCGCCTCTTTGAGACTCTTTTTAAGCTTTTTGGGCAGTCGCTTTAGCATCCCTATTGGTTACTTATGCAATAGTGGAATATTATAATTTTAACAGACTTTCTCCCTTTTCTCATATTGTGTACTTGTAATGACATAAATCTATGAGAAATCATTCTTTTATTGTTTCTATTAGTCAAATGTACTGGCTCAGCTTGTTGGTATCTTGTTAAATTACGGCAACATTAAGGTTAGGAATTGACCAATTCACCGTATTAGGCGAAAAAATTTATGTGTGAAAGAATCGTCGAGAAGGCTATAGAACCAGTATTTTCCAAAATGTACTACGTATAGCTCAGAAATTATAAATGGGGACTTTCAGATAAGTTTATAGAAGTTTAACTATGAGACATATAGAGAGCAAATTTCATTCTGATTTATGACGTAAAAGTTATTGTTTATGTAGTTATAACTTTTAGGCTAACACAGGTCGGCTATAAGGCGAATACTTTGGTGGTTATTTTTAATATGGAATCTAAGTATTCTACCATTTTCTGAACTGTTTACAATGTTGAGAAAAGTTTATTAAGTAAAGTTTTTACATTTTACTGGTGATGTGATCCAAAAAGGTTTGTCGTACTAGGAATTGATAAGACCATTATTTCACCCTCCAGGCCTGGTCTGGGGAACTTGAAATGCCAATCCCTAGTGAGGGAGCAGCCATTTACTACGTTATAATGAACGAAGATACGTTCTTCATATATAGTTTCTCTTGGTTTTGGTTGCTGTAGTGTTTTGACTAATGCCGTTATTTTGCCTCCCCCTGCCTTCCTGTAGCAAAAGTCAGTGACTGTCTGCCTTTAAACTTATTGTTAGCTAAATTATTGCTGTGCGATACCCTTTATGGGGCTGAGAGTTGTATCCTTTATAATTCGTGTTCTCGTATCACAGTAAAGCCATGCCATTTGACATCACAGGAAAGACTTCCAATACACGTTAATTTCTCGCATTCGTTGTTGCCATTAATCCGAACTATTCTCTCGGATCATCCGGATGTTTAATGTAATTGGCATTCAAGGAATGTCTCCCCGAAACAGAACAATTATTTCCTAATCGATAACATCCTGACCCTATTAAGAGCATTCCATTTAAATTGCGCTGTGGCAATTCCGACTCTTTTCCGAACAATAAATGCTGCAATCGGGTTTCTCCCCTTTAAAAGCAAACGTTTTCCCTCCGTTCGAGTAGACAGATTTCATGCCGGCCGCCCCGGAATTGTTTGACTCGATCCTGATTTGGTACATGCGCCCGTCTTGTGCGTGAAGGGTTCTCAGAGAATTTTCAAGCTCTGGATTAGTAGTTGTGCCAGGAAAAATGCAACGCGGGGAAATTAATTTTTAAATGGCTTACGTGAATGTTGGCATGTTATTCAAAGCTAATAATTTTATGTGCTTTTATTTAAATCGCTTTGCCTGTCTGTCTGTCCTTCAGCATGTAAATTAATTCGAGGGGCCTAGGTCGAAGGCCAAATCCCCAGTTATAAAGGTACTCAAATTCGTAATGTCAGTGTCTATGTTTAAACATAAAAATACAATAGAAAATATGCAGAATTTTAACACATTGTGTGCTGGTACATTTCGCAGTGGAATTGTACCGGGAGCGGGTGTTTGGCGAGTAAATTTAGTTACTCAGTTATATCTCAATAGATCGAAAATTATTTAAAATTTTAACCAACTTTTCGTATTTATATTAAAAATTATAAACAAATACACACACACACACACTAACATACACACATATAAAATATATATATATATATATATGTATATATGTTTATGTATATCTATATATATATAAATATAATATGTATATATATATGTATATATATATATTTAAAAGAATAGAGGCGATATATATATTGTATATATACATATATATTATATATACATATATATAAATATGTAATATACATATAATATATGTATATATATATACATATATATATGTATATATAAAATATATACATAAAAATATGTATATATATATATTCTATATATATATATACATATATATATATGTAAATATACATATACATATATGTATATATATATGTATTTATATACTATGTATATATATATATATATATGTATATATATAAATGTGGAATATATATATATGTATATAGCAAAGGATATGTATATAATGTATATATATATATGTATATCATATATATATGTATAAAATATGTTTTATATATATAATATATGTATATTCTATATATATATATATATTGTTATATATATGCTATATATATGTATATATATATGTAATATATACAATATAAATGTATATATATATATATATATATATGTAATATACAATATATATATATATGTTATATAATATAGTATATATACATAAATATATTTATATATATATTTATATATATGTTATTTACATAAATATATGTATATATATGTATATAACTATTTATGTTTAAAAAATGTATATATACATATATATATGTATATATATATGTATATAAATATATATGTATATATATAGATGTATATATATGTAATAATATATATATGTTATTATATAATATAACATATAAATATTTATGTATATATACAAATTTATATATATGTAATATCATATTATATGTATATATATGATATATATACATATATATTTAATACATATAGATATGTATATATAATGTATATATATAGAATATATTATATATATTTGTATAAATATATGTATATATATTATATGATATATATATATTATATATACATTATTATGTATATCAGATATATGCTATATATATTTATTTATAATATATATATATGTATATATATAAATATGTATATATATATATATGTATATATATATATATTTATATATATAGTATATATATAATGTATAAAATATATGTAATATATATATATGTTTATATATTATATAATATATACATTATATATATATTGTATGTATATATATATATGTATATTATATGTATGATATATATATTTATATATATATATAATGTATATATATATATATAATATATATCATATGTATATATAAATATGTATAGTATATATATATGTTATATTTATTATGTATATATTTATATAAGTATATATAATATAAATATATATTACATATATTTATATGTATATATATATATACATAATAATATATATATATATATATATATGTATATATATTTATATACAATATATATATAATATAATATGTTATATATATAATATATATATATATAATATATTATAATATAATATTATATATATATATATAAATATATTGTATATATATATAATAATTTTTTATAATGTATATATAATAAAATGTATTTATATATAGATTATTATAATATATATAATATATATATATACATATAATATACATATAAATATAAAATATATAAAATATATATATATAATAATATATATAAATGTACATATATAATATATATGATATATATATAAATTATATTATAATATATATATAATAGAAATATATATATATATATATATATAATATATAAATAAACAAATATATATAAAACATATATATAAATAATAAGAAAAATTATATAAAATAAAAAATGTAAAATACAATAAGAAAAAATATATACAAAATAACAATAAAAAAAAAATAAAAATTAAAAAAAATTTAAAAATCAATGTTAAAATAAAATTAATTAAAAAAGTATAATAAATAAAAATAAAAAAATCAAAAATAATTAAAAGAAAAAAGTAAAAATAAAAATAATATACACCAAGAAAAATAAAAAACCAAAAATAAAATAAAAAAAGACAAAAATCCCGATAGAATTAAAACGCAAATAAATAAAAATATATAAAGACATAATACAAAAAAGATATACACAAATATAAAATAATAAAATAAAAAAAAAAAAAATTAAAAAAATTGTTAAAACGAAAAAAAAGATAAAATGTGAAAAATATACATTAAACCCGTATAAAGTGTGTTATAAAAAAATAATAATGTTTCAAAATGAAATAGATATTAACAAATATTTCAGATGAGAGGGGAAAGATGGGTTATCAATTCTGTTCTGTTTATTTAGATAGAAAACATAAAAAGATAACAATTATGAATAAAATTATTAAACAAGAAATTTTTATCCCATTACAAATATAATAGTAAAAGATTAATAATTACTGTATTTTACATATATTAGAAATATAGATGTTAATATATGTAAAAATAAATATTATAGAATGTGTTACGTTTGATAAATTTTGGAGTACTAGTAGTGAACGCTTGTATAAATTGTTTAATAGAAGTAAATGCAAATGTTTAAAAAAAAAAAATCATTTATATTTATTCACTTATTTTTACTTGTAATAAAAAGATTAAAAAAAGAACCCACCTGTCGCAGACATTAATTTCAACATTTCAACTCGTATAACGTTAACACGTTTGGGTTTATCAACCCGCGTTTACAATTTTTGTATAACCCTTTAGAACGCATATTAAATGCTGTTCGTTCTCAATTGTTATTTAAAAATTTTATTTCATTGTTTCTTTTGCCTTTTAACGTTGTTCTTTCTTTTTTCTTTTTAGGTAAGTGTACTATGCATTTTAATACCCCGTCAGCTTATCAAATGTATGGTATGTAAATAATTTTTTTTTTCTACAAGTAATATTAAATTTATTTTCCCTTCATATTTTTCCCAATAAGAAAAGTAGAAAATGGAAATTTTACTGTTTGTAACATACAACGATTTGCGAAATTACTTTACGTGAGGACCAAAATACCTATAAAAAAAAAATATTAAGCACAAGACAGATAAACGATTAAATATTTTCAATTTTGCCCTCCGTTATTCTTTTAGCAGCGAAATCGATTGACATGAGAAGAAATTAACAAAGGACGAAAATCAAATTAAAGAAAGTTCCAATTAAAAATAGATAAAATTTAATAACTGAGGTAAATCTTGACTAAGGATTAATTTAACGAACCTAAAACATTCTCAGGATCGCCTGAATTACTGTGCGAAATTTCATGAAGATTAATCGAGCAGTATTTGGAGTATAACGGCATCTGGCAGTATAACGACATACATATATTTATATTATGTAATAATTTATATAATCTCTGAACGATAGCCGAAAAGTAGAGCGCTGCTCTTCGATACCGGAGTTCGCTCGTTCGAATCCCGCTGCTGGCAAAGTTGTTCGTAGCCGTTCGAAATCGGCTTTAAGTAATAAGGTACGGTCTCGTTAGCAAAACAGTAGACCGTAGCGCTCCAAACCAAACTAAACTAATTTATATCATACGTAAATTTATATACACAGACACACACATATATATATATATATATATACACACATATGTGTATGTGTATATATATATATATATATATATATATATATATATATATATGAAATAACTTAAAATACTGTAGTCATGAATGTATCATCATTATTATTAAATGTAGTAGCCGAGTATATTAATTCAGACTTACAAAAATATCTTTTATTTAGAACACCCGCAGGGAAAAAGAACACAAAATAGAAAATATTTGATGATACATTATATCTTGTTCTCAAATGAAAAGCCTCGAAATCTGTGTACTAGGCCTTTTTATTAACTGCTAGAAGAGGCGTGGATTCAGGAATGATGTCACTCGGGTAACTAGTCACTTCACCTTAATTACTTCTAGTTTATTCTAGAAGTTACAGGCTGAACGAGGGCCGAATGGTTAGAGTGCTGGCCTTCGGAACCGGAGTTCGTGGGTTCGAATCCCACAGTGGTATGGATGTTCGTAGCCGTTCGGAGTCTGCTTTAAGCAGTAGGTCCCGGTCTCATTAGCCCTCGTGTGCAAAAAGTAGACCGTAGCGCTCCAAACCAATCTAGAAGTTACAGTACGTCACAATTCACGTAAAAAATGAATTTTATTATATATATATATATATATATATTATATATAATATATATAAATACAAATATTTATATATATATATAATATATATAATATATATAATATATATATATATATATATATATATTATATTTTTGTCATCAAATATCTCTGGGAATATTTTTAGAGTAAAAGCAAATCTTTATGTGCGAATATACAAGAAAATCGATTGGGGAAAAAATTCCCGATTTTTTGTCCGTGATGCAGTATTTGCTAATAAATATTCCGGAATTTTCTCGACTTCATTATGTTTTAATTAATTGAAAACCGAATAGTTCTCCCCCCCCCCTACCTTAACTTTCACTTCGCAAGATAGGTGATGAAAAACTGTAATTGAGAAGCAATTCTTACGTAGCTACGGCTCTCCCCGTACAAAATAAAATTCCATACAGCAACGTCGCCGTGTTACCAAAAAGAAAATTAAAATAAAACAAAATGCATATTTTTTTTTATAATAGCAACAATAAAAAAAAAACCCGGCTCATTTACATGGAAGAAAAACAGCGCAATATTTAATTCCATCGCATCCCGGCGTAACTTTTCATTACATTATTCGACGAAAGTAAATAAAAAGTAGAACACCTTGAAAAATCCCCCTGGTAACTAAACAATGCTGCATAATCATAGAGATAGGGGAAAGGAAAAAAAAAATAAAAGATTGCATTGTGCCGTCAGCGCCATCTACCGGCTAAACGAAATATTTATTGCTCTTCTCGCTTTCCAATTCACGTCTTCATTAAGAGCGGCGAAATTTAATTTCCGCTGACTTTGCCCTTATGTGTCAAACGCGAGCCAGGCAACTCATATAAAATAGCCACTTCCCAAGGAGGAAAGAAAAACCGCCCTGGTCCCAAACTCTTTTGATTTAGAAGTGCAGTTATTGGAATTCGGCTGGCAACGGCATTAGACGTATAATTAGAAGAGACATGCAGAAAAGGCTTAATGATACAGCGGAATTCGGGGAACTTTTGGAGTGTCACGTCTCGAGCACTTTGGCCGGCAGCGGAATTTTTCTCTGGGGAGGGCTGCCACCAGTTCAGTTATTTAGCGCGACAGTGGGGAGGGGGGAGAGAGAAAAAGAGAAAGGGCACGCGACCGGTCCCGATTGGAACATTCTTAGAAATCCAGGGAGAAGAATAAATAAATGAAGAAAAAAAAAACTTAGAAGAGAAAATAAATAATGGTCGTAAACTAAAAATTACCTGATGTTATTTTGAAGGGATTTTTTTTTTTTTTTTTATTCCCCGTCTTTAAATCTGTTTTGAGATTTCCGAGGCCCGAGCTGTATTGTTAACTTCTGTTCTTGCCAGTTATTATTGGAACGCATTAGGTTGGAAACCATTAGCGGATGAGCATTCTGCTAATGTTTCACCTACTGAGAATGGGAAAAGTTGATTTTATATTTAATTAATTTTCTACAGTCATTTTGTTGTATTTTAATTCCTCATTATGTGTGTATGTGTGTACAGACACATAATGAGGAATTATGTGTATGTGTGTACAGACACATACATACATAGAGCCGGGATTAGTAGGTGTACAGAGTATGCACGTAGACGGCGAAACAATACCTTGCACGCTGACCTTGAAGGCTAATAATCTAGAATCGTCCTTAATTACATATATTAATAGGTACACAAGGTGTGTGTGTGTGTATATATATGTATATTTTATTTAATATATTCTATTTATATGGCCATAAAAAGGATATTTTATAAAGACCTTTATTAAATAACTTTGAAGGATACTTCATCATAGGGACAAACTGAATCAGCTAGCATGAAGTTCTATGTACAAACGTAATATGGGTAACATCTGTGGGAAAAAAACTCTAGAATATCTTATAGCGTGTATCTCCTTTTTTAATTTGGAAATTTCTAAATTGTCCGCTATATGTAGGTTTATAATTTATATTCTTATTAATAGCCCCAGTGGTCAATTTATTATTAAAAGGGGAATGGAAAAATGACGCGTGAATTTTATACCCTATGAAACCCCTTGATGAATGATTTATTGAAAAATAGAATTTTATACATATACATACAATATATATATATATAATATTTATTATATATATATATATATATATATGTATGTATATATATACATATACATATATATATATATAATGTCCGGATTTAAATTGTAGATTAATTTTAAAAGATTTTAATTAAGGATTCTTTACTAAGAGTGACGCGGCGAGAGGAGTTAGCCACATAAATACGACTCACGCGCAGTGATCGGTGCAGAGAGCAGTGTGCACATTCCACAGACAGAGCTGTGGCTACCCGAGGCAGCTAAGCCTGCCTTTGTTAAAAGTTAGGAACCAATGGTTGACGCCATTGAAGATGATTGATGAGTAGTGTGCTATGAGATTTGAATAAAGCTATGAAAATGTACTCAGGACTCTAGTGTCATTTAGTGAAACCTGTCATATATATATATATATATATATATATATATATATATATATATATATAAATATATATTATGTGTGTATTGTTGTATTATATATATGCGTGTATGTATGTGTGTATATGATAAATATATGTATGCGTGTATTATATGTGTGTATATATGTGTGTATGTGTACGTGTATGTATGTGTGTGCGTGTGTATGTGTATGTATTGTGTATCGTGTATGTTATGTGTGTATGATATGTATGTATTTATATATATATATATATATATATATGTATATATATGTATGCATGCATGTATGTATATATATGTATGCATGTATATGGTGGCAGGGGCGGAGACTAGTGCTTTGCCACGGGCGCTAAGCCGAACGATAGCCGAATGGTTAGGGTGCTGGTCTTCGGAACCAGAGTTCGCGGGTTCAAATCCCACTGTGACATGGATGTTCGTAAATGTTCGGAATCGGCTTTAAGCAGTAGGTCCCGGTCTCATTAGCCCTCGTGTTGCAAAAAGTAGACCGTAGCGCTCCAAACTAAGCCACGGACGCTAAAGGATCTAGTTACGACCCAGGGTGCATATTGTAACGATCCGTTACATGACCCCAAAACGAACAAGGAGCCCAAAGGGTGACCTGTCGTCGTGAACTCACGAGTAGCCGATAATAGGACCAGGTGGTCTAAAAACCCGTAATTGAAAAACGGTGCATTGACGGCTCCGAACTGTCTGAACATTGTAACCTGTTGAATGGACCTTTACTGTGTACATAATTGAGTGCACCTTGCCGCCCATTAGCGGTTACAAAAAGGGCATTAAGTTGGTTAAGTTAATGAATCTGAGAATTGCTGCATCTGGAACCAGGACAGCTGATCGCAGACTTGGGAGTGACCGCAAGATTGCGTCATAGGCTCAATTTCTCGAAGCGAGAAGCGGAAGGAGTGCTTAGTATAAATGGAAAGGACTGGACTAGAACGGGGGCTTTTTGCTTTGTTTCTTCTCTCGAGGCTTCTATGCTAGATGGTCGATCGAGGACCGCTCGTATCTCCGTGTCTGGAGTTGTTTTTTTTTTTAGACCGCCAGCGTCTCCGTTGCTAGATAGTCGAACATTCGACTTGGGAATTCCTTCCCCGTTATTGCTGATTGATAATTAACTTCTTGCATAGAAGTAGTCAGCCTAGAGTGACTTTGCACTCTAATTTTGGATCGACTTGCATCCTGTTTTCTTCACGAATCCCAGCGTGATACGCACTCGGAACCTCCGAACCTGCTGTGAAAGCCAACCGCGCTAATCGACAGAGAGTGAACGAGTCAACATTAGTCCCAGCACTAATCAGTTCCAACTTTTGTGTTTAAGCCCTAGCCATACTGTTCCGGTATCCCACGCATCCTTGTATGTGCCTATTATCTCTGTACGAGATCCCTGAATGTTATCGTTTATTGAATTTGTACATATCTGTACATAGTTTATTCTAGTGAATAAAATATTTAGTCAAGAATACCTTAATTTCTAGCCTGTGTCATTGAAGGCCTCGCCTACCTAATTTCCAGTACGTTACAATATGTTCATTTGTACCCCTCCCCCCGGTTACGCCTCTGACCCCTAACAAAATCTATTGTAGAGCATTTTTAATTCAGTGTGGTTTAATAAAACCAAGAATGAAAAGATTAAACAAGTTTTATTTATACTTTGACTTGCTCCGTTATTTACCTCTTAAAGTATTACCACTTTCTTAAGAAAGTAATTCTACACGACGCCAAACCTATCCCAAAATGAACATTGACTTGGAAGTTTTAGAAAAAAGAAATTGTGTAAATATTTATTTTTGAATTTTTACAGTTCTGTTCTGCATTTACTTTAAAATTATTTCGTTTATCTAATCATCTGTTTATTTGATTCTACTTGTCCAAACTGGCTCGCTTCACAGACTTTCATCTAATTGGGTTGAAAATTAAACAATATTTTTTTCGTTATAAACAGTAGTTACTGATTAAACAAATTAAGCTATTTTATTTATACTACTTGCTATGCTTCGTTATTTCTTTCTTTTGTTCCACTATTTCTTAAACAATTCCAGGCCTGTAATTTTTTACGTCATGTGTTCTAACAAAATCATTGGCGTGGAAGCTTTTGCTAAAGAAAATGATGTAAAATTTCTGTTTTTAATCAATTTTTATGATTTATTTTATTATTTTTATCGTCATCTAACAGTTATTTTATACAATCAGTGCCGGCTATATGGTCACCCGCTTATATGGTCAGTTTTCTAAAGTTCCGTCTAACTTAATAGGGAACATGTGTTAAAGCTCACCGCTTATACAGTCATTTTCTTTTTCTTGTTACCGGTTATACGGTCAGTTTTTTTTTTTTTTTTTCATTTTTTTTAAGAAGTCAGTGTTAAATCAGAAAGGACCTGAATTCAAGCCTTTATTTCCCTCCCTTTCCCCTTTCTTGTTTGTGTAGACATCACCTCTCTCAGTTCGCTTGCCCCTGACAAGAGGTGGACATCTGTCTATTTATTAGTTGAAGTTATCTCTCCTGTAACGGCGTTATTTAGCGGTGTGTCGACATCAAAGAACTTTGTTTTGAGAAGTGGACTTCACTTGTGTGGATGCAAAAGGATTGTTTTCTCCGGCACCACGATGTCTACACTGTTGTGCCCTATAGTAGAGGAACAATATACCAGACAACAATATACCCGGCACCTTCACTGACAGCCAAAAATATGATCACTGGAACGACAAAGGATTCGCCGCGACTTGGATGTAGCCGCTAAGAATTCCAGGGACACCTGGGTGTGCGGCCGATGATTGTTCAACCTGGACCAATCCAGTTGTTCGAAGGTGATGCCATCTCTAGGTGATCCAATAATGAAATTGTGGGTGAGGCCCCCTCTATTAGAGGGCCCTCCCCTAGAAAGAGACGAGAGAAAATTTGTTTTTTAGAGAAGTTAGTGAGCTAGCAACCAGCTAATTCAGACGTCGCCTCGACCAGTCTCACCATCGGAGAGTTTTATTTAGCGGAATCCCGTCTTGGGATATATCTCTTGCTGAGATTTAAACAATACATTGTGCATTGGGTTTCCTTTCCTAATATAATCCTCTTCAGGATTGTTTGCATTTTTCCTTCGGAACTCTAACTGTGCTTTGATATTCTACCAGTAGTTCAGTGAACTTTCGCGAGAGCTACCGATTTGTTTCTTCCGTCGAATCACCCATATTTCGGCAGAGACTGATTTTAGTTTAGGTAGCCGTGTCTACTCAGTCCTACGTGTACTAATCACTTACCTGTGGTCTGAAATTGTTTTTTGTAGTTGTGAAATGATGTATATAGCCGAAGTGTAAATAAATTCATTAATCAAGATACACCTGATTCTTCCTTGTGTCATCTAAAACAGGAACCGGATACGTTACACTCCCTACTTAAGCTCAAATTGAGACGAAACAAGTAAAGGAAAATATCGTTGCATTTGGATCATACGTCACGAATAAGAAAGTTCATTTTTTAATTATGGCTTCGAAAATAAAGAATTTATCATTTGCTGCCAAAATTGAATTGATTGAAAATTTAAAAAAAATCTAATCTTTTAAAAGCTACTTTCACGAAAGCAAATTCGATTACCCGGACGACATTAAACAACATTTTAGCTGCCAAACTTTGGTCCTCAAGTGTTGAAATCGGTGATCAAGAAAGAAAACGTCAGCGCTTGTCACCTTATAGGAATGTGAATAAGGCTCTTCTGTTATGGATTAAAGATGCACGGTATATGAAAAATAGGGTTGTATTGTTCCGCATATATGGTCACCCCGCTTACATGATCTGATTTTTCTAATCCGCTTAGCTGACCATATAACCGATACAGACTGTATCACATAAACACCAGTTATCGGTTAAACAATTCAGTTTTATTCCTTATTATATGTCACTATTTTCGTTTTTTTTTCTTTAAAAAAAAGAAAAAGGCGTGATGGCAACTGCCTTAACGAGGACAATGACGTGACTTCTCCGAAAGAAATATTAAGAAAAAAATTTTTAAATGATCTTTTAATTATCCCTTATAAGCACCACACCTTTTTAAAACTGATTTTAAAAAAAGCATCCAGAAAGAAAATTATTGTTTAGATGTTCTGTATGTTATCGTATTGACACTCCACCCCCTCGAAGTGTGTCGATTCTAGAATTGTTGCCTCCCTTGGTTATTGCCTTTATATTCGTTCATAATTAACTACTTAACCTACATTTAGATAATTTTGTTAATGTTCCTACAGTTAGTTAGCCTTGCTCTACATGATTTTTTTTTATTTTGCATCAATTTTTTCCCACGCATTTTAAGACAACTTTATAAAAAATATTGAAAAAAATTCTTTCTGATCTTTTTTTTTTACTGTATTTAGCGAAAATTGTGTTTGATGTATGTAATATTAAAATCCCTTATTTAAAAAATTTAATATTAATTTAATAATTTCTGTTCATAAATTACGTTATTGGGATTTGCACGGTAATTCTGATTTTTCCCTAGAGACACTCTATAGATTTAACCCTTGGCATGCTGGTATACTTCACCGCCAACTTACGCGTGCAGCAGGCGTTTTTCCTTAATCGCGCGAAAGTTTAGTTATTCAGAAAAATCGCAGTGAATCGAAAACTACTTTGTTTTTATGAACGAAAATCTTTTTATTTTAAACTTTAATATATATACCGTATGATTATTTAACAAAAAATATTTTTACGAAATCCCAAAAATAAATGATTTTTTAAAATTAAAGTCCTATGATCTGTCAGCGCATATTTCTTCATCACTATCTTTGTCACAACGGCTCATTTTATCAATTTTGTATTCAATAAAAAAGCCAAGCTTCAAATTGACAAAACACGACTTGTACGTTCTGGAGCTAGGAATTTGATTGAAGACGAAATAACGCAACAAAAGACCGAGTACCTCGACAATCATAACTTGTGGAAAGAAAAAATGCAAAGCGTTGCATAGCAACGCAAACAACACACATATCATCTCACACATACATATAATTATATGTATTTAGTAGAATTGTGGTGGTTAATGGGTATCCACCACAAATACTAAATACGTATTTTTACGTGACCCGCGCTCCAGTGATAGACTGCAAAAAACGTAAAAATATGCTGCCAGCACGCGAAGTGTTAATCCAAGCTCTGTCTGTACATCTTTGATCTATGTAAACGCGTTCTCTTTAGACATGGGTATATTTAATCACATGATCAAATGTGCTTAGGGATTATTCGTAGTCTTTTCACCTGAGAAATCCCTACTTAAAAAGTGTGCGTGCACGATGCTCTCAAAGTTTTGCTTGTATTGATTTCATGTATCGTCACCAGAAATAAAATGTGTAGTTCTTTTGGATGAATATTGACCTATTTCACGTATACATCAATTCAATATCAATTATAAATACCTGTGATAAATATAAGAAAAATATTGATATAAAATTAGTACTAAAAACCTTGTTTAAGGTGGAAAGTTTCTGTCAGGGTTTGCATCAGGAAATATGATCAGTGAAAGATTTCATTTAAAATTAAGAAGTTACATTAAGGTAAAAACAATAGGTCCTAGGAAGCAAATAAAAATAGTGAAAGAGGAAAATAATTTTAAAATAGGTTAGAAAGTTTAGAAAGGATAGGGTGAAACCCTAGAGTTTTGCAACGACACTTCAGGGTTACTCCAGAAAATTTTAAACACCTTCGGAACTTCAAAAAATTTCTTAAATTAATTTTCTAATTTTTCCCTAATCCCTTACATAGAATTAATAAAAGTAACTAATATACCAAAAAACGCAAGGATAGGGAACAGAAAAGTGATGTGGCTATAAGTCATTCAAACTACACAAGACAGTGCAGCACAAGAAGGGGTGAAATATTTATCAATGTATTGACTTATATAAGTTCATAAGAAAAATTTTTCTTCCAAGTCACCTTTTTAAGTATTATCTACACTTTTATATTGTTTAGTATTTATGTTTATCTATTATAAACAGTAATAAATAATAGGCTCTAAGTTTCTACTTAAGAAATATTTGTTCTGGAATTTCGTTGCTATGTGTGTGATAAGAAAAAAGTTTCGTAGGAAAAAAAGTTTGAGAACTACTAGGTTATTGTTTAAAGTATGGAGGAAGTATTCGACGTGCTGTAGTAGAGGAAAGAATCGCCAATTAATGCGTATGGAATCAAGTGTGTTAATGCAGAGCGGTGTATAGACTTTTCATTTGAAAGCGCAAGAATGTTGTTGACAGCAGATTTATGAGCGCTCGAAAGAGACTGTTTAGACTAGAAGGGGAAAATGAGTGCGCGTGTGGAATATACAGTAGACTGTAGCTGTTTGTGGTTTTGCAGCATAACGAAAATTAAAAGAGAAGAATCCTAATTAAGAAGTAGACCAAACCAATGCAACAGATTATACAAAGTTCATACTCTCCTTCAAAACTCCATTTATTTATTCATTTATTATTATAATATTATTATGTAAGACGGGGAATTTTTAAACTTTTGAATTTTGGTACTCTTTCAAATCTGAGTATGATTTATAGACATCCATCCATATGGGTTCCGGATATGTAAAAATCAGCCGGATACTGGATAGTCGCAGGATATCTCCGTTTAATACGTAGTTGCAAATTACCGGTTGATTATTTAAAATTGGTTCATTTAAATTTTTACTTTTAGACTCAAACACTTGTAATAAAAGAGCATTTTAGACTTCATTAAAGTAACCCTGAAAATATCGTTTTCCTCTTACAAAACTCCTGTATTTTTATATTCAATGTTAAGTATAAACCCTGACAGGATGGAACCTTGCTTTATAGTTCCCGTATTTTCCTTTCCCCTTCCTTGGTCGTTTCATTTATTGGGTTCTGAATTTAACCCTATAGAACTAATAATTCGTTTTCCCTCTACTGTTGTCGAAAATGTTTGGATTTATTGCTTTGTTTTCCTGAAAAACATTTATGTGTAATTTTAAAGAGATAGGGAAATGAGATTTTTGTGTTTATACGACTGTTTCAAGGTCGTGTAGGCAGTAAATAAGATTTCTGTCTCATCAGAGATCTTTCTTAGACCGCCAGAGTTTTTTGAAATGGTTGTGATGAGTTAAGTGAGAATTGCTAATGTTTTGATGAAATACCAGAACAAAATAAGACTAGCTCGACGGCTCGAGACACATTTAATAGAAGTCGCAGTGAGACAAAGGCACGGGTTCAAAAACATTCAATAGAAAGAGCATCGGCGTGTTCAAGAAAATATTTTCATTTCACAACACAGACTAATATTTATTAAACATGAAAAATGACAACTAGTATTATTAGGCCTGGAATGCCTTCAATAAATGTGCTATATGCACGTTAACATGTTGCAAGCAAGGGTTCAGTGGCATCACACAGCTACAGAAGAAGTTAGTATACTTACAACAGAAAACAGCACCCTCTTACGGCTTTTCATACGCTTGATAATTCCGTTACAACGCATGCGGTTCTTTGCATAAGTAGTTGCGGCTCTTCAGACTTCTCTTTATAAGCATGAGCCGCGGTAGATGAGTCGACAAATGCAACGCTGTCTTAACTGGAGGGTTGCGGGTTCGGAACCCGAGTCGGCCTAAGATCCGCCGTGTTCGTTAAAAGTGACTGGGGCACGTAAAATAGGTTCGTGGTCACAATATCCTCCAAGTTCTCAATTAATACCTCTGAGGGAGGCAGGCTATGCCTATGGGACTTCTGCTTGGTACCTGCTTCTAAATTACGACGATCCACTTGAGCATAAGTCGTACTTTCACCTTTGAAGTGTTGTCAAAACGAAAGGCTCACATCTTTACCTTATTACGAATAGGCTTCGGCTCAATCATGCTTGGTTTGACCAAGTGGCATAAGCAATAACAACAATCGCTAAGCATTGTTACAGCTTATATGGTTATAAACTACTCTGACATCTTCATTATTTTGTTTCATTAGCGATTGAGTTATTTCTTAGAGCTAGACCCCTGAGCTAGACTTATGATTCTGCACAGTTTTTCTAAACTGTACGTGAAAAGTAAAACTGTTCATATGCGTGCATAGTGATAGCGCACTATCAGTCCGGCGATCTATATATACAAATCAAGTATCGACTACAAACTATTTTATGTATTAAATATTATTCTAAATATAAGTTATAAAACGTTGTAGCGGGTACAATTACGCCCCTCTCCTTTTTTTACGATAGGTGGCGCTAGAAAGCCATCGAGGGTGTGTTCTAATATAGTGTCAGTGCTCTATGTGAGTGTGTTTTGTTTTCTTTGCTGTTTGTGTTCTGTGATGTGGAACTTTGCAAGAAAATAAAAATGGTTCCTAGAAAAATAGACTAAATTATTTTCTAAACGTCTTTTGATATAAGAGTCTCGTCCTTCTACAACGTTAAATACTTCCAATAAATAATTTATTTATAGTTACACAACTTATTACATTTTTACACCCAGTTGCCGTATTCGTCGTTTTCCATTTCCATTCCCTTAAAAAAAAAAAAACCATAGTTTGAGGCTGCGTATAAAAAAAGTTTTTTTTTTCTTTTAAATATAGGATATACATCATTTTTTCAACATTTTTAGAATTTTATTAACAGTCGATAAAACAATTTTAATTCATTTTGCATTACTAAAGTTTTCAAATACTGAACTTTGCAATTTTGCATCCTTAAAAAGTTCATTAGTTTTTGTAATTTGGGCGACAAAAGTTATAGATACGCCACAGTCCACATCAGGTTGTCATTGGGGAAAAAACAGAACGTTTACATTTCTCTCTATAATCTGTGGTAAATCACGTGCACAGAACGTGGGAAGTAGGTTCCACACCGTATCCTGACTACAGCTGGCGGATTTTCGGCAAATGAAAGCACAGGAACTAGTATTTAGTCACGATATTTCGAGCCCCGAAAAAGTTAATATATGCCCATATCAATTTTTCCACCCTTTCTGTTTCGGTATTTAGAAATGGCGTGCATGCGCGAGAGAAAATTTGAGAGAATGGAGGCAGGGGGTAGGGGGGAGAAATGTGTAGCGTGTCTTGGAAAAGAGTTCCATCCGCAATAACATATTGTGAATAACGCGCAGACTATTCCCCTCCCCTCTTTTCCTGAAAGTGGATATTCGGTTCGACGTTCGAAACCCAAAAATCAGTCGGGAAGAATTCATCAAAGGGCCTTTTGCCTTTGAAGGGGATATGTGTATGGGTGGATTCATTCACAGGGGATTTCGATCTGGCGAAATATATAATATTCCTACATAACTGAATTTGGCTCGCGGGAGAAGGAGGTGACAGCGCGAACTTGCCAGGGTGGATTAAGAAAGTCAAATGGCGTGTCTGCAGATGAAAATAATAATTATAGAGGCATGGAAAAGGGCTCGGTAATATTTCTTTTAGTTTTTTAATTATATGATACTATTGGTGGTAAATGGTTCAGCTTGAGAAATACCGACTGTTAATAACGCGCAGACATGTATTCCCTACCAGCAACTACTTTTCGCAGGGAACTAGTGAAATGGAGTCTTAAAGTGAGAAGAATCATCGGGAATTTTGATTTTATACAAATGCACCTTTTGCAAGAAATACAAATTTTAAATTTTGTACTTCATTATGGTGGATATCATTTGGAAAGATATGATTTGGCGAATATGTAGTATATTTCGGAACCACTACTTAATTTGTTTTGCCCGTAAGGAGGGACAGCTTTCGAACTGATTTGCCAGTAAGGGAAGCAATATTTCTATTTCGCTTGCTGTTTCGGCCTTAATTTATAAAATTATTAGTATAAATGTCCAGTAAATATAGTTTGCAGTTTATTGTATTTTTACTCTGATTGGTTAAAAGCGCGGGTTTTTCGCATGTTTTGAGAAGAAATTGTTATCTTTCGATAGCTTTTTGGTTATATTTTACTAACCGCCCATTTTTGTGTACGAATAATATATTTTTACTTTAAATAATAGATAATTCAGAGCGTTAGCTAATTTCTTGTGATTCGAACTGTGATGGTGAAACTGATATCTGTAATGATAGTAGCGATTTACTAGTTATATACACTCTGATATTACAGATGGAATCAGTCAAGATGACAATTTTTTTAATTGTGATAATCCTTGGCCGCGATTTGCTTCATGGAATTCCATTAACTGTTCGATGAGATGGTCTTTAGTTCTATGATGCTTTCATAAAAAGAAAAAAAAGTTGTAATAAATACTTAAAAATATTAGAGATGTTAATTTTAATAACATATCTTTACTTAAAAATGTAAAATGAACAAAAAAAAAATACAATAAAAAAATGTGTCAGTTTTTGCACTACTTAAAGTATCAGAATTATAATCAACATTTGTTTTTTACAATACCTTTTAATTCTTCACTACCACTCAACTTTAAATTGTCATAATAATTATTTTTCTCCATGCTGCTAACCATAAAAAGGTCAAATAATGGTTTAATCGTAACTGTAGAGAGACTTAGCACGTTTTAACTACAGATAACAAATTCCAAAGCCGACGATTCCGCAGTATGTTAAGCGTAATCAAGCTAAAAACATTTGGCTACGCAGCAGAGCCTATGGAGCTGCGGAACAAATGCCGGTTGACCCCACAACGGAGCGCTAAGGGTTAATATTTGGGAAGGCCTGCCACCAACAGAAATAAACTGACTGGTGAAATAGGTTACCGATTGATGCTGGCAAATAGGTGCTACTTTGGCTTAAGAAACCAACTAAGATCACGACCCTTTAACCGTAGAGCTGAAATTATCCGCTATATAATAAGAGCCTAAGTTGTCTATCCTCGATTTTATGAAGCGGTTGTACCGGGAATGGATAGAGCTATCCATATTGTATTTTTGATGAGTTAGGGTTAGCAAAATTCAAAGCAAGTTTGAAAACTTCTAAATCCCCCCTTCCCCCCTTTTCGAGTGTTTAATGGCATTATTTCAAGCTCTGTTGTCCCCGGTTAAGAGCAGGATATTAAATTTATCAATATATCCCATAATAAATAGGTAAAAGTAACATTTTTCACTAACATTATGACGTCATTGCTTTAACCATCTCCTTTAATCATTTCTTGTTTTAAATTATTTAATTATCGACGGTATTATTTTCATGCGTTTTATCACTGAACTTAGATATTGCGTAAATAATTTTCTTTTACATTTGGCTTAATAGATTAGGTATATATGTGATAATTTTAAATTTAATCACGGATTATATTTTGTTGCAATGAAAATTTTATCACCGGTATTAACAAATTATTTGCATAGAAGTCTAGGAGTCTATTTGACGGTCTAATATATATCTTTGAAAATTAAGAAGTTTGCTCGTTTGTGTGTTTGTTTTTTATGCATAACCACACGGTTTGCAATCGATTCGCTAAATTTTGGACATCATTCATATGTACCACCAAATAATCACTGCCAATATTAAAACCTCTGCTGTCCATCCTATCACGTAATATGACTAGATAAATTAAAGTTGGCAACTAACATTCGGTCATTAGAGATAAACAAATTATTGAGCGTGTACCAGATAATTCTCACCCCAAAAACAATTTTTTTTTACCTGCCTTATAGGGTACTTCACAATTCTGGAAAAGTTGCCCAACGGCAACATTTTTAGTAGTCTAGTTCCCTAGGATTCTCTAGGGCTATTGGGCAAGTAAAAAACAATAGGGCTACCGAATTTGTTGTGACCGGCAATTCAAATTGTGCTGGATTAGATATATATTACAGCGAATTTATAATTTCAATCAGTTTATAAACCAGCATGACGTTTAGATGTGTTTCAATATAATTTGCCCCATGCAATGTGAATACATGGTCACTTTATAAAATGTAAAATGCAAATAAATACACACTCGTAATAAATTTCCCGAAATACAATCGATTTTACAAAGTGGTAAAATAAGGAATGACGTGTGGACACGATGTTCTAGGCAGTAGTGCCAAGAATAATTATATAAAAAATTTAATGCCATTCATTAGTAATGCATTTATTCAAAAGTAATTAAAGTAGTTAGCGGTAAAATAATATTTTAAAACATGTTTTTGATCGATAACGCTTCACGTATATCTTTTACACATAATATGGTCGGTTTTATTTTTACGAAAATGACTTTCAAATCTCGGGTTGAAAATTGTTTGTCATCATAGAAATTCATAGAAAATATTGAAAACAGTAATTTTAGTTGAAATATCCATTTTTCCTATTCAAAAATCTCTGGCAGATCATTTACATACTGAATTGGCTGCTTGTGTGATTCGAAACATAATTTTTGACTGAGTTTTATTGTACATGCTATGATGTAATCGATATGTGGCTAGTTGGTTTAAATTAGTCGATAAACTTCAAAGGGCTATGAAATAATTAGTATACCGAAAGTTTTTTTATTTAAAAAGGAAGGGGACAGAGATTTATTTTCTTGCTACATTTTATGAATACTTATTTATTAAAAATCGAAAATATCATTTCTGTACGTGCTGCATTTATCAATACTTTTCTTTAAAATAACATGTTTTTAGTATTACTGAATGAATTTGAATAAAGAGTGTTTTTGTTGAGTCTTATTTATCGTATGACTCACATGGTTTTACTGTTAGCTAAAAAATATTTGTGTGCTGAGGTAACAATCGTTTATGATAAAATGGGGAAAATGTGTTGATCGGCCACATTTTTTCTATTATTTTGTTATATCCAGAGCAACCCAGAAACTGTATTCCTATTTATAAAATAATCCACCAGAACTCGCGTATCTGTTTTGACATTTTAAGGAATTGGTTAGTTTGGAGAGCTACGGTCTACCATTCGCCGAACAATGGTCAGATGGTTAGTGGGCTGTTCTTCAGTACCGGAGTTCGTAGGTTCGAATCCCTCTGTGGCATGGTTGTTTACAGCCGTTCGGAATCGGCTTTAAGCAGTAGGTCCCGGTCTCATTAGTCCTCCCGTTGCAAATAAATAAATAATAAATAAATAAACTGTAGTTCTCCCAATTTAACCTAAGCCTCATTATTCAGTAAACCCAGGCAAATCAAAATAATAGTGGCTAATTCTTTAAGGAAGAGACTAATTTTGTTGTGTTACATATATTTAATTTGGTCAATATTTGAATTTGGTGTTAAAGTAGAGATGTTACAAATCGAAAATTAGGAGAGGGGCTCGAACAGTTTTCTGTCCGAAGAAGTTAACGAGAAAAAGAAATAATGTCATAATTCTGGAAAGAAGCACTTCAAAACTCCCAAGAACCCCTTCCTTTCCTATCTTAAGCCCATGCTTAAAAACACTACAAATTAAAAACAAAGGTTTAAAAAAACTTTAAGATGGCAGGCCGTAAGCACACCAAACCGAACCTAACCTAACGGTCTACTATTTTGGAAAGTGGGGGCTAATGACTCGACTGCTTTAAACCGATTTCGAATGGCTAGGAGCCTTGCCCTGTAGCAGACTGTAGTACTTTGAAAGAAGTAGGATTAGATTCATCTTATCAGAAAAAAGCATAACTTTACTAAGTCACACACACACAACGTAAAAACAACTCTAAAAACTAAACATCAGATACCGCAGCTCCGGTTATATCAGAAAACTATAAGAATCTTATAGAACACAGTTACTCCACTTCATCATAATTGAAATAAAGTTAAAGTATATCTGATCGGTGATACGGGTTTCCTGTGAGTCAAGATTGATCACTTTTTAAAAATTCAGACTCAGGGTGGGTCACCAAAACATCCCTTGTAATCAGTCTGATGTTACCCACAATTTGGAACACATCACCTTTTATTTTTCTCTCACATACTTCATCGTGATCCGATTTTACATCAGGCCCAAATTATGTAACCTTAATCTGAAACACTAATGTTGCACGAACCTATGATGAATCTTGGATAAGGGCTTATAAGGTATATTGTTGCCCAGTCTCATTTTTAAGGTGTGAAAAAGCAAAATAAATATACCCCAGCATCCAGTGGATCAGGTTTTTACGGTAGTGTTAAGTTCCGAAGTGCTTCGCTGGTACTCGACCCTTACTGTCATGGTAATTTTGGGTAAACTCTTCGCTTAAACGTAATTAATGTTTGCATGCATCTCGGCTCATGAATAATTCTCCGAAAAACGAGCATTATCTATTATTTTTTCTTTCTTTTTTAAGTAGAAGCGAGGAAAGCGTTGTTGTACAAGATAATTTTCCAAATTATCACATTTCTTGTCTAGCCTCGGCGCACTAACTTTACCCTCTTTCTTACTCTATACTTCTAACAAATATTCCTCGCAGGTCCATGCTATTATGTTCAACTAACCAATATGGTGAATGGAAACGTTTTAGATATAAATACCCCCCCCCCAAACGAGAAATTTCCGGACTGTGTGTTAAAAGATGTAATTTAAAAATGATTCTGTATGTTTATGCTCAAATGCTTATTCTTGAGGTTATACATTCGTATCTCCCTACTGTAACGTCACTGGATCCTCGGGTAGCGCGTGGGTGTCGAAGTTGTAGTGACACGGCGTACAGCTTATAACAATAACAACTTTTATTCTTGATTAAAATATAAAGCTATTTACAAATTTTCCCGAATGGAAATCACAGGGCTCAGGTGAACTGGTACAGACTTAAAATTCCCAGGTTCGAGGCGAACTAAAAAAGCAATCTGGGGTCAGATGCCCAACAGATATACGGTTGTACGGGGGTACAACTTAGGCTCCTTGAGTCCCACAAAAAACTGGAGATTGGCACTCAAAAAATCAAACCGCAACTCCCATCGCCTTAACTCGTTCTCTTTTCTTTTTTCTCGTTGTCAATCTTTCTCCGTCGAAAACTCGCGCCGCCTGACGTCACATTTTGCCTTTTCCCATTGGCTTTTCCTTCCTGCGTCGCCATCCTACTAACCTCCGATTGGTCCTTTCGTTGGCGCCTGACAGTCTGTCCTTCCCGAGTCGCAAGGCATCTCAAAACTTGTGTAGTTTAATGTCAAAATTCCAGACCGAATGTCGCCTCGGCTTAGGTTTTAACAAAACCTCTTTGTGAAACCTATGGGGTGTAGCGACGTCACAATACAGTCTACAAAAATGCGAATATTTTTTAATTAAAATTTATTTCTTTGAAAAGAAAAAAGCTCTTATTTCAATCTTATCGATGCAATTTCGGTCATATTTTTAGGAGGAAAATATGTATCTCACACTCTGTTTTTTATAAGAAAGAACGAGTAAAAAATAGAATCTTCTCTGTTATTACTAATATATCCAATGCGATGGCAATCACTTTTATAACATTCCCCACTACAAAGCCGCATATATGTATCGGCTATTGTATAATGGAAAACTATGTAGGTGGGCAGCATTACTCCCTGGGACAACAAAAAGTGGCACTACTCGAAGAGTACGTGTAGTTGAAAAAAGCTAGAACGCAAGTAACATTGCCCCCACTGAGTCCTCGTAATTTAGAAGCTGGGGAATATGTAGATTGACATATATACACTTCAACTCTGTTGCTGTTTTTGCCACTTGGACGA
Source organism: Pardosa pseudoannulata (assembly GCA_032207245.1). Taxonomy (NCBI): domain Eukaryota; kingdom Metazoa; phylum Arthropoda; class Arachnida; order Araneae; family Lycosidae; genus Pardosa; species Pardosa pseudoannulata. The sequence continues at coordinate 97,177,444 of CM063510.1, forward strand.
GCCAAGTAACTGAGCCGGAGGCTACTCTAATTAAGGCTCCTTCCGTTTGATGCTCATCTCTAGGGCGAAAGAATGACTTTGGACCTCATTTAGAAGTAGGGGCTAGTGAGAAGAGCCCCAGACTTGTCCTGTCACCTCCAGAGGCATCGTTTGGGAACTAGGAGGAAACTGCAGCTTCCAGCATATTTTACGTGCCCCGGCCGCCATTAACAAACACGACAGGTCTTTGGCCGGATCGAGCCCAGTTTCGCAACCCTTGGGTTACGAGGTAGTTCCTTAGCCGACTGAGCTATCACTTCCTAATCCAATGTTTAATATCTATGTACCATCCGAAAAATCGGAGTAGGCTTAAATATAACCTTAAGGTTTCCATCAGTATCTGTCAACTAGAAACAAAGAATTTCAGCTAAAATAACTTTTTCTTCTAAAATGTAGACTCCTATTTCCAATATTCCACTCTCATTTTTCGTCAAAATCGCCAAGTATATTTGACGTGGAATTCAACAGAAAATTCAAAGGGAGATTTTGTAGCTCTCAAATTATTGAAAAATATCAAATTACCTTAGTTCGACAGTATTTTAAATAAATACCTTTACAAATCCACTTACTTCCATGTTTCATTTCTGTTCTTATTTAAATTTCAAAAGAGATTATTAAATAAGAAAAAATATTTGATTGTCATAAATGCTTTGATTTGAAGATTCTATGAATTTTACCCCCCAGTATTAAATTAAAATTTCAAAGTCTTAGTTTGTTAAAATTACTTTTTGTAGTATAATGATTTGAAAAGCCTCGTTAAAACTGTTTTGTAGCTTTAATAACATTTCGTAGCTTCTTAAATAAATAGAAAAAAAAATACTGCTCGCTTTCCTTAAAAAAAAAAAGGCTTTTCTTGAGTTTTTCTAATGTAAGCAGTTTATAATATTTGCTGAATACAGTTTATAATGTATGCAGTTTGTTGAATGCATATGTTATATTCTTTTCGACTGCATGTATGTTTATGTAAAATTTACAGTGGCGGCAAAGTGGCGGTCCGTCAGTGAAATTTTGCAACCCGTGATGGAATTGAAGAAATTTATGATTGACGCAAATAACGCATTTATTATCAAATAAATTTAATATTTAATTACATTTCCTAATTTTTGTTATAACGTTTAAGTATATTTAAAAGTTTTAACTATTTTACTCTTAATTTAGGAGCAATAATAAATAATATATTAGTTTCAATTTCACCACCAAACTGGAAAACATGTTTTGAAAGTAATTCCCCTTTTGGCGCCAAAATAATTTCGAGAGAGTTATAGTATTTTTTAGAATGTACTTCACCTACTTGAAAAGTGTTATGAACAAGAGCCCGTTTGTGTATCGAGTTACTACAGATATTTCTGCAAATTTTTGGGTAGTTATAGTTGTACAGATTACGAAAATAATGTGGTTCAATCAAAGAAAATTCGAAATTCTTTGGTTTATTCGAAATTGGAGGAATCTGAAACTTATGAAAGACGACACTATTTTCCAGTGTGATATGAAGCATATATATACCAATTTATTTTACAATCGGATCGATAGTTTAGGAGGAGATAAACTTCACTTGCTTTGAATTTTGCTAGCCCTAACTCGTGAAGTATCCAATACGGATACCTCTAACCATTCAAGGTCCAACCGCTTCCTAAATTCGAGGACAGACGGACATATAACTTAGGAAATGTTATATGTCCGTCTGATTATGTGATGTTCTACGGCAGGGGTCGGCAACCTGTTTGTCCTTAAGGGCTCAATACTAAATTTGAAAATCACCGAGGGCTCATATTTTACAGATAATCAACAGGTATAAATTGGCATTAAAAAACAGATTTTTTATAACTTTTTTTTGTTGGTGTCTTACCTAATGATACACATAATTCAGTGAGAAACTTGAGTGTCTTGCAACGTGTTTATAGCTGAAACTATTTCTTTTTTATTTTTAAATTCTTCAAAAAGTGAATCAGCAGCTTCTAACATGGTTTTTTTCACTAATTCTCCATCTGTAAATGGTTTTTTATTCTTAGCTAGCAAATGCGATATTTTATAGGACGCGATCGTTGCTGTTTTATGTTGTTGCAGTGGTTTAGTAAAAAAAACTTTGCTGGTTAGTTATTGAACATTTTAAAGAAATAATTTTTTTTCTTCTAATTGCAGAGTTCATTGGATAGTTACTATCAAAATTGGTATGAACGGTCTTAAAATGTCGTTCAATATTACTTTTCTTGGGAATCGCAACACTATTATTACACAACAAACAAATACACTTTCCTTTGTAATCAACGAAACAATATAGATGTTCCCATTCATCGTTAAAATAATGTTCTTTTTCTTTAACATTTATCCATGAAGGGTTTTGAAAGAAATGAATTATTTCGGATTACTTGGTAGTCTTAAATGCTCGGTCTAATCGTGGTCTATTCGAAATACGATCACACACTAACAAAAAATAAGTGCGTGTTATTAGATAAGCTCAATGTTAGCAAACTGCTAATCTATGCACAATCCTAAACTCAACTGACTACATGCTGTATATCACCGTTTGACAAGAGTAAGTAAATCGCTCTGGCTATCATACATTTACATTAGTCCAGCGAGGGCGCATTAAAAATCGATCGGGGGCGCCATGGCACCCGCGGGCCCCGCGTTGCCTACCCCTGTTCTACGGCATAATTTAAATAATGTTCTTAATTTATAGACAAAATAGCAATTATGTTAAAAAATATTTTATGATTTTTGTTTAGCGTTGTAGTTGTGTTAAAATCGGTCTTTGTTAAGGGTTAAATATTACCTCTTGGTGTAGTTTTCAGAACTTTGACCGTAACATTCCAAAACAAACTAAATCAAAAGCAAAAATTTTAACTATTTTTTCCAACTAATGAGGAAAATACAGATAATTTTTAATACTTAAATTTGAGTATTTTTCTGCAAGTGTAATTGATTTTCACTCACGCACACAGAAAATGTTTACTAAAACGATAACATATTTTATAGAAAACAAAACTGGCAGCACTGTTGCTGTAAGCGAAATTCCAACAATGTATATAATTGTTTATCCATAGAACGTCATGTATCTATCTTCCCAGCTTGTTATGCCCCCGACTTTTAATTCCTCATAAGCGCCGAACGTTTCTGACGGGCGAAAAGGAGACTCGGGGTGGAGGGAGGGAAAGAATCGGGGGGGGGGTTGAAATGCCAAACAGAGGCGAGGCTCTGTCGATGACATTGTTTATGCGAAATCTGAAATCTTCTCCCCCCCCCCTTTCCATGAAACCGAAATTTATTAGTTTAGTTTGTATAGAATTAAACGCTCAATCCCCGACTTTAGTAATTTTATGTTACTCGCCTCGAGACTGAGGGGAGGGAGTTGGGGGTTGAATTCGAAGCATCGTTTAGGGCTGGACGGGGCTTTTCTGTTTCGCTTATTCTGCTTACGACGTCGAGATTTAAAGCGAGCATTATCGGAAATAAGGATAAATATTTTGTCTGGGGTGACGCCGTTCAGTTGTGTAATATTAATGGATTAAAAGTTTTCCAAGAGAAATTTCGTAATATTTCTGTTTTTTTGTTCTCGAATGTGCGATTGTTTTTCCCACCGTAAAGGTATGCGCTAATAAGGTGCAGTTAAAATGGAGTATTATCGAGTTATGATTGCATAAATAAGGATGTTAGACTGGAGAAAATTCTTGCATTAATTTCAATAAATACATCTAATAATATTTTTTATGTCTTCGTTATGGGGTAAAAGCTTAATAATACAGTAGAACCTCGATTATCCGACCTTCGATTAACCGAGCCGATTTTACCTTTCTAAATATCACTTATATATGCTTGTATATAAATGCATACATGCATGCATATATAATATACTAGCATATAGCCCATCATATGACGGGATTAGTAAAATTTTTAATATTCCAGAACTGTTAAGTACCCAAGGAGACAAGTAAAAAATGGTTTGTTTTTAGGTTGAGAACTATCTGGTTCACTCTGTATAATTTATTTAACTTCATATTCCTCTAGAGTCTCCCTATCCTGTAATGCAGTTTAGAATCACATGGAATTCATTTAGTCAAACCGTGTGGTTATGTATAATAAACAAACACACAAAAGAACAAACTTCTTAATTTCCAAATATATATAAATTAAAAATTAGATATTTATTAGTCCGTGAAATAGACTCCTAGACTTATATGAAAAGAATTTATTGTTAATACCGGTGGTAAAAGTTTCATTGCAACAAAAAATAATGGATGATTAAATTTAAAATTATCACGTATGTACCTAATCTATTATTTAAGCCAAATATAAAAAAAAAATCATTTACGTAATATCTAAGTTCAGTGGTAAAAGATATTAAAATAGTTTAGACTATATTTAAATAGTTTAAAATATGAAATGATTAAATGAGATGTTTAAAGGAATGACGTCACAATGCTAGAAAAAATTGTTATTTTTACCTATTTATTAAGTGATAAATGGATAAATTTAATCGCCTGCTCTTAACCGGGGAAAATAGGGCTTGAAATAATGTCAATAAACTCTAAAAAAGGGGGGAAGGGTTGGATTTCGAACGTTTTAAAGCTGACAGTATTTTTTGCTGTGATATGAAGCATATTTATACCAATTTATTTTAGAATCAGATGGCTAGTTTAGGAGAAGATAAACTTTATTCGCTTTGAATGGATGCCTCTATCCATTCCAGGTCCAACCGCTTCATAAATTGGAGGACAGACGTACAGATAACTTAGGCTATTATTATATAGGGGATATATGCTTGTATATAAATGCATACATGCATATATAATATATATTCTTTTCTTCGCTATCATGGTTTTCGTTTCGAAACCTGATTTGTGTTTGTTGATATCTTGTCTTTTGATTTTCAGTTTTTGAATTTTCAATTTTTGATATTTTAATTCCTTATTTTCAACATTTAATATTTTAATTGATTAATTTTCAATTTCTTTGTTTTTCCGTTTTTAGTTTGTTCCGTTTTAAGTTGTGCAGATTACAGTGGTGATTTGTGGTGATAATAATTTCATTAATGTGTGTATTCTTCATTTATTTTATAAAAATATTTTCTTTTATAGTTTTAAATTATGGTTGCAAAAAATTAATGCTACATTTTTTCTACTTTATACATCTCCCCAATGTTTTCGACAATGTCAAGATGATTTGAATTCATGCGCTTTACTCTTCCAGAAGATATAGATATCAATTAAAAAATATTTTCAACCTTTTACCTGTTCTATTCGTCACACATATATACATCTAATGTTTTTTATATACTGGCGTACATTTGATACATAATTATATGAAATACATAAAACCTTGTATAATATACTCTTGTCTATTATATCTCATACGCAAGCGTATTTTTTTAAAGCATTAGATGCCTATATCATATGTGATGTACATGACAGGCAAAGGGTAAATAATGCTAACTATAAGTTATAGTTTATAAAATGTTAAGAACTTCCTGCTAGTCTTGCAAATAACCAATTTATTCGGAGACACACAATTTACCGAATTTAAAATCTATTTCCCGCATTGATCGTTTTCCGGAATTTTCGTTTTTCATTTCGATATTCTTGATAAACGATGGATTGATGTTCTGCAGTAAATAGAATACTGGCACCTGGGGGGGGGGAGATGAGACGATGCTGGGGGTAAGTGAACTTGTTTCGGGTGGTAGGGCACCGATGTGAGCCAGTTTTGGCCTTCAAACTTAATTTTAAAAATACTAAATAAATTTATTACATTATCTAATTTACACGATTTGTACCAGTAATAAAACAAACTAACGCAGTGGTACCAGAACTAGTTATTTTCATTTTCTATGTTCTGCGTGAAATTGAGCTGACATTCAGAAAAATATATTTAATCAACAGTATTCGTTTGGTTAGGTTTGGGTCGCTATGGTTTACTCTTTTGCAACACGGGGCAGAATTGGAAAAAAAATAATTTTTTTTTTCAAAAATCTGATTTATTTGATTTAAATCAGATTTTTAAATTTAAATCAGATTTATTTGATTTTTTTCTGAATTCTAATTTTAATTATTGTTGTGTTTTTATATTTTTTTGCAATATACATAGAATAATTTGTTATAAGAAGTAACATCTTATCTATCAGGTATATTCTACACAATGATAACCTAAAATTAAATATTTAAATTTTAATCTAAATACTTTCCATTATTTTGTAATTGGTTAGAGCAAACTAAATAAGATGTAAACTTAAAGAACAAATTACATTTATTTAGTGCAAACTATTTATTTAAAAAAATCACAACTACTTTAATATTTTTAAGAAACGAATTATGGATTTAACTGTTTCAATAAAACAACTAGTTTCGATGCTTTATCCACTCCTAATTTGTTACGAAAGCTAGAATGAACAAAAGATGTTCCAAAAGAAGAAACTGTCTTTCCATTTCAGCAGATGAGGCCACGGCTGTTATTTGGTAGACAAACTGGATTTCAAGTTCTGTAATACTCTATTTACCGCTCATTTCATAAAATAAATTCCACCAGTCATAATCAGTCATTGTACCTACTACATCCTAGCTGACCCTACTACATCCTAGCTGATAACAACTCCTAAATTCTTGGAAAGCACATGCTATCTATTTACACTTATTTACTTATTGGTATTATTGTGCAGACTGATTCACAATTCTCCTGTTTTTGGAATATAGGTTTAAAAGAAGTGGAAAAAAAATATTTAAATCAATGAATTTTTAAAAAATCAACTGATTTAAATCAATGTTTTTTAAAAAATCAACTGATTTAAATCAATGTTTTTTAAAAAATCAACTGATTTAAATCAGTGATTTTTAAAAAAAATCAAATAATTTAAATCAGTGATTTTTTTAAATCAAATAATTTAAATCAATGATTTTTTTTTAAATCAAATAATTTAAATCAATGATTTTTTAAAAAAAAATCAACTAATTTAAATTAATCATTTTTTAAATCAACTATTTTAAATCAATCATTTAAAAAAATCAACTGATTTAAATCAATGATTTTTTTTTTAAATCAAATGATTTAAATCATTACAACCCTGATGTCACAAGGGCTGTTGAGACCTACTATTTAAAGCCAATTCTGAACGACTAGGAATATCTATGCCCCAGTGGGATATGAACTCCGGAACCGAAGGTCAGCGCCCTAACCATTCGGCCTTTGCACTCGTTTGAGCGTTGCATCAGCGTGTCTCA
>CM063510.1:97189690-97222190 GCA_032207245.1 Pardosa pseudoannulata
ATATATATGTAATGAGACTGACTTCTCGATGGGGGGGTTGAAGTCATGGCCATAAAAATGACACCGTTTCAGCTATAGACCTTTATTAAGACAACTTTGAAGGACGGGTTCCCACTTCATCATAGGGACAAACTGAAGGGTCAGCTAGCATAAAGTTCTATTTACAAGACCATTAACACCTGGGTCAACATCTGTGGGAAAATATCTCTAGGAAAATCTGTCTCCGCTAGCGTGTATCTCCTTTTTATTTGGAAATTTCCTAAATTGTCCGCTAGGGCCTTGTAGGTTTATAATTGGCCAGGCCCCTTCTCTGAGGGCGTAACCTGTAGCCCCAGTGGTCAATTTAGGTTAGGGGTTAAAAAGGGGAATGTAAAAAGACGCGGGAATTTTTACCCTTGATTTAAGTTTTGAAAACCCCTGAGAATTTTCCTTACATATATATATATATATATATATATATATATATTATATATATATTTTTATTTATATATATTTGTAATAGCGTAATAGTTTGCACCCCTGATTTAAAAGTTCATAAATGAATAACCGCAGCCAAATCTTTCACGTGGTAAAAGACTTCCTTAGGAGAGTACTTCCGAATTTTCTTTTCTCCATGAAGCTAGTCGAGGGGAAATTCCCCCGACACATCAACTGTGCTCTCGAGGACATGTCACCGGGGGCTGACGCTCGGGGAGGAAGGAGGATGAGGACTAAGAACAAGGCAAATACTGTCATCCCCATTTGCCCCGACATTTCCATATTCGCCGCAAACATCCACACCTCGAATTTTTCGTCCCCGACAAATTAGAAAGGACAGGAATAAAAAACATTAGCGCCGTTTTCGGTTTCTAACGCTATCTGTGCCATTATTTAGAAATAAATGTATAATTTTATCATTGGAATTGTATTATCTCTCTTATTAAAATGTTATTTTCTTTCCTTTTTAGGTAAGTGATTTCTTTAAGCTGTCATTTATGAAGTTGCAGAAGGTAAATGAGTATGTTCTTTTCATTTTTTATATACACGTGTATACTAAATGTAAAATAGTCGAATCCCGTTGTAACAAGGTGATAAAAAAATTGCTTTTTCTGAACAAATAAGAAAATATTAGATATAAAAAATGTATAATTCATTGAGTATTCAAATTCAATGTAATTGACTAATTGATAAAAATCTATTAAAGGTCTTTAAGGAATTAAACTGGCTAAAATTTATTAAATTTTAAATTTTAGTCAATTAAATTTTAATAATCACCCATTAAGTCTTAATAATCGATTAAATTTTAGTTCCATATGTCACCAAAAGTTGCTAAAATTGAAGCCAACTTGGTGACGCTTGTAACAAAATTTTTTAGCCAAGAATATCTTCAACATGTATTTTGGCGAGGTAACTTAGAAATCCTGTATTAGTCTCTCCACAGCTCTCTTAATCGAGGCGCAATGACTGATTTACTTCATGAACTACAAAAACAAATTCGACAGTTCCGTACGTCGCCAAAATTAACGCCAGCTTGGCGACCTTTGTAACAAAATTTTGTCACCAAGAATAACTCCAACATGTATTTTGGCGAGTTAACATAGAAATCCTCCATTAGTCTCATCACAGCTCTCTTAATCGAGGTGATATAACTGATTTGCTTCGTAAACTAATAAAAATAAATTCCAGATTTCAATACCTCCCACATGCTGCCAGGTGAAAGTTTTTTTTTAACAACATTCGTGGCATGTATATTCACAAAATTTGAGTACGTCCAAAGATTCCCCGTTTCGCCGACAAACTGTTAAATAATTCCGAAATAAAAATGACTTTTGCGTAGATTCTCGTCTCCATTAAAATCCATTTGTGTATGAACAACATCCACTCTCTTTGCATTTCGGGATAGAGCTCGAGACTTTTAAGTGCTGGATTTGTCAATTAAATGCCGGCCGAATTAGCTGCGGTAAAAGGGTTTTAGTGTGTGTTGGGGGCGAGATTATGGAATTATTCACTTTAAGGGGGAGAGGCGACGTAACTGAAAGGAGGGAGGGTATTCTATATTTTTGATTTCGGTCCTAATGTTTTCTTTCAGATATTCTATTCGTAATGTTTTAGGAGCGTTATATATTTGTTCGCATATTTACTTCATCGTGCCCTTGTGTTTCTGGCAGTAGTCTTTCTTTTATATTTCCATAATAGAATGTTTCTTATAAAGTAAAAATTTAAGTGTGTTACGTGCATAGGTTCCAATATGGAGTAATCAAACGGAGTTAGCTGCTTACTAACTTTATTTAAAAGCTTTATTGTAACGTCACGGAATCCTCGGGTAGCGAGTGGGTGTCAGCTTAGAAACAATAACAACGTTTATTCTTGATTAAAATGGAGTATGTACAAATTTTCCAAATGGAAATCACAGGGCTCAGGCGGGCTGGTGCGGACCTAAAAGTCCCAAGTTTAATTCGAACCTAAAAAACAATCTGCGGACAGGTGCTGACAGATACCGTTGTACAGGGATACAACTTGGTCTCCTTGAGTCCCGCAAAAACCAACCGCCGCAAGTCGAACCTCTGTTCGTTCTCTTCTCCTGAGAACTCTCCGGCCAAAAAATCCCGCCGGCTGACGTCACCTTTCGCCTCTTCGCATGGGCTTTTTCTTTCCACGTCGCCGTCCTGGTAGCCTCTGATTGGCTCTTTCGGTGGTGCCTCACTATCTGACATTTCGTTGTCCCGTCCGTCCTTCCGATTCACCTCGGATATCTCAAGGCGTGGTCGCAGCGAAAACCCTTTGTAGTGTAGTGTCAAAAACCCAGACAGTGTCACCCTGCCCTGGGCTTTAACAAAACATCTTTGTGAAGCCAATGGGGTGTAGCGACGTCACATTATAAAATAGTCCCCGAATTCTCGAATACCTGGATTTGAAATTACCTCTAACCGTAACTTATCATTACTTATTTCGTAGTTCGGGGGCTGATATTTATGGGCGGATTTAAAATTATTCCTCCTAAAAATATCAGCTTTAGGGTTACTAATAAACAATAACTTCCACATGTTAACACATTGTATGCGGGACACGTACAGTACGTTTTCTGACGACTGATACTTGAGCGCGGGTCACGTACTAGTATGGATTAGTGTAACAACATGGTTTGTTTGTGGGTACAAAAATAATGGTATATACAGGAAAACGAAGCCGAATGTTCTTGTCTACTACATAGATTCGGAAAAATTTAGACAAAAACTGGTTTTTACATTATTAGTTTTATGATTGCTCTTTTCATTTTTTTTATAATGTAAAAATGTTTACATATAATTCGAAAAAATTAAAACTATATACTGCTATTTCTATGTGATATTCCATATTTACGATACAATTATAAATTTATACACTAAGAAATATGTTTTTTGTTTACAAAAATTTTATGGTTTTTTATATATTTCTATTTATACATTTGTTTATATATTTCAAAATAAAATACGAAAAATTGGTTAAAAAATTAATTTTTTGATCTATTGAAATTTAACTTAATAACTAAATTGACGCGCGAAACATCAGCTCCCGGTACAATTCCGTTGCGAAATGTACCCGCACACAATGTGTTAAATAGCAATGACTTTTGCTCTCTCTCGCTGCTTGATCTATACAGACTCCAACTGAAAGGCGAGCTCTTTTTGCAGTTTTTGAAGTGTAGTACATCCGGAAAACTGCTGAAGAATACATTCTGGAAGCTTCTACAGCCTTCTCTCAGTTTCTTTGCAATATTAGGATTTTGATCATCCAATGAAATATCTCGTCAATTGCAAAATTAGTTTCAGAAATATAGGGTTTCCAGAAGAAAACCTGAAAATTAGGAATTTACAAATAAGCAGTTTGTGTTCTTTATTATCACGTGGTTAGCGGAACAATGGACAAATGGGTAAGGCGCTACTCTTGTACCTGAGTTCGTGGGTTCGAATTCCTCTTCTGGCATAGATATTTGTAGCAGTTGGGAATAGATTTAAAACACTTAAGTCTTGGTTTCTCTAGCCGTAGTGTAACAAAAAACTAGACCATAGCAGGCCAAACCTAACCAGCACGTGGTGTTATAAATTCATCGTGCTAAGTGACAAAAGTTAAACCACAAGTTAATTCCTCGTTCCGTGTTCCTAGAGATTTTACCTCTATTGTGATTTGTTAGTTCTCCCAAAATCTTATCGCGTTGCACTGCGAAGATCTCAAAAGCGGCTTTGCATATTTACAAGCCAAAACGCGAAGAAATAAATCATTCCTAAATGGGTTTTTCGAGCTTAAGCCTTCGAAATCTGAAGACTTTCGAAGTTTAGTTTTATGATAACTCCAACAGTATCTCTGTACTTCGTACACAAGAAAATTAAAAAAAAAATTAAAGAACAGATTTTTAACTACCGTGTGTATAGAATTCTTTGCATCGAACAAAACAGATCCTGACACTAACCAATATTTTAATCCTCTGTCCCACCTCGTTTAAAATTCCGGGTACAGAGGCGAGGGAGAAATTCGAATAATGAACGGGGGAATCAAATCTCGGTGCCTCATTCGGCTCCCTCAATCCCTCCTGTCAAAAACCCGCGCCATTTCTGACAAATTAAAAGACATAAATGAGCTCCCTCCCCCCTAAACGTCTTGCAAGGTATTTTCCGATATTCCAAACTCCCTCGAACGAACGTTTTCGGAGAATTAAAGAGTATTAAGCGGCGAAAGTTAGTTTTGTATGCTGCAGGACTTAAAGCAATATATTTGTTCCTAGTTTGTACGGGCTGGGTTCAGGAAAGGATTTTTTAGCCCTTAAATTTCATTTTGTGGATGAAAATTAAAATTTCTTTTGTACCAATAAAAATAATCTATCCGTACAACTGGTGCTTTTATACCAAAATATTATATATATATATATATATATATATATATATATATATATATATATATATATACTTTTTTTAATATTAGCATACTTACATTATAAAAATATACCAATACAACAAACATACTAAATGTCATTTGTATTAAATCTTATTGAAATTTTGAATTTTATATCGAATAGGAATTTGTTTTGTGCAACATATATACACGCTGATCACATTAAAATGAATATTCGGATTGACGTGTGATTAGACTGCTATCGAGTTCTGATTTCGCTGCCAATATGCGTTAAATAAATGTTCTTGACTGTCAGACGTTGAAGGACTGTTCAACGATGAGGCAACTATGTCCTTTTCCTTTTTACTTTATGACAAAACATAGAACACAAAAGCCAAAGCTACATCATTCGGATCGCCAACGTACCATACGCATCCTTTCGCTATACGCCCTCTAGAGGCCAAATACCACAAGAGTTACAAAAACTTGTATATACGTCCAACACAGTTAACTGATTCGCTTCAGGTAAAATAACGTGGTAATACTTCAAGTAAAATAGTTTGATTTCTACAAACTTGCACGTATCTGTCCAAATTGACGTTCTCTTCAAGGCCGTAGGCAGGGGGAGGGATCTGGGGGACTGTCCCCCCTCCCCCGAAATTTTGAAAGACTATTTTGTAGATAGACAATGTCCCACGACTGTGTATATATGAGCTATCTGCCTAGTTGTTCATGAACATGGACAGTTATGTTCTTTAACCGCTGATACCACAAAAGTCTTGCTGGGCTGCTCGCCGGAAATACAGTGCTTTCCCTTTCATTAATTGAAGTATCATTCACAGAGAAAATATGTCTTTCTCCCTTGTTCCCCCTCCGAAAATAATTTCTGGCTACGGCCCTGGTTCTCTTCAAACGTTAGTCTGAAGCATTCGGAAACATTTTCTTCTCAGTAGGGTCAGTTTTAAAAGTCTGTCTATCGGAAACAATTTATTGTTGTTTGGACCATTATATTGTAAGTGTAAATTGTGTTAAGGTTCTTTATTTTGCTTATAATCATAGAGGACAGCACCTGACATATTTTAAAAAAGAGTTGTATGTTATGATAGTGTTGTGTGTGCTTTCTGTAAGCTTTTAATGGCAGTATTTAAGGGTATCTTGTGATGCATTTGTAGCCTATGAAAATCTGTTTAGTTAGCCTAAAGGTTGACGGCATCTGCTCTTTTATGTTTACTATTTTACTGTGTAGTTGTGATGTTTCAGAAATAAATATTTAAAAGACATTAGCAAGTTTTGGTTTAAAGGCCTGCATATACTGGATCAGTTTTGGTAAAAGTCTGTCTTTCGGAAACAGTTTATTATTATGTACCTTATACCCGTTGTAGGATGCCAAATAAGTGGATGTATTCGGGTAATAATTCTTTTAACGATGAAAGACCGGAAAGTCATTATGATTCGAAAGTTTATATAAAATCTTCGAATTAAGGATGTTGAATTTCGAATTATCCACGATTCTTTAACAATGATTTGATGAAAAGTTCCAGGAACTGAGAGAAATCTTCGACTTTCAGACGTTTCTTTTATCCGAGAAGTTGTACTGTGTTATTAAAATCTGTGCGATTTTTTCTGTACATTACTTAGGGAACGGAGGGAAGTTTGTCCAGAAATCCAGGGATTTAGGAAATTCTGAGGATATCATTTTGCCAAGTCTAACTGTCATAGGATCGTAATAAATGTGATACAACTAATTTAATTCACTGTAACTTTTTTGGATTTGAGATGCAACAAAAGTAATGGTATCAAAGTCTGCATAAATGTTTGAAGTTTAAGCAATAAAGACATAAATAAAAAAATGTTTGAAGATTTTCAGTATTATTGAAACATATTTGAACAAGGTTCCCACGGTCCTTAAAAGTCCTTAAGAACTCCTTAATTTTAGCTTTCATTTTTAAGGGCCCTTAAAACTACTTAATTTTTATCAAAGGTCCTTAAAAACTCCTTAATTTTGAAATTGGAATTCTATCAATTTCTTCCATGGAAAGATATAAAATAAAAAGTAGCTGAATTTCAGAACTTGAAATAAAAAATTTCTGATACAAAAAAATAAATCTGTTGAACTTTTAAAATGAAATTATTTATGTATGTGAATTTGCACTTTGGTAATTTTTTTGTAAATAGTAAATAAATATTTGTTAAAGTTCATAAGATTCTGTTACATTTTGTAGCAAAAGTGCAGTATTAATAGTAAAGAAAATCCTCAAATACATATGTTGTCAGTATATTAATGTAGTAATTCAAAATTCCTTTCCTTGATATCCTTAAAAAATTATGAAAGTATTTTATAGTATTTTTTATGGTCACGAGCAAGAAAACTTATTTGACAAATAATCTTTCACATACTGAAAAGGTTTAAAGTATAAAGTCAGCCGTCCTTTTCTAAAAGCAGATTTAAACTAAACGAAGCATGGAGGGTGGGGGTTTTGTAGATATTTTAGTTACTTATGGAAGTTTAATTTTGTTTGGATTGAATGTAATAGAAAAGTCTAAAACTTTCTTCTTTCCCAGGCAACGTCGGGTATAATCAGCTAGTATATAAAAACATACATCAGTCATTTTTAAACCCTCAGAAAGTACTGTTTATTATATTGTATTTTATTCACAATTTGTTTTTAGTTTGATCACTCAAAAAACTGTAGATGTACATTTTCAAAATTAGTTTTTGTCAAATAGATTTATCGTATTAATTTTTATACATTTTTAAAAACTTAATTCTGAAATATTGTAGGGCATTTATTGAACATGCCTTGTCTGGTTCATAATCATTACAATATGTTCCTCGGGAAATAGGATTTATGTCGTTATGCCGTGTATTTCAAGTAGGTCCTTATAAAAAATTACTTTGGTCCTTAAAAAGTCCTTAATTTTTCTTCTGGAAAAAGAGTGGAATCACTGTTGAAGATTTTTAATACTTTTACAAAACGTATTTATCCTCGTTTATTTCTTTTCTTGATTGATATTAAACATCTTACAAAACCTAGTTAAAATATAAACATTTCTTTTTTTAAAAATTCATTCCCAGTCTGCATCTCTAATTAGAAAATTTTCTCCATTAACTAATAATATTGTTGGGCATTTCTTGAACATGCCTTGTCTGGTTCATAATCATTACAATATGTTCCTCAGGAAATAGGATTTATGTCGTTATGCCGTATATTTCAAGTAGGTCCTTATAAAAAATTACTTTGGTCCTTAAAAAGTCCTTAATTTTTCTTCTGCAAAAAGAGTGGGATCACTGTTGAAGATTTTTAATACTTTTACAAAACGTATTTAGCCTCGTTTATTTCTTTGCTTGATTGATATAAACATCTTACAAAACCTAGTTAAAATATAAACATTTCTTTTTTTAAAAATTCATTCCCAGTCTGCATCTCTAATTAGAAAATTTTCTCCATTAACTAATAATATAGTAGGGCATTTATTGAACATGCCTTGTCTGGTTCATAATCATTAAAATATGTTCCTCAGGAAATAGGATTTATGTCGTTATGCTGTGTATTTCAAGTAGGTCCTTATAAAAAGTTACTTTTGTTCTTAAAAAGTCCTTAATTTTTATTCAGGAATAAGAGTGGGAACCCTGTTGAAGAATTTTTAATACTTTTACAAAACGTATTTAGCCTCGTTTATTTCTTTGCTTGATTGATATAAACATCTCACAAAACCTAGTTAAAATATAAACATTTCTTTTTTTAAAAATTCATTCCCAGTCTGCATCTCTAATTAGAAAATTTTCTCCATTAACTAATAATATTGTAGGGCATTTATTGAACATGCCTTGTCTGGTTCATAATCATTAAAATATATTCCCCAGGAGATAGAGTTTATATCGTTATGCCATGTATTTGAAGTAGGACCTTATAAAAATTACTTTGGTTCTTAAAAAGTCCTTAATTTTTCTTCTTAAAAAAGAGTGGGAACCCTGTTGAAGAATTTTAATACTTTTACAAAACGTATTTAGCCTCGTTTATTTCTTTGCTTGATTGATATAAACATCTCACAAAACCTAGTTAAAATATAAACATTTCTTTTTTTAAAAATTCATTCCCAGTCTGCATCTCTAATTAGAAAATTTTCTCCATTAACTAATAATATTGTTGGGCATTTCTTGAACACGCCTTGTCTGGTTCATAATCATTACAATATGTTCCTCAGGAAATAGGATTTATGTCGTTATGCCGTATATTTCAAGTAGGTCCTTATAAAAAATTACTTTGGTCCTTAAAAAGTCCTTAATTTTTCTTCTGCAAAAAGAGTGGGATCACTGTTGAAGATTTTTAATACTTTTACAAAACGTATTTAGCCTCGTTTATTTCTTTGCTTGATTGATATAAACATCTTACAAAACCTAGTTAAAATATAAACATTTCTTTTTTTAAAAATTCATTCCCAGTCTGCATCTCTAATTAGAAAATTTTCTCCATTAACTAATAATATTGTAGGGCATTTATTGAACACGCCTTGTCTGGTTCATAATCATTACAATATGTTCCTCAGGAAATAGGATTTATGTCGTTATGCCGTGTATTTCAAGTAGGGTCCTTATATAAAATTACTTTGATTCTTAAAAAGTCCTTAATTTTTGTTCTGGAAAAAGAGTGGGATCACTGTTGAAGATTTTAATACTTTTACAAAACGTATTTAGCCTCGTTTATTTCTTTGCTATGTGATGAGGCGATTTAGATCAGTAATATAATTGATTCATTCATACAAGAAGTAAAATGCTCGGGATCTAAATCTGACCTCATCACATCTTTGTAAAAAGACAGAGGACCATAAAATTATATTCAACGGATATTGTTGTCTTGTACGGTGGTCTCGGGCGGGGTTCTGATCCCAGTCCCAGATTAGAATCCCGTCTCCGTACTTGACATTAAATAAGAATGTACCTTTGTGGAGTTATTTATGAGTCCCTAAGGGACAGTGCCCAATTAGAAGGTATAAGGTTTTCCACCTTGGCGGTCTCAAGGCGGGGTTTAAGCAGACCAATTAGATTCTTACAACTATCCCGATTGGACGGTAAGAATTAAGAGGGGACAAGGATGAAATTAATAAGAAAATTCTAAAATTTAGAAGGTGTTCGATAGTCGAGATGAGGATAAAGTCCGATGGAAGGTGTTCGGGAGTCCAGACGAGGAGAGAAGTCCGACGGAACGTGTTCGAGAGTCCAGTCAAGTCCGACGGGAAATGTTCCTGTATCAAATAGCACGACCGCACCCCAAACACCCAGGAGAAAGCCCCTGACCAGACCGACGGAAGATCCATAGATGTCCAATCCTGAATCAGTTATAGATACCCATCAACCAGCAGTGTTCCGGGCACACCATTTTAACTCACAAAGGTACCCCCCTTTTACACCATTTTAACTCCCAAAGGTACCCTCCTTTTACATACATTTTGAAATTCAAATTAGGACCTCTCTCTCTTATATTTACATAATTACTTAAGTATTGAAAAATTATTGTCAGAACTAATTGAGAAGGTGTTGATAAAGCATATTTTATGAAAATTAGAATCAGTTTGTGTGTACATAGATGTATATATATTATAATAAATTTACTTTTTTTATATTAAGCTAGTTTCGGATGCTGTTAATTTAGCTTTTAGTTTATTTTCATATCTTATGTCTGTAGTTTCTCAGAACCTGTGGTTAAATTTAGTACTAAAATACTTTTACACAACGCAATCAAAATAAAATCCCACTATACATTTGATCACAGGTTAATATTCAAATAAAAACGAGGACTACAAGACAATGAACAGAAAATTTGTATTATGAAAAAGTACTTTATTATAAGTTTAAAATATATTTCGGATTATTTTGCAATATTAACTTTTAAAAGTATTTTGGACTGTAGATATTTTTTATTAGCATTCCGAAAGCACAAACATAAGAGAGACAATTTAAAAACTTTATCTTCGTTCTCGGGTGCACCTCTGTTCGAGCAGAGTGATTTTTTTGTGTCTTTCTTTTGTCTGTCGTTGACTAGTAAAGATGTACGTTTTAGCAGCTCTAAAATAAAGTTTTAATTAGACATGTGCCGGTCTCTTCAATGTGGCCAGACTGCATCGTTATTACTGTTAGCTGCATAGCTTTCTCTTTACCCAGTAGCCCGGGCAATTAAAACAATAAGAGCTACATAATTATTGTGACTAGAGAAAATATTTTTGCGTATATATGCAGATAAATACAGGTTATTAAAATGATGAAGACTATAAGACAACTACTGAAAATTTGGAAAGTTTATTTCTATTAGGTGATTTTTGTGTTGCATGTTTCTATAACGGCTCGGGCCTCATAGACCCGGGACGAGTCCTCGTACTTTAATTTACGTCCCTATGGCCTTAAGGCTCTCCAGGCTTCTCCCGGTGGTGGTGGCAGATCGCGAGTACTGGGCCATCCCGCCACGCCCAGCAAGCGCCTGGAGCAGGTGCAATCCACGAGCAAAAGCAGAAGACTGGCAAGGGGAAGGAGAATTTAGAACCTCGCAGATTAAGACGTTATCGCACATCAAAATGTACATGTTCGTTTATAAGTCATTCCACTGGTGAAGAATGTGCAAATTTTATGTGTTACAGAGAAATTTTTCAACCGATTTATTTTCAGTTCAGGTTGACTTGGGATAAGACCTATAATCATTTGGAAATATTCCACTATCACATCATACCAGAATTTCGCGTAATTTCCAACAGAAAAAGGAATCAAACTGAACCTGCTGATTTTTCAACACGTACATGTGGTATGTGTAACGCCTTTACATGTGTCTTGATGATTCAATAGTAGAAGAAATCATTAAAATCGATTTTTTTTCTTTTGATATGTTAAAGATAACAATGATTTTGTCTTCACATAATTTGTTTGATGATTCAGTAGTAGAGGAAATAATTATATACGATTTATTATTTTTTATAGAAAATTGCAATTTTTCTTTTGATATGTAAAAGATAACAATAAATTTGTCTTCAATAATGTATTTAATGATTCATTAGTAGAAGAAAACATTATAATTGATTTATAAATTTTTTTTATAGAAAATTGCTATTTTTCTTTTGACATTTAAAACATAACAATGATTTTATTTTGGTCACATAATATATTAACATTATTTTAATCTAATTTTGATTTGCAATAATTTCTTATGAGAAACCAAAAGAAAAACGAAGTCTTCACATCATCCAAAATTTTATCTCACCCCTCTAATTTTTTTCTTTTTTAGAAAAAAAAAAATTACGTGGGCTGTTTTATTAGCTGCTATCTTGGTTGCAAATTCACTTTATCAGATTGTGGCGTATTTCCTTTCAATTTATGGTTTCGTTACATAAGATGAAAATAATTAAAATTCTCCTTTTTCTCACTAGGGAATACTTCTTTTCTTGAAAAGAGAAAAAGAAAAGCAAGAAAACGCCGCGAAACTTATACAGTTTGAAATTGCACTTGTCACTCTGTCATCGCCAATTCACTTCCTCGTATTTTTTTCTCTCCCCTGCCTCCCGTCGATTATCAAACGCCGTCCAAAGCTGTTGCCACCCTCACCATATCTTAAAACAGCCTATAAATTCCCCTCCAGTTTTCCCAAAGCATGTCGCGGACCGGGGAAAAGAACACAGCAACAGCGAACTTTGATAAATGAACCTCGGAACCGGAAGTGACATTAAAGGTGAGAATGGAACAGCCAACCACCTCCAGTCTTTCAAAACTCGTATACAGCAGCAGCAGCGGCAGAATCCCTCAACTCCCCTTTTCAGAAGATCGGCTTTTCTGCTGTTTATTCCGAAGAATATAGTCTGAGTTTCGGCTAAAGTTATGCTTTTCAGACCGAAGAATTGCAAGGGATAGAATAAAAGAGCAAGGCCAGAGATTGGAGGAGAGAGGGAGGGTGGTCGGGTGGGACAGGGGGGGGGGAGGATTCTAAAGGGGTTGCCGAGAGTCATTAGCAGACGATCTTTATACCGCTGCTCCCGCTTAAAACGGTCATCATTAATTTGAAACACCGCGGCGTCGTGTTTTGTGCGAGAGGTTAAACGCTTCCCAAAATGTGTTCGTAGCCATCTTTTCTTCTAAGTGTTGCGAATGGTGCAGGGGGAAGCCTCGCCCAGACAAGAAAAGGGGTATTTATTGGGGTGGTGCGCAACTTCTATTCTTGGCAGCCTCGCGTAAAATTACAGAGTGCGTCTTAATTTTTGCTTCTCCTGCACCCATTTTGACACTCTCTCTGGTTCCTAATTAAGAGAAAATGGCTTTAGAATTTTGTTTGCGAAATTTTGGCTCTTCGCTGAAAGAGATTGTGCATTTTCGAGTAAGACAATAATTACAACTTACTTAATTATGAGTTTAAAACTCGTCTGCTTTTTTTTCTTTTTTTAAATCTCGTTTGTTGATATGTTTTGCTTTATCGTTTTAAATAATTTAAGAATAATTTTTGCTTTCAGATGGGGAAAAATGTTGCCAATTTTTATACTTCGACGTGTATAATTTAGGTATAATTTATTTTTTTTTTCTCTGAGATATGCCGATTTGATACGTTACAATCATATTGCTAAATTAATTTTGTGCTTCATTAATTTTAATCGAGATTAGTTGTCAGCTGTTTTAAATTAATGATAAAATCGTAAAGGAAAATTACACTTTTGTCATGTTGAAAACGGTACCTTTTGTTGCTTTTACTTTCTTTTAATTACTGAATAAAATATAGTTTAAACAAACTAAGTCAAGTTAACTTTGTACGTGCCAGTTTCATTAGTTTTCATGTAGTAAAAATAGTAGACCATTGCACTCCAAATATAACCAAGTTAAGGTATTTAAAGTTGCGCTGTAGAAATTAGTTATAAATCTTATGATTTAAAATAGGATTTTCTTATTTATCTGCTCATATTTATTAATTATATAAATTTTGTATGTTATAATTTGTAATTTTTAAAACCGAATGGGCAGCCCTTGCACATTTTTAACGGTTTCTAAAGGTAAAGTTTTTAATACTTTACTCATTGGCCAGTTTCCGCACCCCCAAATCAGTTTTGGTATAAACGCGAGAAAACAGTGGGTTCATCCAAAGAGACACTGAGGCGCGTATCCAATAAAAGCCAACTGGTCGAAAAACTTAGTTACTAGTGATTGCAAGTCCGAACTGATCATTGGTACTGTCCAGTTCTTGCACCTCTAAATCAGTTGTATAGACGCGAGAAAACAGAGGGTTCATCCAAAGAGACACTGAGGCGCGTATCCAATAGGAGCCAACTGGTCGAAAAACTTAGTTACTAGTGATTGCAAGTCCGAACTGATCATTGGTACTGTCCAGTTCTTGCACCTCTAAATCAGTTGTATAGACGCGAGAAAACAGAGGGTTCATCCAAAGAGTCACTGAGGCACGTATCCAATAGGAGCCAACTGGTCGAAAAATTTAGTTACTAGTGATTGCAAGTCGGAACTCAAAAAGTGACGATTTCGTATTTTCATTATATTTTCTATATAAAATATCTTAAATTCCTGAGAATTAAAATATTTTTTAATATTGATTTTTATAATAAAAATTTACAGAATTTATAATAGTTTTTCGAATATAGAATGACAAAAAAGAACACAGAACTAGTTGTGATGATCTAATTTTTACTGAAACATTTATTTTACTGGTATATCTGAGGTGTCAATTTTATAAATAATAATCATTTTATAAATTAATGTTAGATGGGGGAGACTTTTCATGTAGTAAAGTATTAGCTGCAGATATACTAAGTCAAATTTTGATCTATTCAAAATTCAAAATATTTCAATACGCTCTCGCTATTTTTAGAACTTTTATCAATAATTCTCAACACTTTCATCAAACTTTGAAACATTTCGTGCCCTTAAATTAATCATGTGTTTAGTTTTCAAAGATTAAGTCCTACAACAAATTGCCCAGACTCCCCATTATCTATTATCAATTTTTAAAATTCATATTCAAAAGTTATATCTTCGATCTACTGATTAAACTGAGCCTCAAGGTTTTCGCCATATTTGATCACGTGTTTATAAAAGCTTGTCTTGGTAATTTGTCAGCTCGTTATCTCCTCTGATGCAAGTTAAAATGTTCTTATCAATCCTGACTTTCGCCATCTTGGAAGGACGACGACCATTCGATTTTCCATTAAACAACCAACTCCTCGTACATTTTTAAAAGGAGTTTTGATAAGTATTGATACGCGAATATTTATTTAAGTTTTGTTTATAAATTACCATCAGACAGTAAATGTTTTGCTTTGGATGTACAAGGTGCATTGCTTCGCCACGAAAAATCAGTCTTGCTTAATTTGTTGACAGTTTAACGTAAACAGTCAATCACCAACTTGTAAAGAGATCACGTGTCGGTCGTAAAGTTAATTGCGGCTTTTCTATGCGGTTGGTTTGAGAGAACTATTTTTAAAACAGCTGAAAAAAATGATTCGATGAAAGCTACATCCTGGGTTTATACGTTATCTATTCAGGAAGTTTTAGAATTTTCTGTGTCAAAATTATATTTCTGTATCGCTCATAATGCAGATATTGCTATTAACACAATGTATGCGGTACACGTACTAGTACGTTTTATGACGATTGATACTTGAGCACAGGTAACGTACTAGTACGGGTTAGTGTAACAGCATGGTTTGTTTGTGGGTACAAAAATAACTGTATATACAGAAAAGGAAGCTGAATGTTCTTGTCTACAACATAGATTCTGGAAAAATTTAGACAAATAAAAACTATCTTTTACATTAGTTTTATGATTGCTCTTTTAATTTTTTTATAATGTAAAAATGTTTATATATAGCATAATACGAAAAAATTAAAACTATATACTACTATTTGTATTTGATTTTTCATATTTACGATACTATTATAAATTTATCCACTAAAAACATATATTTTGTTTACAAAAATCTTATGGTTGTTATTTATATATTTCTATTTGTATATTTGTTTCAGTATAAAATAAAAAAGTTGGTTAAAAAAGTTAAATAATTTTCGATCTATTGATATTTAACTGAATAACTAAACTGACGTGCAAAACGCCCGCTTCCGGTACAATTCCGCTGCGAAATGTACCTGCACACAATATGTTAACGAGACACGAAGCATTTGAATTCGAGAAAACGAACAATAGATATAATCAAATTTTAAATTCTATAATTTTAATAAAATGAATATAAGAACCTTTTTTAGACTATATGTATGCTAGACGACCAGACAGATGTAGTCCTTTAACGCTGTAAATCAAAAAGTGTAAAATGTTTTTAAATAAATTATAAATTGGACCGTTTTGATGGAAAAGAAAAGGAAAATTATTGAAGTGTAACGTACTGGGAATAAAGTAGGCTAGGTCGTCAATGAAACAGGCTAGAAATTTAGGTATTCTGGATTAAATATTTTATTCAGTAGAATAAATTATGTACAGCTATGTACAAATTCAGGAGGATGTTAACATTCAGTGATATCGTACAGAGATAATATTCACACACAAGGATGCGTGGGATACCGGAACAGTATGGCTAGGGCTTCCAATCACAAGAGTTGGGAACTAATTAGTGCCGGGACTAATGCTGACACGATCACTCCGTCTGTCGATTAGCACAGTTGGCTTTCACAGCAAGGTTCGGAAGTTCCGAGTGCGTACCACGCTGGGATTCGTGAAGAAAATCTCAGGATGCAAGACGATCCGGATTCGAGAGCAAAGTCACTCTCGGCTGCCTACTTCTATGCAAGAAGTTAACTAAAAATTAGCAGATAACGGGGAAGGAATTCCCAAGTCGAAGGTTGACTTTCTAGCAACAGAGACGCTGGCGGTCTCTAAAAAAACAAACTCCAGACACGGAGATACGAGCGGTCCTTGAGCGACCAGGCTCTATCAGGTAGAAGCCTCGAGAAGAACAAAAAGCCCCCGTTCTAGTCCTGTCCCTCCTTTTATAGCGGCACTCGCTCCCTTTTTATCGGTCCTTCGAGAAACTTCCAGAACCAGGGTGACGTAATCTTGCGGTTGCGCCCAAGTGTCCGATCACCTGTTATGTTCCCAGATGTGGTAGAAAGGCAGTTTCTCAAATCCATCAACTTAACCAACTTAATGGCCTTTTTGTAACCGCTAATGGGCGGCAAGGTGCACTCTAATTATGTACACACTTTTCCCAGCAACGTTCCATTTAACAGGTTACAATGCCCAGACGATGAGGAGCCGGCAACGAACAGTTTTCAATTAAGGTGCTTAGACCACCTGGTTCTATTCGAGGCTAATCGTGAGTCCACGGCGAAAGGTCACCTTCGGGCTCCTCGCTGTTTTGGGGTCATGCAACGGATCGTTACAGAAGGAAAAAAATATTTTAAAAATACTCGACGGGAATTGCGTTCGGGAAACTCGTAAAGTCCGCACATATAAGGAGCGGCAGTGTCTGGGATACCGAACGGGGGATAGAATGGGTTGCATTGCACCTTGGAAGAGCCTCCCCATTTGTCAAATTATTTAACCTTTTACTTTCCTGACTGCAATCGTCGTGGCAATTCAGTGCCAGCCGAAAATCCTCTACATTTCTACTTGTTTTGGGGAGAATTAGAATCTCGTTGTTATATTTACTCCTGAAAGAATAAAAGTAATTTCCAAGGTTTTCGTGACTGTGATCCTTCTTCAAGCTACCTGTTCACTCGAGAACATCGAAATTGTAATAGTACTCTTCCCCACTTTCAAGCATCCCTGTTTTAAACAAAAACACATCCTGTTTCGAAATTTGGAAAGTCGTACTGCCGAGTTCCAGAACAATCGAATATTATTACACCAAAGACGATACTACATATTAAACTAGATGAGTATTGATTAATTCTGGATTATCCGAAGTAGGTTCGGTCCCAATTACTTCGAATAATCGAGGTTCTACTGTACATAAAAAACCCTTGTAATATACTGACATTATCTCATTTTTTCCCATTAAAAAAAAAAAAGAGAAAACAAAGAAAAAAGAAAACAAAGAACGAACGTTGGCCGGATTGAAGATCAGGGTGCCTCCGCCAACGTGGCGATAAAGCTCTGAGCATGGAAGCCTAACATTTTCTCCTGATTTCGCCGTGTCCAAACAATCTGTATCTATATTTTAATTTATACTATATCTGTATCCAGCTGTCCTTGTGGAATCTGTTTCTTATATATTAAATGCGCGTAATGCTTAAAAATATTAGATATAATGAGCCATTAAAGGCTCACTATAGCTAATTTTTATTAATTCGGAGCTGTTGGCTTTATAAATTGTTGAAGGATTAATTGCCCATAAATATAAATGCCCGCTTTCTCAGTGGTTTTGATTAATTAAGAAGATGTATATAATTCTATTACAATGGCGCATTCTACATCAATTAAAGCCCAAATAGCAAGGGATACAATGTTGTTCGAATGAAACACCTTTGTGTTTTAGTAAACATCGCCAATAATTACACCAAATTTGCAAAGGGGCACCCTATTCTTCAATAGTACCCGAACGTTATTTACGACTTCCTTAGAAAAGAGTATAAATATCCTATTTTCAATCAACAGAAGTAAATATATACAACCAACTTATTTATTTTATAAATGCGTTTCTAAGAATGGAATATTTCATAAATCCTTCATTTTCGTGGTCGTATATTATCTCCATCCAGAAAAGAATCGTAAACATTCATCTCTTTAAATTTTATCACTTGACTTGTGTAATTTTCCGTTCAGCACTACGCACTTATCAACAAGTTCTTGGAATAAAACAGTTTTTTTTTTTTTTTCCGTCTTAAATCCATTCCTTCTTTACAAGGGAACACGTGGTCGGCCGTAAATCACTCGTTAAATCAACATTTTATCCGGTATTTAGGTGACTAATACGAGTTCGCAGTCTGCAAATCTTGTGCAATGCGAACTGCGATAATCGTTTCACTGCAGCCAATCACTCGTCGACTAGGAAAATCGTCTGCTATGAATTTAAGTGGCGGCGTATGTTTGAGCTAAAATTTTTATCTTTTTCTAACTTTTTTTTTCTAAAAATGATATCATTTGAAACAGTTTTTTACTGATTGCAATTAAAAAAAATTGACTCTAAAAAATAAATTCTACTTTGCTGTAAATCTTACTTCTTAAAGTTTTAAAAATTAATCCTTCATATTATTTATAAATATAAATAAATAAATAATTTAATATATATATATATATATATATATATATATATATATATATATATATATATATAGAGAGAGAGAGAGAGAGAGAGAGATAGATATAGATAGATACAGATAGATACATATAGATAGATAGATACAGATAGATACATATAGATAGATACAGATAGATACATATAGATAGATACAGATAGATACATATAGATAGATACATATAGATATAGATAGATACATATAGATAGATACATATAGATAGATACATATAGATAGATACATATAGATAGATACATATAGATAGATACATATAGATAGATACAGATAGATAGATACAGATAGATAGATACAGATATAGACAGATAGATATAGACAGATAGATACAGATAGATACAGATATAGACAGATAGATATAGACAGATAGATACATATAGATAGACAGATAGATATAGACAGATAGATACATATAGATATAGACAGATAGATATAGACAGATAGATATAGACAGATAGATATAGACAGATAGATATAGACAGATAGATATAGACAAATAGATATAGACAGATATATATAGACAGATAGATAGAGACAGATACAGATAGACAGATACAGATAGACAGATACAGATAGATACAGATACAGATAGATACAGATAGATACAGATAGATACAGATAGATAGAGACAGATAGATAGAGACAGA
The DNA here is from genome assembly GCA_032207245.1 of Pardosa pseudoannulata. Lineage (NCBI taxonomy): Eukaryota > Metazoa > Arthropoda > Arachnida > Araneae > Lycosidae > Pardosa > Pardosa pseudoannulata. Next base: position 97,209,416 of record CM063510.1, read on the forward strand.
TAGATATAGATAGATAGATACAGATAGATAGTTAGATACAGGTAGATAGATACATATAGTTATACAGATAGATACATGTAGATAGATACAGATAGATATACAGATAGATACATGTAGATAGATACATATAGATGTACAGATAGATATATCTATGTGTATATATAGATAGATAGATACATAATGCAAGGTTGGTTGACTTTTAAGATATTTTATTTTACTAAATAGATACTGGGTTTTAAATTGAGATTCATTTTGTGTCCATCAAATTTAATTGAAAATATTAGGTAGTTTGTTTTTTATTATATATGATGACGCATAAAGATTTTATTTACAATTAACTTTTAGTTAGAATCTACTTATATATATATATATATATATATATATATATATCTCCTCATAAAAATCGCAAAATGTGTGTAGGTGTATAAATAATTTAAAATAATCTGAATAAACAGATAGAGATATGCAAATCCGTTTTCTGAGCACGTCGAATTCTTCAAATTCATCGAATAAAAGTAACACGATCTGCAGTCTCTGTTGATTTCGCCTCACCTCTTTGGAAATTATTTAGAACGCCATATTTTTAAAAATCTACCAGCACCCGTTGACATTAGAAAATTTAATTTAACCCAATTTCTAAAGCTTCCAAACGACTGCTGCTTTCGTAGTTAGTTTTCCTTTCAGCTCGTAGTCTCTTTATAGTAACGTCCTTAATCAGTTTAGTGTAATTTCTTTCAAAAGATCTGTAGCATCAGACGCTTTGGATACAACTTAACATCTTGACTTATGTATATTAAGGAAATACATCGCGAATGCATTTTATGTTACTGAATTAATTCTGAACTTTTGATGTTTGCAATTGGGGGAAAATTATATTCGTAACATACTTGCAGGCAAGTGTAAAAATATTTTGTTCGCCTAGTGTTTGAGAAAGAAAAAATTAATACTCAATAAAAAACATGTACAAATATGTCTTGATTAAATAATTTTTATACAATTAAATGCTTAAGGAATACAACTGGAATATCATTTGTAGATAAGGAAGACTCCTCAACTCGGGGTAGGCCCTAAAAAAAAAAAAAGTCGTCTATCTTCCTTTTTCTCGTGTCGCTCCAAAAAAGTCCATCTCGAAAGCAACGGATACCAGCAGCATTCACCCTCTTCTCTCTTCTGGTAACAATCTTGTTCTTTAAAAAAGTCAGACTGCCCCGCGAAGAAAAAGAAAGGGGTCCACTCAAGAACGGAGGGGTCAGAATCCCGCCAAACCAAAGGGCTCATTCTTTTATTGGTTGGTAGAAGTATGAAGTTCCTTCTAGTTCAAACCGGTCCTGTTTTCGTATGTCTTTGACGATGGCTCATGGGAAGAGGTGAAAAAAGCAGAGCCGAATGTAACTTATTGTTACAGCAAGAAAGCAGACATTAATGTAGAGCAGCGCTTTCCAAGCTGTGGTACACGTACCATTGTGTTACGTGGACCACATGTAAAAAATAATAAGAGCATATATAAAGAACATTATATCAAAAAATATAATAGAAACATTTTTCCTATAATTCATAAAAATTATTTTAATATTTTTTTTTACTAGCACGAATTAGTAGACTTTTCTTCTGACCTCTCTCTCCGTAAATCTTTCCCGCTCTCCCTCTCTCTCTCTCTCTCTCTCTCTCTCTCTCTCTCTCTCTATATATATATATATATATATATATATATATATATATCCCTCTTCATCTTTTTCTATATGTATTATATCTCTATATCTCACTCTAATATGTCTCTCTCTCTTTATATATATATATATATATATATATATATATATATATATATATATATATATATATATATATATATATATATATATATATATATATATATATATATATATATATATATATAAAGTAAAAGTAAACTAGATCGGCAAACTGATGTAGGAACCCTAAAAAACCCTAAAAAAGACGACCCTCATTAAGGCACAAGAAAATTATCAGGGGTTTTCAAATCTTAAGTCAGGGACAAAACCCCCGTATCCCTTTGCTTTCCCCTTTGTAACCCTTATTTTAAATTGACCACTGGAGCTACAGTTCACGTTCTCAGGAAGGGGGTCTAACCAATTACAGCTTTATACTGCCCTATTGACCAATTTAAGAAATTCCAGAACAAAAAGGAAGATACACCCTATCGGAGACAGATTTTCACAGAGATTGTGACAGAGGTTTTCACACAGATGTTGACCAAATTGTTTTGTTACTGAATTATCTAAAAAAAAAAAAAAATAAATAAAAATAAAATAGGGAAATAATCCCTATCATAGGAGTATAATTAGTGTCTCAACTGTCGACTAAATCTGTATAAATAAGTGTGAAAAGAAGCAACAAAGCTTCACGTAGAACTTTGTTCTTCTGTTCTTGGTGTCACGACTGAGTTTTAATTAGGTTAATCTTTGCCGTGCAACTAAAAACAATAGGGGCTTAGTTTTCAAGAGTAACTTGCTGATTAAATTTCGCTGTGTTGCCTATATATGTTACAGTAAGTTTATAATCTCAGTGAGTTTATAATCCAGCACGACTTTTACTTGTTTCGACGTAATTTGTCTCATTATGTGATGGGAATGCATGGTCACCCTATAAAATGTATCTTGCAAATATATAAACACACCCGCTATGAGAAACTTCACGAAATACAATCAATTTTACAGAGTGGTACAATTTAGCATGATGTATAGCCAAGTGGTACGTGAATGAAAAATAGGTTGAGGAATGCTGATATAGAGTGTGGATGATACGGTGGCATACAAGTGATACAGGAAATTAAAGTATGTAACAAACATGGAAGCAATAGAGGATTAACCTCTTAACTGCTGCACTCGTATATATACCTTCACAGTTAATGCGTTAAACGCCTCATATGAGCCAAACGCTGGCCGATTGGTTAGGGCGCTGATCATCGGTACTGGAATTCGTGGGTTCGAATCCCACATTGGCATGGATGTTCGTAGCCGTTCGGAATCGGCTTTAAGCAGAAGGTTCCGGTCTCATTAGCCCTCGTGTGCAAAACAGTAGACCGTAGCGCTCCAAACCAATCAATCAAAAGCATCATATGAGTATGGATATACCTTTTGGGCTTTACATGCTATATAACAGGGGTGACCAACTTGCGGCTGGCGAGCCACATGTGGCTCTTGGGAGGATTATATGTGGCTCTCGATGAATGTACCCGAGTTCCCTTGTCATTTTTGTGTTATTATATTTTAAAAAATTATTACAACTGATGGTGCTCCGGCAATGCTGGGTAAAAAAATCGGTCTTATTGTGGGCTTTTAAGAGATGATTCTCAAATTCCGCAATTCATACCGATTCACTGCATAATTCGCCGATAACATCTCGTTACAAAATATTTAAAATATCCTGATGTTATGAAAACAGTTTAACACTTTATAAATTACATTCGTACCAAAGCAAAAAATCATCGATAATTAAAAAATTTCCTTGAAAAATGAAAGGACGAAGAACTTTTGAATGAAATTCAGTAAATATAATTTCCGTAAAAAAATTTTTTTTAATAACTTTTTTGCATACCTTTTAAATACATATGTGATAATTTTAAATTTAATCATCGATTATTTTTTGTTGCAATGAAAATTTAATCACCGGTATTAACAACAAATTCTATCTACCTCCAGGTTGTAGTAGAAATTATAATTTCATTCATTTACTTCCATTAATTACTGTGGCACAAAAATTGGGACGAACTTAACGATAATTTCGACATAGCTAAAAAAACTGAATTATCTTTCTAAATGAATTCAACGTGATTCTAAACTGAATTCACAGTATCAGGAGATTTTAGAGGAGTATGAAGATATACAAATTATTGAGCGTGTACCTGGTAATTCTCAGCCTAAAAACATTTTTTTACCTTCCTCATAAGGGTACTTGACAATTCTGGAAAATTAAAAATTTTACTGAACCCGTCATATGACGGGCTATATGCTAGTAATTTATATAGAACTAAACGTTTGGATACAGTCGTTAAAAAGTTATACTATTGCTATAACTAATTGTGTAGTTTTTCGGAATTGCTTTCAAGCAGTATATCCCTATCTTATGAACTTAAACTGTATGACCTAACTAAAGTTACCTAGAATGAGAGAATAAATTATCAAATTATTATAACGAAATCAATAACAAAAGTAATTTTTAAGTGAAATTACAATATTTTAGCCGAATTCTACTGGTAGCTCCAACAATACGAATTTGGGGTCAAAAATTTTATTTATCTGATATACAGCACATATTTACTTTCTCCGTTTGGCATTCCTATATGTTCTTAAAAGTTGCCAGATTTATTATGAGAAAGAAAAATTTATTTCCTTACGGTGTTCTCAAGTATCGTATTTCTCTCCGAAACACGTTTCCACGCAGAGAAAATGTTGCTTTCAGAATCGAAATTAATAATTCCGGTTCAGCATTATTTCGACCCTTTTCTGCCGCCGTTATTCAGACGCGCCAACCACGAATTAAGCAGAGCCCACCATTTTCGTCTGCGTTCGCGCGGCATAAACGGCGGCATCAGCATTTCGTGACAAAGCAAGAGCGAGCAGCTCCGCATTTCCCGGCTACTTTTCCCCCATTTCTAGACGTGCGGCCGGAAAACAACTCAGCATTGCAAACGATGGCGAGTTCCTTCTACGGTATTGGAGAGACTAATCCCAATTTCCGATATTTTGCGTTTCCGAATGTTGAAGGGGAAGGATTTTGGTATAACTTCTAATTGATGACACGAGAACAAATGATTATAATAAAAGTATTTAAAAAACATAATTTTAAGGTATGAATATTATTAATTCTATTATGTAAAACAAATAATTAGTAAACATTACAAAAATTTACGGATTCTATGCTTTGAATTGTATTGGTATATATAAATAAATTCTGTACAATATCGAGACGTTTGGCATGATTAGTTGAAATCATAGGTATATAAACAAATAACTTCTTCCAAACGTTTATTTATTTAATTATTAAGTATAAAAATATTCATTTTTCATTAATCAAGCAATATGTTTTTGTGTCTGCTTTCGATCCTTTGTAATAATTGATAAGCAGCTAAAAATTACGGATTCTTTTCTTTAAAATGCATTGCTTTTTAAATTCTTAGCAAAATCCAGACGTCCAGACAAGCGTAGTTAAAATCATAGGTATATAAACAAATAATTTCTTTCAAACTTATACACGTACATTTTTTTAATTACTAAATATAAAAAATTATTCATTCTTCTTTAATCAGGCAATGTGTTTTATGTCTGCTTTCAATCATTTGTAATAATTGAAAAGCAGCTAAAAATTATGGATTCTTTAAAATTCATTGCTTTATAAATTCTGTACAAAATCGAGACGTCAGGCAAGCGTAGTTAAAATCATAGGTATATAAACAAATAATTTCTTTTTAACTTATACACGTACATTTTTTTAATTACTAAATATAAAAAATTATTCATTCTTCTTTTAATAAACTCAGAGTTACCAACGATTCCGGATTCTGCGGAATTATTCCGCATTTTAGCTAATGATTACGGAATTACGGACGTTGCTGCAAAAATTACGGAAAAATCGAAAATTTTGTTATCAAAAGAATTTTAATAAGGAACAGTTAGCTTCTGGAAAATGTACAATGTTGGCCCTAAACCAAAATACTGAGATTTCTTAATAAAATTATTTTGGGAAAATTCACTTTGCTTCTTTTAAATAATTTCTGCTGTACGGTTATTTTGTGTATATGAACTATGTCTACAAATTTGCATTTTTATGGTAAGTCTGCATTTCTCCTATCAGGAAGTGTGTCCAGTTTTTTTTTTTTTTTTTAAATTTCTATTTTTATGAAAATGCTTTCAAATTTTGATATTTTTGTAAAAATTTGTTTACTAAAACACTTTTAAACATAGATTTTTGTTAAGGGTCCATTTTTTTTTTCATATTGATTTTTTCTGAAGAGTCCAAAAGTGGACTCAGTTTTTTTTCTTTTCCCTGTATATGTATTACTAAGTTTCGTGAAGGTTAAAATTGAAAATTATTTGCTAAGTTTTAAATTCTTAATTTTGAAAATTATATATTTTTCATCTGGTGCACTGTAAATTGCTTAAAATTTTTATTTATATTTTTCGTGTTTTTCTTTTTTATTTTTTTTATGAGATGGTGAAAAGTACTGGGGAGGGGGGGGGGTAGTTCATCAATGTTGATTCCTGATTCCATTGGTTGGAGGTTGGCAACCCTGTTAACTAAGGTGTCCTTATAATATCGGCTTTCGATCATTAGTGATACTCGAAAAGTAGCTACAAAAAGTAGCAAAAAATTTAATCATTTTTTTCTTGCAAAGATATATCTAATGACAAAATTAGTTATATGAGCAAATTCGTCTGCTTTTGGGGGAAATATTAGCAATCAAAACGGATTCAATGACTACTGTAATTTGAATAGGTTGTAATAGGTGTAATTTGAATGGGAAAAGAGAGAGAATAGAGAAATATTAACTGAGAGTTAGAGAAGAAAAAAAAGTGCGAGAGAAATATTTATAAAAGTAAAATATTAAAAGTAAAATATTTATAAAAGAGAGAGATAAAAGCAGAAATATAAAAGCGAAATGGAGAGAAATAAAAGCAGAAATATAAGAGAAATGGAGAGAAATAAAGCAAAAATATAGAAGAGATAGAGTGATTTAAAAGCAAAAATATGTAAGAGAGAGAGATAAAAGCAGAAATATGAGAGAAGGAGATATAAAACAGAAATATATGAGAGAGAACTTAAAGCAGAAATATGTAAGAGAACTTAAAGCAGAAATACATGAGAGAGAGATAAAAGCAGAAATAAAAGATGTAAGAGAGAGATATATAAAAGCAGAAATGTGTAAGAGTGCAAAATAAAGGTGCGTTATTTACTCATAGCTGTTAATATGAGAACAAACCCAAAACCTTGCAGGCTTTCTAATCTTTTGATTCGAAAGTTGCTGCGAGTGTTCTAAATTCTATGTTTGGCTACTGTGCATTGATGTTCCACATTATGTTTTGATCGTTCCAAGGTAGAAGTAGCGAATTTCACACTACTAGGTACTGTGTAAAAATCAAAACCTTGACTGAAATGTATGAGAGAGAGAAAAAAAAATAAAAGCAGAAATACGTAAGAGAGAGGAAAGCAGAAATAGATAAGGGAGAGAGAAAAAATAAATATTAGTGAGATGGAAGGAAATATAGAAATAGAATAAATTGAACACAAAATGAAAAATACAAAGTACATACATCAAAATTTCAGGGAATAATTAATATACAACCTGTCAGGTTGTATAGCATAATGCTCTTTGTGTTAGTTATCTGTTGCAGCTATTCTCAGCTCACAATTCGGATTTAAAATTATAAAGCCTAAAGTTTGAATAATCATGCATCCCTTCCGCATAAATGGAAGCATATGAATGTCCTATTGTGTACGAAACAGCGTCTTATTCACTTTCAGTCAATGGAATTTAAATGCAAATGGCTCAGGTCGTACCTTAAGATTAATACCACCTTTCAAAAGATCCGCGAATTTTCCGACAAAATGGCGAATCACGGCAAACGAAGTTTAAGTGCACAGCTACGCGTATTTTTATGTTTTAAAGATTCTTCAATTCTGTTTTGCTCTTCCAGGATCTAATATCTGAAAGGTTTTTTTTTTATTAGAGAATATTTAGTGAAGTTACGTAAACTCGATTCAAATTTGAAATTTCGGTATAACATATACATTTTTTTTTTAATTTTGGTTTTAGTTTATATAAATATCAAAAGGTTTTCTTTAATTTTAACGTAAAAACAAACATAAACATATAAAAGTCTTTGTGTGGTAAGAAAAAATTCCATTTGTTGTGGATAAGAAAAAATTGATGTGGACACCTCCAGACTTGTTTCTACACCTTTTGTATTATACGTGTTTTTTTTTTCTTTTTTAATTTTGTATGATGTGACATCGAAATTTTTATTTGCCCAATTCTCTTCAACATTCAAGAAAGTTTTCGTTTCTCGAGGTAATCGTGTTGATAGTACATCTCAAGTACTACTCTCTGGCGGCATTAATATTCGTTGAGATATTTCGTTCTAAACCGAAATACTTCGATTACAATGCTTCTTTCACTCCATTCAAGGTTGAATAAACAATAAAAACTCAGAATTAATCTGTACATTTATTAGAATTTTTGTCTTCAAGCGCTGTTCTTCGGTACCGGAGTTCGCGGGTTCGAATCCCGCTACTGGCATGTATATTCGTAGTCGTTCGGAATCGGCTTAAAGGAGTAGGTCCCAGTCTCATTAACCTTCGTATTGCATAAAAGTAGACCGTAGTGATCCAAACCAAATCAAGCCACTCTTCCGAGGGTCTGGGACAGAGTTCAGTTAACCTATCTAAGCCTTAAAACGACCCTGGTCTTAAAGGTTTTAAAAGTTCAAAAAAGTTTTTTTTAATTTAATGGATTATTTTACTGTAATTTCTTCTCTTCCTATTATAAAAGAACTACAACTTTTCCTTCTCGCGTAGGATGTCTAAAGAACTACAACTTCTACTTCGGGCAGAAAAGGTTTGCTTGGTTTTGATTGGTATTGTAAAGGGCATGGTAAAGGTGGTATCTGCCACAGGCACATCAGTCTTAGGGGTGCCGCACCATGAAGAAAATGGGGTCCGAAAGAGAATGATTCGCTCAGAGTAGAAATAAAAAAAAAGTTGAAAAATAGTTTTTTTATTATAAAATCCAATATGTTTATAAGTGATTTCTTTAATGAATTTTCTTATTTTTTAAAATGCCTCTAGAGACTAAACTTGTTATATATTCTTACAAAATGTCTACCAAACATTCTTAATATGCCTTAATACAAATCCGGTATTCGTTTTAAATTTTAAAGCTATTAAAACTAAATTTAAATTTAGAAATTCAATAATTTTCCATGAAAATTTAACGTTTAAATAAAAAATATTCCCCTCCAAAGAACTATTCAGTTTATTAGCAAAATAATACCTACAAAAATTTTAAAAATATTTTTAAGCATTAATAAGGTAAAAATAGAAGAAAAATTAAAAATTAATGTACTAGGAACATTTTAAGAACTTAAAAAATATTTAGCGAGTTTATTCTGAATATATGATAGAAAAAAACATGTTTACATATTTTCTCACGATATATGGTGGTAGGGGCGCAGACCAGTTTTTTGCTAAAGGACCTAGTTACGGCTCTGCCCGTTCTCATTAGCTCTCGTGAGCAAAAAAGTAGATTGCAACGCTCCAAACAAAACGAAAGGACGGACTTAAACCATTAATTCAATTGTTTAAAAAAGTGTTGTTACAAATTCGTATGAATACGCGAGTTAGATTGTTACAAATGATTGACGATAATAGCTGTTATATTGAGGTATTTCGTTATATAGAGTGCCTATTGCAGCCAGTTGTTAAAGCACAAAATATCAACCTTTTCGGCTAACTGTTTTTGATTTATGCCCCACAGCGTTAATATGCTTTATATAGAAATGTTTCGTTCTACAGATTTCAGATTGCAATTTATAGAGGTACACGATTTGATGTCATATTAGTCCTAAATAAAATATTTCAACTTTATGCGGTTAATATTTTTTTTTTTTTTTAATTATGCAAGATACATACAGACGTCACTTGAAAACTAAATTCTGGAATAGTCAAATTGAATATTTAACCCCTTAACGTGCACGCTCGAGTTAACTCGAGCACGTTAAACTGGTCAAACTGTGCACACTCGAGATAATTCGAGGGCTGTTGTACTTTGTTGCTATAATTTTTCACACTCGAATGCAATCGAGAATTGAGAATAGCAATGTGAAAGCAAAAAAGAAACAATCGTTTTATTGAAATTTATCATTTACATGGGATTGCAAGCTATAACATTTACTTATTGAAGTATAATATATATATATATATATATATATATATATATATATATATATATATATATATATATAATAATATATATATATTTTAATTCAACGTTCTAAATTGTGTTTTTGACATTAAAAAAAATTTTTTAGCCGGTTTTTTTTAAAAAAAAAAAACAACTCTGTGCATTAAGGGGTTAAAGTTTAATTTAGTTTCCTTGTATTTATATACAGGCGCAACATTTAAAATCTCCAAAATTCAGTCTGTCATTGTCTAAATTCAATATTTTTAATTGAAATTTGCAGTTTATCAAGATTGCAATACTTTTACTTTCTACAAGGAAAAAAAATTACTGGAAATAATTAAATAGCTTGCCAATGTTACGACGCTGATCATATCTTGAAATATTTTCAGTTCCTACCGTGACAGGATATTGAGACAATGGATGACGGTGAGTGTTCGGTTGCGTAACGCACTAAAAAGAGGGATCTGAGCAATGTTTGCTTCTCTATGTAGCAACAATTGCGTAATGCTGCCCTCATAAATTCAAAGCTGCCGCACTCGTGAGACTGAAGTCCAAATGTATGAGTGTGAATTGGCATTCCAAATCGTCTGGCATTTCCGCCGTAATCGCCTGTTATTCATTTCTGATTCAGTCAGCAAACAAAAGCAGTTTATTTTTAATTGTTGTAGTCATGCCCTGCATCACGTAAATAGTTTCATCGTTACAAGTAGTAACTTTGTTTCGTAACGGATGATTTAGATTCTATTGAACCAGTGGCGTACCCAGAAATTAATTTAATTTTATATTATTATTGTCATTGCCAGCAAGGGCACTCATATAGAAAGCAGAAGGGACTTGAGCTCCCCCCCCACCTATTTTGTAAAGTCAGTTCTTTAAACTAAATTTAACACTTAAATATGCAAATACCAGAGACGTAACTAGGCCAGTCTATTTCACGGACTAATAAATATCTAACGTTTAAGTTATATATCTTTGAAAATTAAGAAGTTTGTTCGTTTGTGTGTGTGTGTGTTTATACATAAATACACGGTTGCAAGCGAGTTGATACATTTTGGACATCATTCATATATACCGTCAAATAATCACTGCCAATATTAAAATCTCTGCTGTCCATCCTGTCACTTAATATGACAAGATAAATTAAAGTTGGCAACTACTATACGGCCAGTAAAGAAATAGAAAAATTTAGATATAGAAAATATAAATTAGAATAATTTATAAATATAGATAAATAATTGAAAAATATAGATAAATATAGAAAAATTATTGAGCGTGTACCAGATAATTCTCAGACAAAAAACAAACCCTTTTTTTACCTGCCTCATAGGGTACTTTATAATTCTGGAATATTAAAAATTTTACTGATCCCGTCATATGACCGGCTATATGCTAGGTCTATTTATATTGTTCAGAGCTTGAAAAATGGTTGTGTTAAGGTATATATTGTTCCACTACAGCTCTGGCGATTAATGCTCTAGATTTTAGAGTTTTGGCCTGCATTAGTAAAAAGAAAAACGAAAAGAAAAAAATTTTCCCCATTTTTGGTTTTACAATTCCGAAGGAATAAATTTTCTTTGGACTCCAGCCGAATGCTTTTCGAATTCCTTTTTCACTCTCGCTACCTCGAATAGGGTGGTTAAAAACGTGGGAAGACAGTTTCGGCTGATGTTTTTTGAGATATCAAATGATACTATGTTTTATCCTACTTTTATTTGTCTTTGAATTTTTTTTTTAATAGCTGATGTATTTTTACATTTGTTTATATGACGACCAGAAATTTTTATATAGAAATTTAAAAAAGACAAAGGCATTTCTTTTCATAAAAAGAAGGAAGATTAGGTTTTTTGCTTTGCTGAACTCGGAGCCAAAACTTTGGACTCTTGTGCTGGTAGGGTTTCATGAGGTAAATTCCTATTTCACTCGCTATAAGAAGTGTTAACATAATACCACGGGTGGTCTATCCTGGCCAACTGGTGCGGAGTGTAGTAGGATTCAGCAACGCGAAGTTCAGAAGGGAAGATGAAGAACTTATTGTATTTGGGCGTTGCGATGTTCCGCAGAGCTGAGTGAAATTGAGAGTTTAGTGGGACCTTTGAATACGGAGGGTAGTGGAGCCATTTGCGATGCGATACTATGATTAAATACTGTTGGTGAGGGAAATGGTCTTTAATAGAGGTGGTGGTGAAACTGAAGCAGTCGTAGTATAGCTTCCATAGGGTAGGCGACCAGAAGATGCAGAGCTAATTGTATTTGAGCGTCGCGATGTTCAGCGCAGCTGAGTGAAATTGAGAGGTGGTAGGACGCTACTGAATTCAGAAGGCAGTGGAATCATCGAATACGGAGGGGTGTGAAGCCAGTTGCGATGCGATACTGTGTTTAAACACTATTAATGAGGGAAATGGTTTATAGAGGTGGGGGTGAAACTGAGGCAGTCGTAGTATAGCTTCCATAGACTAGGCGACGAGAAGAGGCAGAGCTAATTGTATTTGATGATGGGTTGCAATCGAATTCAGAATGCAGTAGAAGGGAGTCAGTTGTATTCAGATATTTAAAAAACGATGTCCTAGCAGATGTTAGTGAGGTTAAGGAAGAAAAGAGAGTTGGAGTCACCTAACAAAATCCAACCGCGGTCGAGTCAAAGCGGAGGGAAGTTAAATTCTGCTTCTCAAAGGTCTACTCCGTTCCATGGGTATTTCTCAAGGCCCCTCCACACTATGGTCCACAGCAAGCGATCACCACCGCCTGGAGGGAGTATGGTTTATCGTGGTCGATGGTAGCAGACGATAAAATAGCCTTGACGGACGATGGCGATTTTTCTCCAAAGATCAAAGGCAGCCAGAT
>CM063510.1:97239690-97282190 GCA_032207245.1 Pardosa pseudoannulata
TATTTACGCAGGTGCGTTGACCTAGTGGAGGCTTCCGTGACTTTTGAGCGGGGCTTTTACCAAGTACAGCGGTACGTTCGGGAGACTCGTAAAATCCTCTCATATAAGGATCGTCAGGGTCTTGGACACCGAACTGGTGTTTACCGCGCTATTGCAACCTTCTTTTCCTACTTCATTGTGCAAATTTTTGTATCTTTTACTGGCACTTCGTACTTCTCTTTTCTCTTTAAAAAACTGAAAAAAAATTATAAAATGTCTTAAAAAAAAAACCCATAAAAATTCTTTGCTATCCCTAAACTTTCTTTTTTTATATAGCTATCCTTAAACTTTCTTTTATTTTTCTTTTATTTTATTATCTTGTATTTATTTATTAATGTAAACTTAATGGGCCAATTTCTTTCATAACTGTAAATGTGTTAACTTACCTAAAAGACCTGCATTTTTTATATAATTTTGTGCTAATTTTAAAGAAAGACACTAGATGATGAATTCGTAACTCTTACCAATTGGGGATAAGGAAGCCCATACAATCTACAACCTGCTCGGACACCGAACGGGAGATAGATTGTGTTCGCGTGGTACCGTCGAGAGAGGTACCGGTTCTCTTTGCACCTTGGAAAAACCTGCCTTTGCAAAGTCTTGCTTTCCGCCTTTAATTACGACAAAAGAAAACTAGCCGGTTATCGCCGGTATTAACAATAAATTCTTTTCATAAAAGTCTAGGAGTCTATTTCATGGAATAATTAATATCTAACTTTTAATTTATATATATTTGGAAATTAAGAAGTTTGTTCTTTTGTATGTTTGTTTATTATACATAACCACACGGTTTGACTAAATGAATTCAATGTGGTTCTAAACTGCATTACAGGATCGGGAGACTCTAGAGGAGTATGACGATAAATAAATTATTGAGAGTGAACCAGATAGTTCTCAGCCAAAAAACAAACCATTTTTTACCTGCCTCATTGGGTACTAAACAGTTCTGTAATATTAAAAATTTTACTAATCCCGTGATATGATGGGCTATATGCTAGTTAAAATATATTACTTTACATTATTATAAAAAACAAATACTGATCACATTTGATTACAGTTATTTTTGAATGATTGGGTCTGTTATTATTTTTATTAGTAGTAGTATATTTATCCAAAATATTACGCTGGTTTCCATTACTATAGTTTAATTTTTATAAAATTCAGAAAAAACTTTTACAGTCACTTTCCTTTTCTTATATACCATTTTAATATTTAAAAAAAAAAAAAAAAAAAAAAAAACGCACCGCAACATTTGAAATGGAACGAAAACCACTTCTACTCTCCCTTCTTTTCCCACCAAAAGAAATCCTATAGAAATCCCTTTTCTTTTACCAGCAAATCTCCAACTTGACAGTTTCGTTTTGCGCCACCTGGTGGCGCAGAGACTAAGTATTTCCCCCTTTATTTTTCCTGGCGATAAATTTCATTCTTTGGTTCAGTTCGCATGTGCGTTTGAATATATAGATATATTTCGCCTGCTATGCCGCGAATACGAACATAAGGTTTATTTATGGAATGGAGAGAGAGAGACACGGAAATGGACGCTCTGAATGACGGCGAAGACTCGTGAATGACTTTTGGGGAAAGAAATTTATGTACTGTTGCCAAAACGCGTGGCGAAAACAATGCAAGGTTAGAACCGGAAATAGAACTTTTCGGTTTCGCTTTTACATAATAAACGTTGTTTATGCTGTTGTGTTTACAGTCTGGATTTTCGGAGAGAGGTGTTGTATAGTGCTCGGCAGCGCCTTACAACAGTTTCTGCAAAACTAATCAGCGATGTTATTCTAATTGGCTTAAAATGACCTCCTTGGCTGTGCGTGAGGGAATTACGTATAAGTCTATGAAATCTGACGCTAGGGATGCTCTACTTCGGCTTTCTTTTTAAGTACCTGGAAGAGCCTCCCCATTTGTCAAATTATTTAACCTTTTACTTTCCTGACTGCAATCGTCGTGGCAATTCAGTGCCAGCTAAAATTGATTTTTTTTAAATATTTTTTATATCTTTTTTTTTCAAGGGGACATACTACCCTATAGCTTAAAATTCAATATAGCCCTATAACTTCATTTCATTAACCTATTTTTGGTTCAATTCAAGAAAGAAGTTTTGATTAGAATGAAATTTTTCCTATATTATTCATAAGAGTATAACTCGATAGAATTATTTAGTTTTATTATGCAGAAATACATTTCTCAATACACACACACACATATATTTGTGTGTGTCAGGTATATGCCTGAGGGATGAAGAGTCATAAAGTAATTTTTCTTAAACCACTATTTATTCACATTTTAATAAAACAGGGCATCGGTCAGTTGGTGGGAATAGGCAAACAAAGGAACCCTAATCAGCGAGGGTTCATACAGCAACTCTTTCTCAAGACGCTATCTCTCAATTATTACGCGTCAAGTGCTTTTATAAAAGGTTTTTAAAGATTCATGCGCTTGCATTAAAAGAGTGCGTTGCGTATATTTGCTCTTAAACCCCTAAATTATTTATTTTGCGTTTTCAAACTTGACTTATATATAAGGTTTAAAAATGGGGGTTAAGAATTAAGCGAGTTATAATTAAAAATAGTTAGAACTTATTAACGACAACGTAACAAAAGAAAGACACACCTTAGAGCCGAACTATACGGGGTAAAAGAGCTGACACGGAAGTAGACATAGAAATTTTGCTTAGGTAGCAACGCCAAAAGAGACAGTTCAGAGCTGAAACTCGGACTGATAACATCCTCCATGCTTATCGTGGCAAATTATGAGAACAAAGGATATCTAAATGGCATAACCATGGACAGACGGATTACCATAAAGAAGTTTTTATATTTGAAATCAAATGTGTCTTTCATGCCTTAACCACTAGTCTATGTCATATATATATATATATATATATATATATATATATATATATATTTTGGAAAGGTCGTACTGCCGAGTTCCAGACAACAAAACTTAGGGTACCCAATAAAAAAGATCGTTGTATAAGGACATATCGATTCATCAAACGGTCATATAATGTTGAACTGAAATAGAAGATCACGGCCGTTAAATACTTTTTTTTTTTTTTTATCGGGGTATGGCCGTTGTTCCTTTATAGTTGGGGTGTTTTCTTCTCTTCTGTCTCCGTTGCAATGTTCCCTCCTGAAATATCAGAGGAAGGGAAGCGGGGATTGCTTTCACTGCAATGTGGGCAGAGGGTTCTAGCTTTACAAATGAGTAAATATAAAACTTCTTCATTTTCAAAGAAGTTTCTACTGAGATCGTAGTCATCATGTAGTCTAAGTAACACACTCGACTACTATCAAAATTTTTACTACTTAAGTGCCTTGACATTTCACCCTTATGTTCTCCCGCTAGGACATCACGTGGGAGGGGTACAGAATAGGAAGTCAAAATTTCCTCATCTCCAGATAACTATATTCGTGGCGGTTCTCCAACGTAGCGTCACAAATGGTTTGCGCGTTTTTATTTCTCCAAATCCTTTTAACTATTCAATTGAATTAAATAAATGTTAACTATACATTTCTGTTGGCAATTTTGCATGGCGATCCTTCCAACAAGTGGAAAATCCCCATGGGGATTTCCTCCCGGCCACGATAGCTGTAGGTCCGCAACTGCTTTGCGCTTGCTAATTCCTAACCGACTCTGGCGCTTTGGCCTTGATTAATATAAATATAACGCTGGTTAATGTGATTTATTTATGAGTGAGACAACATCTGGCGACTTCTCTTTGGGAATTTCTCGTCTGCTTTTTAATCGTTCATCACTGTCTCTCGAGGCTACGCAAAAGCGCGCGCTTGTGCGGCATAAAACGACTGGCGGGAAAATTTCGTGTGAATACTTTAACGGAGAGTTGTGTTAATCTTTTAGATTTGAATCGCGGAAAATTGTGAAATAAAAGTAATAGTAATAAGATAAAGCTACGTTTGTGCTTTCGAGAACATTCGAATCAGAACTAGCGTTGGGTACGTAATGTTGAAATGCGTTATCAGTGTTAATTTACTAATTTCTGTGTCAGACCAAATAAACCACTGTGTGAGTATATATGCATATGTGCAGTGGCGTAACTAGATTTTTTTTTCGCGGAGGGTTTAAAGTCTTGATCCAAAATACAGTGAACTTGCAATCTCATAAAAATATTTCAATACACACACATTTATACATATACATACATAATCATTCTTTTTTATACGTTTTGCTAGCTTGTTTTGGTCAAATTAATTCTTTTATCAGTGAATTAATACCTCTTTTTTAGCACTGGTTTTCCGTTTTAAATCGTTAAATTTATATATTGTACATTATTCTTTTAGCATTTACCTTTTAATGTTTCATCATTTTACCTTTCACTTACCTTTCCTGTGAACTTGTGCTTATATGAGTTAAATTTTTATAATTTTTTTAAAATTATTATGTTTTTATTACTTTCTGTGTCTATTTTAGGGCACTTTTATCTGCTAAATAAATTTACTACATTGATTACATAATTTACACGATTTTTACCAGTAATAAAGCAAGCTTACGCGATGGTACCGGAACCAGTTATTTTCATTTATAATAGTCCTCCTTCTAAACGGCTGGACTGGTTTTGATGAAATTTTGTGTATGTAATTAAGTTGATTAGAGAATGGTTTACAATCACAATTTGATCCGATAAAAATTTTTTTTTATTAAAAATCCAGAATTGCGCGCTTATTGAGATTTACAATGCCACTTGAAACCCTTCATTGCCAACTTATTTGTGGCGCAGTGGTCGACGCAAAGGGCATCAGCACGAGAAATCCCAGGATCGAATTCCCGTACAGGCGATGTGGGAATTTTAATTTAATCTAACTACATTTGTGATGACAGTACGCGTGGTGGCGCCAATTATTTCTTGAATAATTTTTTTTCACACTTTTTCATTAAAACGGTCCAATTTATAATTATTTAAAAAACACTTTACAATTTTTGGATTTACAGCGTTAAAACAAGCCAACATCTGTCGGGTACTCTAGTATATAAATAAAACTGCTACATGATTAAAACTACTTAAACTACTATACTATACGAATTACACTATAATAATTCCAAAAGTTATAAGTCAATATAAAAATATAAATGAAAAAAAAGTTTAAAATATTAATTATACTATCAACCTCAACTGATTTATTTTAGTCCAGGTTGACATGTGATAAAGCTTTTTAATTAGTTGAAAATTTTTCACCGTCATGCAAAAAATTTTCTTATTCCTCATCGAGAACAGGAATCGTAAACTGAATCTGTTGCTTTTTCAGCGAGTACAGGTCGTCATATATTAATATGCTGACTGCCATGGGGTGACCAGCGACGCAGCAAATAATAAAAGTACATAATTATAGGAATGTGGATGCTGATAAATTTTTCAATATAGCCATTGTTATTATAATAGTTTGAAGATATTAATGCAATATAGAACATGCAAAAATAAAAAAAAAAGAGAAAAGAGAGAGAGAGAAACAAAGAAAAAAGAAAACAAAGAACGAACGTTGGCCGGATTGAGTCAGATTGAAACATTCAAAGCAAAGGAATGGTTAATCAACGCAATCGGAACAATATGTTACCACTTTTAAATCAAATTATTTGCTTTAGTTCTTCCTAGCTGCTTTGGTAAAGAATGAGAGTAATCTCTTAGCAATCGAAGCACGATTTTCATAAATCCTTCATTTTCGTGGTCAACTGCTTCAAGCACGATTTTATAAATCTTACTTCTTAAAGTTTTAAAAATTAATCCTTAATGAAAAGTTACGTTGGCGCCTTGTAAATATAAATAAATAAATAAATAAATAAATAAATAAATATATACATATAGATAGATATAGAGAGATAGATATAGATAGATACAGATAGATAGATATAGATAGATACATATAGATAGATATAGAGAGATAGATGTAGATAGATACAGATAGATAGATATAGATAGATAGATACAGATAGATAGATACAGATAGATAGATACAGATAGATAGATACAGATAGATAGATACAGATAGATAGATATAGATAGATACATATAGATAGATAGATACAGATAGATAGATAGATATAGATAGATAGATATAGATACAAGGCGTTTCGAGAGCTACGTTTTAACTTCTATCATTGTTCAAAATCTCATGAAATGAACTGCTAAACTAACATCGTGACTCGTTAATAGCTATTTAACTAAAATAAATAGAAGCACTATAGTTTCACAGTCCTTTTTTTGTTTTTATTTAAACAGATATGGACGGAGCACGATACTTAATATTGGAAGCAGATAAAGTCAATATTGTGAATAACGATTATGGATCCTTAAAATTCTCCGATAGATAGATATAGATAGATACATATAGATAGATATAGAGAGATAGATATAGATAGATACAGATAGATAGATATAGATAGATGTAGATAGATATAGATAGATAGATAGATAGATACAGATATAGACGTTTAAATAGGCTGCCAGAATACCCGATTAACGCAGGTTTGCTTGATAGATATAGACAGATAGATACATATAGATATAGACAGATAGATATAGACAGATAGATAGACAGATAGATATAGACAGATAGATATTATGGGATTTCAGGATCAATATCTGGGGATATAGCTGTCCATAATTACTGCCAGATAGATATAGACAGATAGATATAGACAGATAGATATAGACAGATAGATATAGACAGATAGATATAGACATAGACAGATAGATATAGACATAGACAGATAGATATAGACATAGACAGATAGATATAGACAGATAGATAGAGACAGATAGATAGAGACAGATAGATAGAGACAGATAGATAGAGACAGATAGATAGAGACAGATAGATAGAGACAGATAGATAGAGACAGATAGATACAGATAGATAGTTAGATACAGGTAGATAGATACATATAGTTATACAGATAGATACATGTAGATAGATACAGATAGAAGATTTTATCTATGTGTATATATAGATAGATAGATATAAAAACTAACATGCCTGTTAGAATCTACTTATATATATATATATATATATATATATATATATATATATATCCTCATAAAAATCGCAAAACAATTGTCAGGGTAAGTCATTTATTTCCAGAATGGTCAGGAAAAGTCAGGTAAACTATAGAATATTTATCAAATGTCCGGGAATTTTGCATTTTCTAATAATCAGGGAAAATCCGAAAGGTGAAGCAGATTTATTTATCTTTTTGTTTTCTGTATGCATTTACTTTTATTTGTATTTCTAGAAAAGCATTAGGGCAAGTTCAATCACCCCTTAACGTGGACGCTCGAGTTAACTCGAGCTCGCTAAACTGCCAAACGGTGCACACTCGAGATAATTCGAGCGGCTTTGTACTTTATGTTGCTATAATTTTTCACACTCGAATGCAATCGAGAATTGAAAATAACAATGTAAAGAAAACAATCGTTTTATTGATATTTATCATTTGCATGGGATTGTATTAAAAAAAAAAAAAAAAAAAAAAAAAAAAAAAAAAAAAAAAAAAAAAAAAAAAAAGTCGTCTATCTTCATATATATATATATATATATATATATATATATATAAATTTCGATCATTTTCTGCAATATAAAAATCCAAAATTGCGCTAAAATTTTTGATTATTTTTGTATTTTTCTTAGCAAGACAACGTTTTAAATTTTTTTATATTAAAAAATTATTTTTTTGCCCGGTTTTTATATTAAAAAAACTGTGCATTAAGGTGTTAATATATTTATATATAGAATTCTCCTGTCTGTGTGTTTGTAATAGAACTCCTCCTAAACGGCTGGTCTGATTTTGGTGAAATTTTGTGTATGTAATAAACTTAATTCGAGAATGGTTTAGATTCACAATTTGATTTGATAGAAAAGTTTTTTTTTTTAAAATATCCAGAATTGTGTGATTATTGAGATTATTATAATGCCACTTGAAACCCTGTGAGCAGGTTTTGGCTTTTAAACTTATTTTTAAAAATACTTAATAAATTTATTATATTGATTATACAATTTACACGAATTTTACCTGTAGTAAAGCAAACTTACGAGATGGTACCGGAACCAGTTATTTTCATTTGTAATAAAACTCCTCCTAAACGGCTGGACTAATTTTGACGAAATTTTGTGTATGCAATTAACTTGATTCGAGAATGGTTTAGATTCACAATTTGATCCGATAGAAAAGGTTTTTTTTAATTAAATATCCAGAATTGCTCGCCTATTGAGATTATTATGATGCCGCTTGAAACCCTTCGCTGCCAACGTAACTGTGGCGCTGTGGTCGGCGCAACATGCTGCAGTACGAGAAGCCCCAAGATCGAGTTCCCGTACAGGTGATGTGGGAATTTTAATTTAGTCTAATTACGTTTTTGATGACTGTACGCGTCGTGACGTAAAGTATTTGTAAAATATTTTTTTCCTTACTTTTCCATCAAAACGGTTCAATTTATAATTTATTTAAATACATTTTTACAATTTTTAGATTTACAGCGTTATAACAAGACAACGTCTGTCAAGTCGTCTAATATATATATGTTTGTGTGCATGTGTATTTTCATAATTTATTGTACTACAATTTATTGTATTTTTCTTTCTCAGCTGCCTGCTATAATCTATTTTGGGTTAATTTTGTAAATATCAATCTAAAAAGGTATTGGAATATACAGCTTTTAAAGTTAATAATGCTTTATATTAACTTTGCTTATACTGAGAACTATTACTACTTTTAAATTTAACTACGATACATGCGGGAAAACTAAGAATCTGGGAATGATGAAGGTGGGGAAAAGTAGTAGTGGTCCCAAGTGGAAAAAATTTGGAACTTGCTCGACCAAACGATCATTACGGGAAAACGGATAATGCAAAAACGACAGATCGAGGTTCCGCTGTATAGATTGATTCTCCTATAAGTTATCCCTTTTCGTGCATCTTGCCTGGACGTCATAGTTCTGTCCATTTTATAGGTTTGAGGTATGTACAGTCAGAAGTGAACAGCTTTTAATAGGATTAAGATTAAAAAGTTCAAACGACTTTTCTCAATGAACTTTTATCATATCGTGATTTTGATGTAAATTTTTTGAGGTACGTACAGTCAGAAGTGAACAGCTTTTAATAGGATTTAGATTAGATCAAACGACTTTTTTTAATGAACTTTTATCATATCACGATTTTAATATAAATGTTCTTCTCGGATTATGTTATTATTATTATTATTATTATTATTTTTATTTTTTTTTTTTTTGCTTGTTGTCAATTTCACTCTCATTTTTAGAAAACTCAGAAGGCTTGACCCAGAGAATCCTGTTGACCCATCATCGTGAAGGTCCAAATTGATTACTGTTCAATGAAATTATATTTTAAGGGTTTCTAGGCTTATAGAATTTTAATCTTGTACTTCCTAAAATAGAATTTACTTTTACACGCAAATATGAGTGGGAAGCAGTATACGAACGTATGAGGGGAAAATCGAATCCACTGCCTCAGAAAAGTTACAAAATTTCGTCGCCTCGGAAAAGCGAAAAGAATTTGTAGCTATGTCACGTCTATTATTATTTATTGGGAATGCTCTTAGTTCTTCAGACGCCGTTCACCTGTTAAGGCATGTCATCCTTCAAGATCTGGTAAAGGCATCGTAACAATGAGACAGTGACGAAAGAAGGAGAAATGAAAAAACAAACTTATAAAAGACCCAGAATAAAAATTCAGCACAACAAGGGCAAAAGCCGCCTAGTAAAAGTCCTTAACCTGAAAATCAGGTTTGTGTTAACGCGCGTGGAGCGGCAGACGATTTTTGATATTTTTTTGTTTTGCTCCGTGTTGTTGAAGTGCTGTTTTCGAGATGAGAAAGAAATGGAATTAAGACCGACTGCGTCTTGTTCATTTGCACCTGTGACTTTTGTTCTCCTCTTCCCCCCCTTCATGTTTACCTCCTCAATGTGGTTGGCCAATCACAGGGGTGCTTCCTGTTTGCTTTGTTGTTGATATTTCTCCAGTGACAATAAAGAATTAAAGAAGAAAGAAGAAAAAAAGAAGTAAATGAACTTTCTCTCGCTCGCATAATGTCGTGTTCCCCGGAATGTTTAATTTTTATTGTTATGTTTGCGGTTATGAGTTCGGTGTTCCGGAAGAATTCCCCCCCCCCGGTTACCTGCCCTCAACTTTCTCTTTCAGGAGCTGGAAAATTTTGTAGCGTTGATGTTCTTTTTTCAAAAGTTTCTCGCTAGCATTATACTAGATCTGAATCGGTGTCGCTGTTTTCGAACGAAAATATTACAGACGTCGAATATTGTTCAACCTCCCTTATTAAAATAACTTTTATTTTTACTCGAAAGCACTTCACCTTGCTGAATTTCGCGAATCGTAAGGAAGTGGTAGGCAAAAATTTCTTGCTACCCTTTGGGGATCCACAACCTGTGGTTGACGACTGTTCGTAGAAAAATATGTAGTTTTGTTGTTTAATAAATTTGGGTTTTTTTTTTTAACTTTTTTAGCGGCGTCTTCTTATTTATAAGCTTAGACAACGCTTAGAAGGGGCTGTTATCTCAACCCCATGTACTTTCCAGTTCTTCCTGTGTCTGGAACTAATTTCCAGTTCTGTATCTTCAGGGCATCCAAATCTTTTTCCACGTCGTTCATCCATTGTGACCTCGAAAATATTCCCCTTACCTCAGTCACCATTGGCGAACATGGCGAATCTTAAGCCACCAAGAGCCCAAAACCAGCAACCCTCCATGTTGGAACTCTTCTGTTTCTTACCACAAGGAGGCTCTCAGGTTAGGAGTGTGTTCTTCGATGGCGATCTGTTTTGACCTGGCTTTATTTTGTTTTGTGTCTTATGTGAAAATAAAAGAAAAAAAAGGCAATGTCGCAAAATTTCCTGTTTTCTTTTTTTGACTTAGTCGTTTTTCTACCATTTAGGTTCAACGAGCAAAATTCCTTCTCAATTGCTCTCTTTAGTTTCGGTTCTCTCCACCCTCACTAATTCCGTCTAGAGGTCCGCTAAGCATCCAGTAGTCTTCCCATTCTCTCTCCCACAGTGTTCGTCTTCTGCGTTCGCTGGTGGATTACGTGTGCGCTCCGGGTTCTTCGAGGGTTTAGTGCAAGGTCGGGTGGCCCAGTACTCCCGATCTACTTACCGCCGCCGAGATTAGCATGGAGGGCCTTATGGCCATATGGACCATAATTGGCGCTTGATTATATGCATTTAGAAGTCAAACTAGAAAGTGGGGTCAATTTAGATTCTAAAGGAAGTGGCTTTTATTCTTCAAAAATAATGTATTCGGCATCGTTGGCGAAAACCTCCACTCCATCTTGTTTTTCAACTCAAATTTTTTTCTATGTTGCCAGTCGCGGAAAACTAAAAACAGTCAAATCTATCTCGAGTTCGCGACAGCAATTCCAATGTCTAAATTGCGTCATAACGTTGACTGAACTGTTGATTTAATAGGAAAGAATCAGTGTGATGCCTCGCTGTTGGGCGAAATATTTTATAGGAGTATGTTTCCGATATCATTCGGTGCTTTGTTCTTGTTGTGTAAATATGTTCATTTTTAGTTTTACTGAACTTCAAAGTTTTATGTTAGACTTAGCAATTTCTTTTTTAATCGAGCCACGACTGAAATTTAGTTAAGTTCTTTCACTACCAAGTAAGCCCTGGCAAATCAAAATAATAGTGGCTAATTCTTTTGTAACGAAGAGCTTAATTTTGTTCTGTTCGACACATATATTTAATTTGGTCAATATTTGAATCTGGTGTTAAAGCAGA
This sequence comes from Pardosa pseudoannulata, assembly GCA_032207245.1. NCBI lineage: Eukaryota > Metazoa > Arthropoda > Arachnida > Araneae > Lycosidae > Pardosa > Pardosa pseudoannulata. Next base: position 97,251,499 of record CM063510.1, read on the forward strand.
GACGTTACAAATCAAAAATTATGAGAGAGTGGCTCGAACAGTTTTCTGCTCAAAGAAGTTAATCAGGAAAAGAAATAATGTGTTTCAATTCTGAAAAGAGGCACTTCAAAACTCCCAAAAACCCCTTCCTTTCCTATCATACGCCCATGCGTAAAAACACTTCAAATTAAAAACAAAGGTTTAAAAAAAACTTGAGATGACAGGCTCTTATAGTTGTTTATTCTCGTTTACATTTTGAAAGAAATAGATTTTGATATAGTTTTATTCTTGAAGGATTGATTAAAACTTTTTATACATAGTTCTCTCTCTCTTTTTTTTAAATTTATTTGTTTCTTCAAGAGTGTTTAAATCTCAACTTTAACTCTACATTTATTTTCAATGATAGCTGAGGAATACAAAAGGCATATTAAAAAGTTCTTTTAAATTCTATGATATTTTTCATCATTCGCCGAGAAAAATTCTTGTTTTTTTCTTCTATAGTTAATAAAATTGCGTAGTAGTATTATATTTTACATATATAAGAAAAGATAAAAAAAGAACAGTTCATTGAGGATTTCGTAACGTTATTCTGAAGAGGATTTTATGTAACATTAAAAGAAAATGGCGTAATGCTTTTTAAATATCTCAGTTATAAGTAGGCATGAAAACTGATCAATTACATATTTGTCTTAATTTTTTTAGGGAAAAAAAGTTCAACCGTGTCTGCCATTTTTATGTTACGAATTCTTCTTCCACCACTTTTGAAAAGCCAGAATTCTCATACAATTGTAGATAAGAATATTTGAAAGATTTTATTTATTCATTTTTTATTTGCATCCATTTTTTTCGCATCTTGTTAAGAGAGTTCTTTTATTAATAATCGTTTGTGTCAAATGACGCCTCAAAGAATTCGAACAAACCGCGGCAAAGATTTTAAATACCAGTGAAAGATTACAAAAGACTGGCTACCATTTTTTAACTTATTGTTGTTATGATTGCTTCCTAAGATTCTCTTATTTTTTTCCCTCCTTATTATTAAAGCCTCGCTTTGTATTTTCATGCAGAATGAAATTCCATTCTTGCATTATCTCTTACAAATTAAATAGATCCTTTTTTTAAACGAAGTGAAAAAAAATATTTTGACCAAAGACGAAGGAAAATAAGGGAGAGCGAAAAACTCGCCAATTTAGAACTATGAATACGAACGAGGGGGGAGGGGATGGGAGAGCAGACGATTTTATTGAATTGCATATGACAACGATGACACACTCGGAACTGTTTAGCTGAAAAGAAAATTGGAAGAGCTACTATTTTTTATGCTGTTTTTTCTTTGCAGTACTTTTTTCAATTTTTTTTTTCTATCCTTTGGACGGGGGGGGGTTATAAATGTGGTTACCCAACAATAGATGTAATACGTGGCCTAATATACAATATTGTCATTTTTTTATACAAAAAAAATTCATAAGGTTAAAAAATTTGATGTGTTACATACCACACAGCTTGGGAGTTAGGTATTTGGGGGGTAGTTGACTGCTGAAAAACCAGATGGCAGACGATTGGTGTGAACAGGATTTGCTACTGGAATTTAGGGTAATCTTCGTGCTTCGAGTGGTATAAAGAGGGAGTGAGGGTTATAGGGTATAGGGTCGGGGTTTCTTATAATAGCCCTAAATCCAGTTGTGTTCTTTGTTACGCCAGTAGAGTGTTTAGAGGGAGATTCGTTCTCCCTTTGCAGGTAAGTTATATGATTATGGAACTCTTGTGTTGTCGGTGAAAATAGGGCTATTTAGGCTGGTGATTCATCGTTTGCAATACATCATCACAAATGAAAGTTGCCACCGGGGAAAGTCAGAGGTGAGTAAACTCGAGGGAAGGGGGGATTTTTTATTTATTTTTTTTTTAATTTTTATTTATTTATTTATTTTTTTATTTAGTCTTTGCCATGCCGCCTTACTAATATAGCTAGTTTGAAAATAATTTACTTTTACGTCTTAAATTATTTTAATAGGTTCACAATATTGGTACATTACCCAACTTATTTAAGAAAATAAAAAACTGTCCGGCAAATATTTTTTTTTCAAGAAAAATCCAGTTACTACACTGGGACTAGTGGTATCCAGTCACTATATTAGGAGTTGTACTCTCCTTGTTATAATAAGCACTTTAAATAGCACGTTACGTGCTATTCAAGCTTCCATACCAATGCAGCCGAACGATGGCCGATTGGTTAGGGTGCTGGCTTTCGGTGCCGGAGTTCGTGGGTTCAAATCCCACAGTAGCGTGGATGTTCGTAGCCGTTCGGAATCGGCTTTAAGCTGTAGGTCCCGGTCTCATTAGCCCTCGTGTTGCAAAAAGTAGACCGTAGCACTCCAAACCAAACCAAACCGCCATACCGAAACAAATCGTTTCCCCTGCTATTCACGTCTAAAATAAAATCAACTTGATTTCTGTTTTTTAACCCCTTGCATGTGGAATATATTTGAAAAAAAAAAAAAGGTGCCAAAAATGGAAATAAAATTATCTTTAATTTTGTTCATTATTATCATAAAAATGTTAGAAATAGATTTTTTCGAAAAAACAAATTTAAACGAAATAACTACCAATTATCAATATTTTCACATATATTGAAAATATTAACACATTGTGTGTGGGTACGTTATTCAGCAGAATTGTACCGGGAGCGGGCGTTTTAAGTTTAAATTTAGTTATTCAATTAAATCTCAATAGATCGAAAATTATTTAATTTTTAACCAACTTTTCGTATTTTATATTGAAATATATAAACAAATATATAAATAGAAATATATAAATAACAACCATAAGATTTTTGTATATATATATATATATATATATATATATATATATATATATATATATAGTGGATAAATTTATAAGAGTATCGTAAATATGAAAAATCAAATAGAAATAGAAGTATACAGTTTTAATTTTTTTAAATTTTGTTATATAAAAACATTTTTACATTATAAAAAAAAATGAAAGACAAGAACATTCGGCTTCATTTTCTTGTATATACCGCTATTTTTGTAAACACAAACCATGTTGTTACATTAACCCCCCTCAAGTATTAATCGTCAGAAAACGTACTAGTACGTGTCCCACCTCTCAAGTACCAATCTTCAGAAAACGTACTAGTACGTGTCCCGCATACAATGTGTTAATAGATTTCTGTAATTTTTTTTCTCAAAATACAGCAAAATAAATTAATAATTTTCTGGATAAATATAATAAACTAATACAACAATATTATTATCTGCATGAACTGTCATAAATTCTATGTCCCTCAGATTCCTTTTAATTTCTCAAATCCTTTAAAGTATCCGAGAAATGGCTCGAAATTGCTGAACTTTTCTTGGGAAAGTATCTCTATCTATTGGGAAAATGGCCGATTAAATAGTATGCATTCTGCGAACCGAATTCGGACTTACGGAATTGAAATACCGTTTTTCTCTTACCCGAATTAAGGTTGAGCATTCCAAAATTGTCACATTTGCGGTGAAGGGGCTCAATTTATTTATTTTTCAATTCTAATTCGCCTTTGAGTCCAGGGTAGGCTTGTCCCCAGGGCAGCACTTGCAGTCAGTACAGCCAATAGGGTAGGATGCTCCTTCACCCCTGAAGGAGCATAAATATTACTTTAACATAGTAAAAATAACCAAGTAATAATCACCACTACTATTTCAGTAGATTGTGAGACTGAACTATTTTCAGTCCTTTAGTGCAACATTTTTATTTTTAAATATTTAAATCACCGTCTTAGATTACACAATTTTAATTTTTCGTCTGTAGCCTCAAAAGGCTAGCGTAATATCTCCGCTTTTCAAGGCCATCAGAAGTCATTCCATGCTGATTACGAAAAGCACTTCTTAAAACGAGTTTAAATGTGTAAACGACACGCGTTGAATAGCTACTTAAAAAAGAAAGCACCGCATTAATATACATTCAGTAACTTATCCGAGGTCTATTTCGGTTGCCAGAAATCATTTTGATAGTTATTTATTTTTTCAAAACAGACAATAAATTCTGTTACTCAAAAGCCACTGAGGTTATCTCGACTAGAATAACGAATAGCTGTTCTTTTTTTCCTTAGCCTCTTGTTTCGAGTAAAATAACAACAAAAAATATACACTAGAGAAACTTTTGAAAAAAAAAATCTTGTAAACAAACACAAGCGCCATCTGTCGCAAAGCTACTTATGCACTTCTCGTGAGTGGCGTTCAATTCATTTTCTATTATTCACTTGAACGATTACAATCCCTCATGGAATTTTTCCGCGAAACGACAATGAATATTTGAGGGTGGACCAAAGGGATAGACTACTTGCACAGCCACTTAAGTTTTTTCATTCTTTTTTTTATTTATTTTAAGCCGCCCTTTATTTCTGTCCGATTTTGTTTTCCGGGTTTATAGTCTGCCAGACGAAATACACACCACTGCGATTCAATCGAACAAGACTATAAATCCCTTGGCAGACGACTTTTTTTTTGTTAATTTTATATTGCAGTTATTTAGTTAAATTATTTGATATTTTAAAAACCTGAGTAGATTTGAAAATTTAGATTGCTCTTCTATTAATAAGTAGTTTTTATACATGTGCATTTTTATTTAAAATTTAACAAAAAGTTATCAGTTTGAATTGGCAGAAATTATATGTAATAAACTTTTAACCAAAATACTTTTCTAAAATGGTATTGCAGTACGTAATGTTAGCACTGACAGAGACTATATTTCTAACACGTATGACATTTTTTTATAAGCGGAACGATGCCTAAATGTATAGGGCGCTGTTCTTCGGTACTGGAATTCACGGGTCCGAATACCACTTTTGGCACGATTGATTAGGGTGATGGCCTTCGAATTCGGAGTTCGTGGGTTGAATGCCTCGGAATCGGCTTTAAGCTGTAGGTCCCGGTCTCATTAGCCCCCGTGTTGCAAAATAGTAGGCCTTAGTACTCCAAACCAAACCTAAACCTTCACATATGGCTTAAATAATAGATTAGGTAAATGTGATAATTTTAAATTTAATCATCGATTATTTTTTGTTGCTATGAAATTTTTATCACCGGCATTAACAACAAATTATTTTCATAAAAGTCTAAAAGTCTAGTTCACGGAATAATAAATATATAGCTTTTAAGTTATATATCTTTGAAAATTAAGAAGTTTGTTCGTTTGTGTGTGTTTAAGAAGTTCGTTCGTTTTGTTTTTTGTTGTTCGTTGTTTTTTATACATAACCATACGATTTGATTAATTGAATTCCATGTGATTTTAACTGCATTCGCAGTAGCGGGAGACTTTAGAGGAGTATGAAAATAAACAAATTATTGAGTTTGTACTTGATAATTATCAGCAAAAAAACAAACCATTATTTTTTCTGCCTCATAGGGTACTTTACAATTCTTGAAAATTAAAAATTGTACTAATCCCGTCATATGACGTGCTATATGCTAGTATACTAATAAATATGGTAAGAGGAGTATGAAGATTAGCAAATTTCGAGCGTGTACCAGATAATTTTCAGCCAAAAAACACACCATTATTTTATCTGTCTCATAGGGTACTTTACAATTCTTAAAAATTAAAATCTGTACTAATCCCGTCACATGACGTGCTATATGCTAGTATACTAATAAATATGATAAATAACTAGCATAAAGAGTGCTTTTTAAAACTAGCAAAATATTATTAAAGATATCGGTTAGTGAAATTTGTGTTTTTTGACAATCAGCTTTCAACGAAAATATGTTTTCCAGAATTAAAAACCTTACTCTGCAAAGCGAAGTTTTAAAACCTCGCTAAAACCACTTAAATAGCTATTAAAAATGCGAATACTGATTGAAAATGGCTGAATACGATAGTACTTTAATTGGCCGCTAGTTGGGAGGGAAAAAAAAGTTAAAAGTCGGTGTAACATTGACAACTGTAATTAGATTTATCAGGTGGGTGGAAACGGAGCTAATATGTGACAATTAAGATCGGAATTATCGAATCACACGCGAAAAAATTAATGGAACTATATATATTTTTAAATGTGTGCGGAGATGATAAAAATTAAGCGGATATAGTCGTGAGAATAAATATGGGTAGAAATCAAAAGTGATACCTGTGAAATAACTATAAAAATGGCGAAACGTTCTGTAATTATCATTAATATGAGACGTGCTTATTAGTTTTAGATATGTATATATTTAATAATTTGACTTTAATATATGAGAATAAATTTTTTATAGTGCTGTATTTAGAAATAATCGTTTGGCTTTATTTCTCTCCCGTTGTATTTTTCTTTTGGAAATAGATTAGTTGCACTTGCTCTTTGAAACGTTAATCAGTTAAGCTTTTTTTTTTATTTAAAATATTTTAACTTTAAATGGAGAATTTTTCGGAAGGTCTTTTAATTATATATACACGGGCTTGTTTCTTTTTCTCCGCTGTTTAAGACTGTTCCATGAGATCTGATCTCTGTAATCCTTTTCTTTGGTTAATTTTCACTTATGTACATTTTTTTAATCGTATTTTACTAATATATCTTCTAAATATATAATTGTATTTTGTATTTATACTTTAACTTTGACTGTCCTTGTATTAACTTTTGTGATGGGCGTTACCAAAATAATTTGACTTTAATATGTGAGAATAAATTTTTTATAGTGCTGTATTTAGAAATAATCGTTTGGCTTTGTTTCTCTCCCGTTGTATTTTTCTTTTTGTTTATTATTTGACGTTTTTAGTCTGCGTTATGCCTCTGGTATATGTAATTTACAAAACTTGTATGGCGCAGTATGTCCCCCGAGGATTTTGTACCTAAAAACATAAAATAAGTAAATAAATTTAATAATATACAAGCGGTTAGTTTTAATTTTATGAACTTGTATTTATGCAAGTCTATAACATTTTCGGATAAAGAATTGTTATATTAATTGTAAATTTTTGGTTAAATTGTTTTGATTAGAATGCAGAATTAGAATTTATTTTGCAAAATATTCGATAAACGTATAAATGGCTCGATGCTTAGGAAAAAAAATGAACAATGTAAAAACATATGTAAAAATCAAGGCTGTCGTTTTCAAAGAAAGGTATTTTTGATACAGGTATCTAGAAAAAGATCTATATGATCAATAGTTTTCAATGGGAGTGATACCGCCCCCCGGGGGCGGTGGGAGGATGCTGATGACAGGGAACTTGCTTCGGGAGGCAGGGAGACGATGTGAGCAGGTTTAGTTTTTTAAATTTAAATTAAAAATACTAAATAAATTTATTACATTATATAATTTACAAGATTTTTACCAGTAATAAAACAAACTTACGCGGTGGTATTGGAACCATTTATTTTCATTCCGATGGCTACGAACATCCATGCCCCAGCAGGATTCGAACACACGAACACCGGTACTGATGGTCAGCACCCTAACCATTCGGCCGTAGCATTCGTTTGAGAGTGCTTCAGTAACAAAAATTTGGTATGTAATTCCATTGAAGAAAATTACTTAAAAATTTTGTCACTTATAAATAAGTATTTTTCCTACCTTATACTTTAAATTATTTTTTACAAAAATAGGCGTTGAACACAATTTTAGATCCGAGGGGGGAGCGGTAACTTAAAAAAGGTTGAGAATCACTATTCTATAGTCCATAAGTTTATTGATACATATACAGCATTTTTTTTCGTAGAGTTAACTCTAAACATACCAACTCTTAATACATACACATTTATCTTATTTTATTTATTTATTTTATTCATTTAATACATACCTATTTCTTTTATCTTATTTATTTTATTCACTTAATACTTGACTATTTCTTTTATTTTGCTTATTTACTTTATTCATTTTATACATACATATTTCTTTTATCTTATCTTATTTTATTTATTCACTTAATAATGCCTATTTCTTTAATTTTTATTTTAATTTATTACGTATTGCATTTTTTACAAACACAGTATAGATTATTTGACCGTTATGGTATGTTTAGTGTTAAACATTTCAAGTAAGAAATTTGTCAGCTATCCCAGCTTAAGCCATGCAGTGCTCAAAATTCTCAAGAAAAGCAATAATTAATCTGCTTTTCTGTCTGCAGAATATTGTTGAACCGAGTTTTGTGAATATGGGTAATCTATTGATAAACTTGAGATATGAATATAATTATCTCAGATTCATATCACTTTAAGTCAATTGTCATTTTTTCACCGAAATAAATAAAAATAAATAAATAAATAAATAAATCAGCAGGAATAAGATGTATTCTAATTTATGAACTATCTCTAAAATCACCTTACGCTTCTGGAAACTTTTAATACTTTGAATTTTGTTTCTTTATAAATTTTTAGCTTAAGAATTTAAGCAAATTTATGTATCGTATAAAGACGAAAAAACTTATTTTTATCCTTTTTTTTTAAATGTCAAAACTTGTGATGGATTTTCCTCAGTTCTCCTCTCTCTATATCAATGATTTATATTATGAGGGATTTTGTTAAATCAAGTCTCGTTTTAAGACTTCTGTTTTATAACTAGATATTTCAGGAAAATGGGAACTTCATTAATTTTATGGCTCGTATCTAATATTTTGGTTGTTGGTTCGATTAATCAAGATTCGGTGTGAAAGTATTCGATTGCATGGAAATGAAGTAGATCAAGTAGCTTTTTGGAAGATTTTAATTCTTTCTTTCACTTGAACCTCATATGAGGCTTGTTAAGAAATTTTTCATTGGAATATCTTTGAATAATATACAAGAGGTTGATTGATAATAATTTTGTTCTATGTTAAAAAAATATTTGTAAAACTGGTAATTTTCAAGATATGAGAAGTTAAAAAAGTTATTTTACATTTTTTTTTTAAATTTTAAGATTTTATGGGCTTTTAACAATGTAGAATGTTAATGTAAGTGTAAATTTATGAAACAAAAGGCATTGACGCCTGTGGTAGTGTGTTTGCCCATGATACTTTTCGTCTTTCCTGTAAAACGGGTTTTTCCTTCACGACGGTCTTATGGCAAAGAAGTGGGAAAACAGAGCGATGAAATTGTTCCCCTTTTTCCATCTGCAGCCAGGTGAAAATTCGTTTGGAGTTTTGTAGCCGCTAATTGGCCATTTTTTAGAACACTTTTCATTGTTTATACGTGTCTCTGTGTGCGTTTGGTCTGTGAATTTAAAGTTTTATTCGTATTACTGAATTTATCTAAATCCTTTGCAAAATCGAATTGTGGTTTTGAAATTTCAGCAAATTGACATTTATTGACACCTTAATAAAATACCTTCATAAAAAATCTCTATGAACATCTTAACACATTGTACGGGACACGTGCTAGTACGTTTTCTGACGATTGATACTTGAGCGCGGACACACGTACTAGTGCGTTTTTTGATGACTGATAGTTGAGCGCGGGACACGTACTAGTACGGGTTAGTATCACAACATGGTTTGTTTGTGGGTACAAAAATAACGGTATATACAGGAAAACGAAGCCGAATGTTCATGTCTACTACATAGATTCTGGAAAAACTTAGATAAATAAAAACTAGTTTTTACATCAGTCGATGCGGAACTACAGAAAGGGAAAAAATTAAAACTATATACTATTACTTATATTTCATTTTTCATATTTACGATACTATTATAAATTTATCCACTAAAAAATATATATTTTTTTTGTTTACAGAAATCTTATGGTTGTTATTTACATATTTCTATTTATATATTTGTTTATATATTTCAATATAAAATACGAAAAATGGGTTACAAAATGAAATAATTTTCGATCTATTGAAATTTAACTGAATAACTAAATTTACTCGCAAAACGCCCGCTCCCGGTACAAAGCCGCTGCGAAATGTACCCTCACAGAATGGGTTAATTAGTATTTTTCACAAAAAAAAAATGTTACAGAACAGTGTGTTGCTCCAAGCGTTGATTAGCCGAACGATGGTCGAATGGTACTGCTGCTCTTCGGTATCGGAGTTCGCAGGTTTATAACTATGTATGTATTTACGTCTTGTAGGTACATATTTCGCCTTAAAGAGAGAGAGAGGGGGGGTGGAGGGGGAAGTTGAATATCTTAAATTTTGAGATTTAACAATTAGTTTTGCAGCTTCTTTTGATTGCAGTTCTTATTTCCTAAACGCTATAGTTTAAAAGGATTAGGTGTAAACTGTAGCTGTCTTGCATTTAAGAATTTTGCATCTTGTTTTGATTAGTACTTATTTCACTGCACAAACAAAAGAAATTAGTGTACAGGGGTGTGTGCAAATGAATCCAAGGATTACAGCAGGAAAGTTAGTTTGAGGTTACACGGTATATACAAACAAAAGGAAGAAATATATGTGTGTGTGTATATGATAAATATACATGCATACACACATTTACGACTCATATTAAAAACATTTTATTACAAACAATTCCGAGTTCTAAATTAAGATCCTTTTACGGATGGTGTACTCGTCCGACATGACCCTCTAGTCATCTGCCTCCCAAACGATTATCTTGATTATAAACCCCCACGAATACTCACCATCCTCACCTGTGGGTGCGTTAAATAACAAGAGAACATTGTGTTTAAATGCTTCACTGAGAACAAAAGTGAAATCGATGTACCATTTGCCTATAGATTCTAAAACAAGAAGTTTACCCCTTTTATTAACCCCTTGAGGATCAGCACGTAAATGCTATACGAGTCGACCATTGTGAAAACCGTTGCCTTTTAACGCCATCTAGCATTTAAAAATTAAAATAAAACGTTCAGATTTCCTATTACTCATACGCGACGATGGTCTCTCAATATTAACCGGAGATCATTTCGTGTAGTCGACGCTGGACTGATAAGTGTGAAATCGCTGCCTCCCGTATACTAGACGTTTGTCGCGAAGGGGTTAAGACAAAAAGTTGGTGCTACTAAGTGTGCTTTTTAAATATTGACATAGATATAGAAATAATTTTTACACACATAAATTGAATTTTAACTAAATTGGAAATTTTTTATTAGTTATAGTACCTTTTTGAGAATGAAAATTTTCAATATTACAGCTTTATTTCTTCATTCTATGAAGTAAAGTAAATAAAGTAAAAATTTCTGTGCTGATATTTCAACGGAAAGGCTCATAAAAATTAATGGAGTTCCTATCTTCCTCAAATGTCGAGTTATAAAACAGAGTAACTTTCTTAAAGCGAGCCCTGATTTAACAAAATCCGCTTTAATACAAATGCTGGATATAGAGTGGATAGCTGAAGAAAATCCATCATAAGTTTTGACATATAAAAAAAGTGAAGGAGAAAAATAATTTTATTTTTGCCTTTATGTGATACATGAATATGCTTAAGCTCTTGTGGTAAAAATTTATAAAGAATCTAAAAGGAAAACATAAAACTCCAACGAAAGCGTGAGGTGATTTTAGAGATCTTTTTGAGAATACATTTTACTCTTGGCTGATTTTTTTCCTTTACTAAAAAAGCGAAAATTATGTTAAACCTGTGACGAGAAAATATAAATCTCAACTTCATTGGTAGACTTTCCATATGAGACTGAAATTCTACAAATATTGGTTGTACAATATTCTGCTGGCAGTAAAGTGGTAATGCTGTAACAAAGCGACAATTAAGTTAGATTTATGACGAGAAGATATAAATCTCAACTTCATTGGTAGACTTTCCATGTAAGACTGAAATTCTACAAATATTGGTTGTACGATATTCTGCTGGTAGTAACAAAGTGACAATTAAGTTAGATTTGTGACGAGAAGATATAATCTCAAATTTATTGGTAGAGTTTCCATGTGAAACTGAACAACCAATATTTGTAGAATTTCAATCTTCTGCTGACAGTACAGTGATAGTGCAGTAACAAAACGACAATTAAATTAGATCTGTGACGAGTGTGAAAGTGTTCACAGTCATCGTGATTTTCATTTTAACTCTTTCCATATCTCTGAGTTTATTACTTCATGATCCAACACATTTGAATCTTCCTAATTTTTTAACACATATTGGATTGTATGCTTATATTTAAGTACACTGGACTCGTCATTTTTTTTTTGTTTATACACTGCTATTGCATTTTTTTACTTGTTTGCTTTTATCTTCTAACATCCTTTTGTTCTTGATGTTTTAACTTTAACTAGTGTTTTCCCCAGACCAAAAAAAGGGCAGGGTGCTCTTGGGTATGAAGGTACTCTATCGGAACAAAACTATCATTTCTTAATGCGAAATATTTTTTCGATTCCTAAAGGTTTAAAAAATTTTATTATTTTGCGATTGAAGTTCATTGTATTTTATTAAATATGTATTAATTTGTTACTTGACCTTGTGAACGGAGGTATTTGAAGAAAGAATCAGAAAACGGAGCATAGGGGAGGTTGATTTGCGTAAAGTCGTTTTATCATTCTTTCTTTTAGGGAAGGAATTTGACCTAAGCAGGAAATTCGCCAAATGGATTGGTCAAAAGCAGTGAAACATGCATCTGTATTTTTACGCGGCGTGAAAAAAAAAGCATGACTTTCCGCAATCTCGGCAGATATCCTAGGTAAATTCATGCAAATCAGAAAGGGGTAGGGTACATTAAAAGGGGCAAAAAAAGGGGGGGTCAAGGCGCATTGAAGGCTGATAAAAGTGGCAGGGCGCGTTGAAGGTCGAAAAAGGGCATGGCCCTCGTGAAAATGCCTAGGGGAAACACTATTATCTCTGTAATCTTGGTTTAAGTTTTAACTATTTGTTTGTCCCAGTATGTCCCAGAAGCACTCAGTACCATTTAACTCTATATAACTAACCAAACAACTAACCAACCCTTCAGGTGTATTTATAGACATGTCTATATGCACCAAAAGTAACGTTAAATTTTTCAACCTCTTGAGACCAGTTTTATTCGAAAGAAATGTTTGACTCTTTCCATGGTTGAAAACGATCTTTCAACATTTGCAGTGGAAACTATACGTCCTCGGCGCATTCGGTTTCCCAAATTAAAGCGGAATATTTTAAAGATTCTGTTTAAATGTTACCTCACAGAGGATGACTGAGAAACTCCCAATTTAGTTCATGGGAAGTTCACACCCACTTCCCCAGGTGTTCGGCAGCGTTCGAGTTTTACGACATTGTCTGCGCATGTAAGAAACACCGTAATTACTCGTCTCACTTTCCGAATATCAAACCCATCTCATTGTGAACATGATGACTCTAACAGTAGATGGTATTTCCCCCCTCCTTTTTATTCATTCCGATGCATTTTCGCACGCAGCGCCCCCTGGCATGCGTGAAAAATCGACATTGTAATGCAAGACGCGTGTGTTATCCGCTTAATTACCGCAAAAGAAATAAATAGAACCCTCTCGTGTGTCACCCCTGAAAGAGATTCGAATTTTTTTTTCTATTTAAGAGTCACCTGGCTGTACCCCTCCCCCTTGTAAAGGGTGTATGTTCCGTGAGAGGCGCCTAGCTGTACTGTAATTTCGCACCTCCCCGACAATGGTGCGATAGTGTGTTCCTTTTCTTTCTCGCGCCATTAAGTAAAATAGCCACGATATCCGACTGTGTGTGTTCGAATGTGATGCATAAGTACCCCCCCCCTTCCTTTTCTTGTGCCCCGAACACAAAAGGAATGCATTAAAAAGGTAATGACCGCATAATACCGTGTGGGCGTGTGCGGCACGGCCTGCACTGTTCGTATCGTGCCGCAAATTACCTGTTAGAGGGTTGAAAAGTGGGGGAAGGAAAATGAAATCGCGCTTTAACCGGTAATTTAAATGAAGGGCAAAAAATAGACTCTGGTCATTTGGAAAGGAACACGCGAATTTTTCTTAATTTTTCTCTTTCCGTCTCTTTTACAAATGCCGGCAGGGTCGCGCATGCTCATTAGTATTACTGATTTAAGAAAACCGAGACTTTTTTGAAAAGTCTTGATTTACAAAATACTCACTGTTTTTCACGTGGTTCAAAATGCTTCAATTTTTAAATTTATTGCATATAAAATGCATATTTTTTTATCATTGTAAGTACAGTTAATAATTGTACATAATTTATATTTTTATTTCCTCCTAGAAATTAAAGGAAATATTGACAAATTTCAGTGTTCGGGTTTCAACGGAAATATTGACAAATTTCAGTGTTCGGGTTTCAATGGAAATATTGACAAATTTCAGTATTAAGGTTTCAACGGAAATATTGACAAATTTCAGTATTAAGGTTTCAACGGAAATATTGACAAATTTCAGCGTTCGAGTTTCCACGGAAATATTGACAAATTTCAGTGTTCGCGGAAATATTGACGAATTTCAGTGTTCAGGTTTCAAAGAAAATATTGACTGGGGGGAGGGAAGGAGGTCTAAAAAAGGAGTAGATTGAAATTACGTGAGTTATAAACGATTTTAAAAAGGGAACTCTTTTATAATAATAAAATAAAGACCCACGCTCGCGTAAGCTTTTAGGATAATCCGGTCAGGCGGAAGCATTTTTGAACAATTTGATGATCTTACAAACAGATAAGTTTCAGTCAGCGCGTGGACATGGAGCTGTCAACACCTTTTCCACGCTTAACTCCGCCACGATTAATGAAAATGGCGCAGGTTTTGCTTTTAGAAGAAACTATGGTTTAATAAATTTATTATCAAGAATGACCGTTTTCCATTCGCCTTAACTCTGCATGACGATATATATATATATATATATATATATATATATATATATATATATATATATATATAATGTTACGAATTTCGCAAGTTGGCATGTATTTTTGCCGTATACTGTGTATTATAATGGGTAAATCATGTATTTGGCGAGATATTGGCTCGTAGGTGATGTTTTTGACGCCAAGTTTGGCGATTTATTGCCAAATTTGACAACTTGGTGACTTTCTTGGCGACCGTTTGTACCTAGTACTTTCTAGAATATTCCAGTTTCTCCCGAGGATATAAATACCGGAGGCCGATCCTGATCGAGGTTCAGTTAGCTGAGAAATTTGTAGAGGTAAAGACCTACGTTGTTTGGCGCTAAGAGTTATCGCCTGTGCTAGCCAGTTCTCGCGGTGTTGGCTGCTGTATTCGTGTTTTCCCTGCATTACGAATAAAGTGCTGTTATTTTTACTGTCTTAATTCAAAGTCTACTCAATCCACGGACGCTACGCTTCACAAATTGGTTACAATATATATTATAAAATTTTTAATGAGTCAAATTGGCTCGGTTCGTAAATCTAGTGTTAAATAGTTTAAATTTATCAGGAAAGAAATTGTTAATCACAGAGAAATACCAAACCTTTTTAAAATGGTTTCTCCTTAGACACTCTGTAATTAGCTATCCATATCATATTGATATATGCTTTGGGCTTAGTTTGTTCGAGAAATATTCGGTTTAACCCATTAACGCCCAGCGTCCTCATTTGAGGACAGTCAAAAAATGGTTTGTAGAGTTTTTGTTTTCTTGAAACGATTCTTCCTTTTTAATGGAAATAGATATTAATCTTATGAATAATCTCCCAAGTTTTCAAATATGATCTTATCTATAATTTTGTCATTTCGATCGGCATTTTATGATTTTCAAGCTTAGAATAGGAACGTATTATGACCGGTATTCCGAACATATACCGGTCAAAATCATGGCGAATAGCCATATCTGTAATAAGTCATCTCTTTTCAGTACTTTTCTCATATACGATAGCAAATAAATCTCTTATCACGAAGTTTTCCTTTTTTTTAAAGACATCTTATTATGTTTTAAAATGACACCTTCTCACTAATGATGACTTGATGTCATATTTAAAGGTGTTTAAATTTCATATTTTGTTTTACTTCCAGGTGTCTATAACAGCTCTTTGTTAGGTATTTACTAATATATAGTCATCAGAAATATTCGGCCGTTAATGGATTAATTACTATCCTCATAGTTTTCATTATGTACGTGTGTGGTCTTACGCGAACAGTTTTTGCTTTTTATTTATTGTTTTTCATATGAAACAGACTGCTTCCTGTCTGAATTGATTCCCGTCTCTCTTGCAAGGAGAGAACGATGTTGACATTTATTAGATCTCGCACACCTGTTCGAATCTTATGGAGGGTGTAAATATGTATGTATATAAATAACACCCCGCTCCCCCACACTGCCTATCCCGGCATGCCAAGTTAATGGCTCTATTTATTCCGCTACTCGTTCGTAGGTAAAGAAATTACCCACTTTACTTCATTTGCCGACCCCCGCGAAACTGCCGCTTCATTTATCGTCTGCGTATGTGGCTCGTTCGGCAGCAGATTGCTCGGATCCAGAATGTATATCCACACACACGTACACATACATACATACATGCATGAGAGAGAGATCCGAGGAATCGTTTGGCCGCAGCTAATGGAGCATTTCCAAGTGGCCATGTGTTCTGCGTTTTCACTAAATCATCCCTGTTGGGGGGGGGGGGGAAGGTCAGACACTTGAAAAGTTTTTGACGTTTTCCATAAAGAGAGAGGGATGTTGATAGTCTGTAACTCTTGTGCGCGCGTTGTGTGTGGGGGAGAGATTTTTATGGAGTCGTTTCACTGTTTTATGCTTGACCCCTGGTGGCACGCGTGTGTTTTTATCTTCTATTTATTTATGAATTTTTTTTTTCGCTTGGCTCGGTGATGTATGCGCCAAGGTCTTCGAGTTTGACATTTTTCTACTCTGTAGATCTGTTTTTGAGTAGTGTGCGTGTGTGTTTGAGAGAGATTCATTGGTAGCTTCCACTGTGTCAGTTTTTTTAATGAGCTGCTGAGTGTAAATAAGGCTTTCACTTGACCCATTTTTTCATGTTGTTTTATTGATAGTGAATTATGGTCCTCGTTAAACGTAATTTATGTGTGTTCATTTTTAAGCGTTAGAAATTCGAAATCATGATCTTCCCGGGGTCATGGTAACACCTGAACAAACGCCCGATGACTATTTTTCGAGGTTCTTGTGGACAGAATTTTCTTTTCCAATTTACATTCGAATTTTGTGTTTGAAAGAGATAAAAAATCTATGTAATACCATATCATTCTTTCATTAGTTTTAGGAATTTTTTTATTGGCGAAGATAGTGTGTACCTTTTTTAATGCTCACGCGTGTTTGGGAGAGATTCGTTGGTAGCTTGCACATTTTGCTACACGCTTATTTTAGCACGCTTGCTACAATATCGTGTTTTTTCTATCCTTAAGCACTTTCCTCTCAAAATTGTGTGTCATAAATTTACGAATCTATCAGTATCTTCTCTTTTTTTTTTCTCACTCACTTCTATTCATGCTCACTGAAAGAAACTCGGAAACGAAAGGCTAGACACTTTTAATCTTGTCATAATTTTAATCTAATAATTAATTTTTCTTGTCTTAAAACGTTATGTGCGGATACATTTCATAGCGGAATTGTACCTGGAGCGGGCGTTTTGCTCTTAAATTTAGTTATTCAGTTAAATCTCAATAGATCGAAAATTATTTAATTTTTTAACCAACTTTTCGTATTTTATATTGTAATATATAAACAATATATAAATAGACAAATAAACAAATATATATATATAAATATACAAATATATATATAAAATATATAAATATACATATATATATCATTTTCGCAAGGATAAATAAGTTAATTTTAAATCTGAATTTAGTTTTTTAATCAACCTTCCCGTTCTGTGGTTCCGCATCGACTGATGTAAAAACTAGTTTTTATTTGCCTAAATTTTTTCAGAATCTATGTAGTAGACAAGACCATTCGGCTTTGTTTTCCTGCATATACCGTTATTTTTGTACCCACAAACAAACCATGTTGTTACTCAAACCCGTACTAGTACGTGACCCGAGCTCAATTATCAATCGTCAGAAAAAGTACTAGTACGTGTCCCGTGCTCAAGTAGCCGAACGATGGCCGAATGGTTAGAGTGCTGGCCTTCGGAACCAGAGTTCGTGGGTTCGAATCCCACTTTGGAATGGATGTTCGTAGCCTTTCGGAATCGGCTGTAAGCAGTAGATCCCGGTCTCATTAGCCCTCGTGTTCCAGAAAGTTGACCGTAGCACTCCAAAACCAAAACCAAACCAAACCGTGCTCAAGTATCAATTGTCAGAAAACGTACTAGTACGTGTACCGAGCTCAAGTATCAATCGTCAGAAAACATACTAGTACGTGCCCCATACAAAATGTGTTAATACATGTCTTTCCATAAATACCTGTTTAGCCCTCGTGTGCAAAACAGTAGACCGTAGCTCTCCAAACCAAACCAAATCAAAACTTAATTACTTGTAATTACACAATATATATTCTTAAGTATATCATATAATTATAGAAAACAGTAAAAATTATTCCGTGCCACTTGTTCCGTTTCTTTTGAGTTTTTCCTCAATTTCTTTTTATGTTAGACAGTTTCTTGTGTGTTATACAGGAGTGGAAACCGTATATCTCAGGGAAGAGTAAGAATTCAATAAATAAAATTTCTTTTTAGTCTAATTTAGCTTCTCAGAAACTATTGTACATTTGGAAACCCACTAGAAATTGGAGAACAAATATAATCCAATTTCTCCGACCATATCTCGGGAGACGTATAATTTAATATCTGCTACGATTCTAAAGGATTATTAAAAGCTAAAAATATGAAATATAAAATGAAAAGTATTGAAAAATATAAAAGCCGTAATATTTATCGAAAAAAAATTAGAAAAGACAAATAACAAAATATATATACAAAAAAAGAAACTGGGGGGGGCAAAAAAATCCCGTCTGGTAGTGTCCGCAATAAAAATGTCAAATGGACCGTTTCTCGAAGTTAATGTTACTGTTTCGAACAGAATTTTTTTCCACCAAAGTCTCTCTTTTTTTTTCTGTGTGTATTTCGTTCTATTTCTTGTCATTTTATTTTTTTATCCAATTTTATTTCAGCTGCCTCTTTTTCCTAGCGAACCTCCTGTTCGCTAAACTGACTTCGTCTTTTCTAGTTCTAAAAAAAAAAAAGTTTTTATCTTAATCCCCCTCCCTTACTTCTACCTCCTCCTTTCCTCCCTTCAAAACGGTTTTATTTCCACCATGAAGTGTTATGATATATAAACCTTATTTTCTTTCCTTGTTCTGATTTTTTTTCTTTTTTAAATTGATGCCAAAAAAATTCTTCATAGTCGAATCCAATTGTTCCCTTTGTGTATCGCCTGAAAGATTTTAATTCATTTGTATATCGGCAAACGATTTTTATTTATATATCTCGAAAAGTTTTAAAACTGAAACAATGAAGAAAAAATCGTACTTGAAAAGTGTGTAGTGCATAGTTTTGTTTTGTCTTTTCAACGTTTCTTTTCATATTTGAAAAGTACATCTTGTTAAATTTTGTTTTATGCCTCTTGAAAGAGTTTGTTATTCAATTTAAAAATATTTATTTCTGCGGACAGTTTACAAAATATGTATATTTTTGAGAATGGCAAGAAAATTTTAAATTGTATGCAGCTGTTATTATTTGAGATTTGTATTTTGTTTTAAAATACCTTAAATTTGTTTAACTAAAACTTGTATTTCAAAAGAATTTCAGGAAAAGTTTATCGACGATTAAAAGTTTTAAAATAGTTTGTGTATTGATTATTAAAGGGTTTATAGGTAAAAAAATAAATAAATAAAATTATGAAAGGTAAATATTACATTAGAAGGGTGGAAATTTTGTAATATAAAAATTACTTTATTATTTTGTGAAGTCCTTTGTTTTGAAACAGCTTACGCGATTTTTAGACTAATTTTTCTGAGATGGAATGTAGATTTAACTGTCGTAAAATGCATGTAACAGTGAATTATTATAATTTAACAGCTTTATAATTTTTTTTTTATAAAAAAAAAGTTTACAGTATTAATTAGGAACTGGTATGGGTAGAATCTCAGTTCCGGGGGCCGACCGCCATGTTTTTGGCTCTATTTGTGTGCAAATGATTGCCAAATTGTCGCCAAGTGATGCTTACAGTTTGTGCTTCGTTTTGTATTGTTTATACCCAATTTCAAAGCATATTTTGAAGAAATAAAAGTTTGAAATTTTGTTAAGATGAATACAAATATAAAAAATAAATAAAATAAAATAAAAAATAGAGCAAAGTTTGCCAGAAAACTGGGTTCTAGAATTTGGCGACATCGCCCACTCTTGGCATGACCACTGAACTTGGTTGGGCTGGCACCCTAAACTGGGATTTAGCCCTGGTGTGTATATGATTATTATTTCTGCAAATGGTTAATAAATTTTCACTAACTTAAAGTTTTAAACGCATAAACCGTGCATTCGAAATCAGTTCTAATCATATTCAGTGTGATATAGCATAGGGGTATCCTCGCGGGTCGTCAGTGACCCACGTGGTCATTTTTGCAGTTACGTTTTTTGAATTCATAGCTTCGTTTTACTTTTCGGTGAACTTTTCGATAAAAACTCAATTCAAAACTCGACTTGGAAATTAATTCTTATCTAATCCTCTGAGATTAACTTTAACACATTGTATGCGGGACACGAACTAGTATGTCTTCTGATGATTGATACTTCAGCGCAGAACACGTACTAGTACGGGTTAGTGTAACAACAGGGTTTGTTTGTGGATACAAAAATAACGCTATATACAGGAAAACGAAGCCGAATGTTCATGTCTACTACATAGATTCTGGAAAAATTTAGAGAAATAAAAACTAGTTTTTACATCAGTCGATGCGGAACCACAGAACGGGAAGGTTGATTAAAAATCAATTTAGATTTAAAATTAACTTTTTATTTATCCTTGCGAAAATGATATTATATATATGTATGTATGTATGTATGTATGTATATTTATATATTATATATATATATATATATACATATATATTTGTTCACTTATCTATTTATATATTTGTTTATATATTTCAATATAAAATACGAAAAGTTAGTTAAAAATTTAATTTTCTATTTATTGAGATTTAACTGAATAACTAAATTTACGTTCAAAACGTCCGCTCCCGGTACAATTCCGCTGCGAAATGTACACAATGTGGTAACAGAGTTGGGGGTGGACATGAGTTAATTGGTTGACGCAGGTGACCATCCACAACCCTTCCACTTTATTATTATTATTATTATTATTTTAAATTTCATTTGGATTACATTATTTTGTTTGTGTTTAGGTAATTTTTTTTTCTTTTTGCCACGCGTCAATGTTAATTAAAATAAAGTGACATTTTTGAGTGACAGGTTCAAAATTTAATCGTTTGGGAATATAATAGCTTGTAGTTTATTTTCAATTTTTTATTTTTTTTTTGTTCTTTTGTAAAATGTTTAGGGTTATTAGAGCATTAATATTTGCCCAAACTTCAAATAAAGCTTTCTCGATTTTGATTTCCAATCTTCCGTCTATTCTTACATTCATAAAATATTTAAATATTTATTCAGTTAGCAATTCCAAAAATGTATTTTATAACACATGTTATATGTGTTACATGTAGCACTTATAACACATACTGTCTGTATGTGCTACAAAATGTATTTTATAACTCATAAAACATGTATTTTATAGCGGCTTCCAATTGTTTTAACCAACTAAAATTACCGAAGCTTTATTGCTAATTTAACTATGCATGCTATTTCCTACGAGTACTTCTGTCCTGCTTTCTGAATTTTACGAAAATTGGTCAATTATCTCGCGAATTTGAATAATATTTCCAATTAGACCCTCGAGCCCTTACAAGTCTTAAATCCATGATTTAACTTAAAACTTCCACTTTAAAGTATTTCAGTCTATTCACTTGAGATTTTGAAAGAATTTATTGCATGATTTAAAATGTTTTGTTTTATCGAACTAAAGTCTAATTTTTCAATTCAAGTAAAATGTAACCCGAATATAATTAAAATAAATTTATTTTAAAAATTTAATGGTTCTTGTGATATTTTAGCTATTGATTGTCAAAGCAATAATTAACGATAATTAACAATAAAGAAACGGTTTAATGTTAGCATTGGCTGTATCTGTATTTCTGCCACTTTTTTGTAAGTTTTGCCGAATTTTTTAATTTATATAATTGGTTCCGAAAACTACCTTCAATCAAAAAATATTTATTCTTCCTGCATGTTTTTTTATAGGTTTTCTAAATTTCTGGAAATTGCTGTAAAGTCTACTAAAATTTTATGGATAACACTTTGTCTGCCCTATACGTGACATCATATGATGTACCCAGAAATTAATTTTTTTTTGGGGGGGGGGCGGGGAGTGCATATTGTCATTGCCAACAAGGGCGCCCATATGGAAAGTGCAGAAGGGGCTTGAGATCCCCCCTTTTTGTAAAGTCAGTTTTTTAAACTAAATTTAACACTTAAATATGCAATACAACACATGCATACGCACATTTTCATCTCAGACACCCCCCTCCTCCTAAATTCTTTCATATAGGCGCCTTTAATTGCCACGAAAAAAAGACTTCTTTAATTTAGTATTATCATTATGTAAAAACTATAGAGTACATTTTATCAATCTAATTTCTCAGTTGTAAAATTATTCATGAACTGATATTTTTTACGAAGTTATAAAAATTAGAAATATATCATGTGACTCATATGATATACACATCTAATGCTTGATACGCTTGTATATTACGTGCAATATACTATGAACAATATTTTAAGCAGAAAATAATTTGGTTTAGCGTCTTGAATTTAGCTATTTTTCTGTTAGACAATTGGAAAAGCTGTATATCTAATGCACTTCACATAGTTTTTTTCATATATAGAGATAGCCAAAGGCTTGGCCTTTAAAATTTCTTAGAAAATCTGTAGTTCTGAACTGTAATTGAACCAGAAATGGTAAAGGTGTGTTAAAAATGAACAAACGGTGAATTACGATATTGTTGGCTGTTCCCTTTCAAAAACAAAATTATTGATTTTCAAAGGAGATAAGTCGTAATTTCTCTGTGTGTCATAAGGCATCTGTTGTTCGAAATACAGCAATAAAAATGTTGAACGTTTGAAAAAGTAGTATTTACTCTTAAAGTTTTCCATTCCTTTTGTGGTTTATTTATACCCTGTAAGTCGTTTTGGTTTTGTAACGATGTTTATGCAGAAAACAGCCTCAATAACAAGCTACTTATCTATTATTCTTCTTATGAGTTTTTCCTCTCAATTTTTAAAAGCATCCTTATGAACATTATTAACAGTATATTAATGTTTTGACTGCTATATCTCTAATTTTTTATTCTTTTCTTCTTTCAGGTAAGTTGCAGATCCTATTTCAGTAATTTTGAAGATGGATATTTTAGAGTAAAGTATTATTTTCCTTTATATATTGTTGTGTCATGTATGGTTTTGTTTTGTTTGGAGACCTACGGTCCATTGTTTAGCTACACGAGGCCTAATTCTGTGTCATGTAATGCTAAGCCATGATATTGTCGGTATCTAAATTTGAATAGAAAGTTGCTCTGTTCCTAGAAAGCAGACCGACCGACGGCGAAATTGTTAATACGTCGCCCTTCGGTATCGGAGTTCATAAGTTCGAAACCCATTGATGGCATGGATGCTCGTAACCGTTAGGTATCTGCTTTTAACAGTAGGTCTCATTTTATTAGTCTTTGTGTAGTGAAAACAGTAGACCGTAGCATTCCAAATAAACCAACAGCCAACAAAGAAAAGCAGAGTTCGAATCTCAGCTAATGCGTAGTGAAGTTCAATATATGATCTCTCTAAGGTAGTTGAATACCACATAAAAAAAAAATAGGATATGAGTGAAAAATTGCCCCGAAGACAGTCTTGCGTTATCTGTATTAATTTATATTAATATATCTATATATTAATTTCTCTACATGGCTACTATAGCCCTCCAAACTGTAATCGATTGGAGAGGTGTAAAATACTCGGACCACCCCAAACAGCAGACCTCCTTCGAACCACCCCTGCTAGTATTCTTTCTCATTATGCTGAAACAAGTCCATACTGTTGCTTTTTCGTTTTATTATTATTTGATTATGTAGGTTTGATCCGGAAATGGTACATTTCTAACTAGTTTTTAATAATTGTTATTCTTTAACTGGTCTTACAGAATATTTTGAGTAATACTTATCCAATATATTATCAACTCCTGGGATTACCGCAAGACTATTTCGTACGGTCACGCAAAAAATTGCTTGGTTCAATTAATAAGTAGTATTATACAATTTTTTTTTCTCGGTCATGATAATACTTTATTTGGAAGTCGTTTTTGCTCAAAAACGACTTTCAGATACTTTATTTATACATTATTCTTTATTTATATTTATGTGGTCATTGATTTGGCGGGAGAAAATGGCTGATCCTCTCCATACTTATACTATTAATGAAATTTTCCATTATAAGTAATATAAAAATATATTAAATATTTATTAGTGTTATGCATTGAGATACAGAATGGGGACAAAACAAAATAGCATAATACCTATTTTTATGGAAACATAGCTATCCAACCTTTTTTTTTTCCTTGTCCACAATGTGCGGTTAGCCAACCTACTGAACTTTAACTCAAATAAAGCTTTTAAGATTTTGTAATATTTTAGGTAATTGTTTCCAATGCTTCTAGTACGTTCTGGAAATTCCAGGAGGATTGCAACGTAGCTTAGAATAGCAGCATATGTAAGGAATATAACTAAATTAATCCTTCTAAGATGTTTACCACTTTAATGTCTGCGTTAAAATAATTAAGAATAATGGTTCGCGTATGAAAAAAAAAAAAAAATTTGTAACATGTCCTAGTCGAACGGACAAATTGGCTATTTTAAGATTTTGTTTTTAAATAACCTGTAAAATGGCGTATAACTTTTGATTATTTTTTTTTCACAATACTTTTTGCCGCGATTTACTAGTACGTAAGGAATATAACTAAATTATTCCCTCTAGGATGTTTGCCGCTTTGTTGTCTGCGTTAAAATAATTTAAAAATAATGGTTCGTGTATGAAAAAAATTTTTGTAATCTTGTCTAGTCGAACGGGCAAATTCGATTTTAAGATTTTTTTTTAAATAACCAGTTAAAATGGTACAAAATTTTGAGTATTTTCTTTTAGCCTCGATTTACTAGTAAGCTATTGAATAACCGCCTTCAAAACTTTCACTTTATGTGGGAGTATACGGCAAATCCACTGAAGAACACTAGGGATTAATTTTTTTTTCTCTTCTTATCTTAGTACGTATAATCTGTTGGTAGATGACCGAACTTTTCTAAAAAGTTGCCTCTCCATCCAATATTGTGTGACGCATTAATTGTTCTGCTTCCTACTCGCGACGGGCAATAAGTTCTGTAAAGTGCTCTGCTTGGAACGTCTTTGTGAAAGATGCCGTTCATCCGGTGAAGTGTTTCCAGCCACCTGCTACGCGTTGCGTAAATCTCTTTGAAGTGCACTCTCAGGCATCCCCCTCCCCTCCTCAGTTCCCCTTGGACGTGCAAGTGGCCGATCACTTGAAAGCTAATTTCAGGCCTGCCATGCCCTATTTATCGCCAAGCGGGTTATCCCTCCACCCCATTCCCCACCTCTTTCTAATTGCGTTCGGTTGGTTGGATTTTGTCGGACGCGCAGCGCGTTTATAATACTGCCCGCCGTCCTGAAGGTTTGTCTTGGGATGGGAGTTGAGGAATTGCAGGTGGTGTTTGTTTTTGGTCCATTTTGTGGCAACTTGGCCACAGTAATCCCTAAAAGGGAAGATTTCGTCGCACTTCTTCCCCAAACGATGAAGAATTTTTTATACGTTTTTCTTTTGATTGGCATGTAAGCGTGGTATCGTAGATTCGGTGATCAAATGCTGAATTTGAACTATGGTATCATTCTATTGTTAGAGTGATCATTATTACTTCATGTTGTGCATAAATGTTTAATATTAATGTTGAGTCAGCCCACTCAACGAGCTTCAGGAATGGAGCTAAGCGATCCTTTTTAAAATGATTTAATTGAAGATACTAATATTTACAAGTATTTACGCAGGTTAATTAAAAGTTAATAGTATAGAATAAATTCAGAACTAGTCTTGAGTCTCGAGACTTCGCGGCGTATGTCTTTACAGCAGCAACTCTCACAGGATGCAGTGGTTACAGAACCTCCTGGGCCGAGCCCTCTAGTTCTGCAATACATGGGAATTTCGCGAAACAACATATGGATTTATTTGGCTCGAACATGGAAATAAAAAGATATTAAAATAAGGGGTCAGCAACTCTCTCAAGGTCAAGGTAATTGGGTTTAATGGAGTACCTAGCGAAGTGTAAGGTCTTCGCTTTAACCTCAAAACGTAAGCAGATCAAAACATAAATTTAGGCCTCTAGGCAAAAAGTAAATGAAACAAAAATTTAATACACTCCAGCTCACAAGAGAGCGAGGAGGTGAGAACGTTCTCATAAAAAATTATGAGGAAACTAAAGCGTTGACTAATTAGAGAATAATTAGACTGTAACCTTGACAATGACCATTTGGTATGGTTATCAGTAATACACAGATTCAACAACATGATACTCATAGAAATAAAATAAGTAGAACAATAATAAAAAATAGGGACATAAAAAAGTTGCAACTTGGCACGGCAAATAAAAATAAACAAAAGTGACAGCACTAACAAAAAGATATATTTTTGGTTTTTATAAAATTTTAAAATTTTTATTAAGCATTTTTTCAGTTTTTTTTAATTTTTATAAACATAAAACAAGACAAAATATTACGTAAACAAAAAATAAACGTGAGCAAAGTAGCGGAATACCCAAAATATTGGAAATATAAAATAAAATAAGCCAAAAAATAAAGAAAAACGCTTCCTCGTTTATATATGTACGATAGTCCGTTAGGATGAGACTGCGCATGTGTGGAAATGGATCGCTTGACAGAGGGGTGTTGGGAGGTTAGGATGACGTTCTCTACCTTGATATTAATTTATTGTCTGATGTTTTGAAACAGAATAAAAACATGCACCTGGAACAAAAAACACATGTGTGACCCCCTGCCTCTCATGCTTAGCTCAATATTGATTTTCAGTAATGATTATTCTGTCTGAATTTGGTTTTATTCTGTTGATAGGAATTATAGATTTTGCTAATTATAATTTATTTTTTTTCTTTGGGGGGGAGAGGTTATAGTTTTGATAAAACTCACTAAACGAAATACTATATAAATATTAAAACTGATGCATTTACTCAATTCTGTCACTAGGTGTATTTGTGGAGGAGGTTGTTAGTTTAGTTTTATTAGAAAAGTTAGTCATTTTTTTTATTTTTAAAAACTTTTTTTTAATCAAATACGTGGCCGGAAACTACTTTTTAATGACAATTTAGAACAGTTGCGATCATCCATGTTAGTATCTGGATTCAAATCCATTAATTCCGTTAATGGAAACCGCTCTAGTTCCTTGATTAATATGTATATACAAAACTATATATTTAAGGGCAATTTGGCTCATTACAATGAAAAGGGGATCTATATTGGGTTGCGTGCAGGCGTGAGTAAAACATAGCCGAATGAGAAAAAGAATTCTGGAAAAGAGAAATGGAATTTATTGTAGCATAATCTCCCGAAGGTTTCTGGGTAAAAAACTAGTACATCAGAATTTATAGATGTGTGAGCCAGTCAATCAAGGTTATTAATGATTAATCTCGTGGTGACGTGGAGGAGGTGAAACTAATTATATGAAGTCATATAAGAAGAAAGTCAAATAAGAATATATTGAAGCAGGAATTAATTTTGACATGTGTATATATATATATATATATATATATATATATATATATATATATATGTATGTATGCATGCCTGTATATATATATATATATATATATATATATGTATAGGGGGACCCTGTATATATATATATATATATATATATATATATATATATATATGTTTATATATGCCTGTATATATATATATATATATATATATATATATATATATATATATGTATGTATGCCGGTATATATATATATATAATATGTATATGTAAGCATGTATATATGTATGCATGTATATGTATGTATGCATGTATATGTATGTATGCATGTATATGGATGTATGCATGTCTATGTATGTATGCATGTGGCGTTCTCTGCGTTGACATTAATTTATTGGCTGATGTTTTGAAAACGGAATAAACATGCACCTGGAACAAAAAACGCATGTCGTGACCCCTTGCCTCTCATGCTTAGCTCAATTTTGATTTTCAGTAATGATTATTCTGTCTGAATTTGGTTTTATTCTGTTGATAGGAATTATAGATTTTGTTAATTATATTTGATTTTTTTTCTTTGGGGGGGGGGGAGGTTATAGTTTTGATAAAACTCACTAAACGAAATACTATATAAATATTAAAACTGATGCATTTACTCAATTCTGTCTCTAGGTGTATTTGTGGAGGAGGTTGTTAGTTTAGTTTTATTAGAAAAGTTAGTCATTTTTTTTTTTTTTAAAAACTTTTTTTTTAATCAAATACGTGGCCGGAAACTACTTTTTAATGACAATTTAGAACAGTTGCGATCATCCATGTTAGTATCTGGATTCAAATCCATTAATTCCGTTAATGGAAACCGCTCTAGTTCCTTGATTAATATGTATATACAAAACTATATATTTAAGGGCAATTTAGCTCATTACAATGAAAAGGGGATCTATATTGGGTTGCGTGCAGGCGTGAGTAAAACATAGCCGAATGAGAAAAAGAATTCTGGAAAAGAGAAATTGAATTTATTGTAGCATAATCTCCCGAAGGCTTCTGGGTAAAAAACTAGTACATCAGAATTTATAGATGTGTGAGCCAGTCAATCAAGGTTATTAATGATTAATCTCGTGGTGACGTGGAGGAGGTGAAACTAATTATATGAAGTCATATAAGAAGAAAGTCAAATAAGAATATATTGAAGCAGGAATTAATTTTGAGTGACGTGGAGGAGGTGAAACTAATTATATGAAGTCATATAAGAAGAAAGTCAAATAAGAATATATTGAAGCAGGAATTAAAAAAAGATATTAAAATAAGGGGTCAGCAACTCTCTCAAGGTCAAGGTAATTGGGTTTAATGGAGTACCTAGCGAAGTGTAAGGTCTTCGCTTTAACCTCAAAACGTAAGCAGATCAAAACATAAATTTAGGCCTCTAGGCAAAAAGTAAATGAAACAAAAATTTAATACACTCCAGCTCGCAAGAGAGCGAGGAGGTGAGAACGTTCTCATAAAAAATTATGAGTAACCAACGCGTTGTCTAATTATGGGATAATTAGACTGTAACCTTGACAATGACCATTTGGTATGGTTATCAGCAATACACAGATTCAACAACATGATGCTCATAAAAATAAAATAAGTAGAACAATAATAAAAAATAGGGACATAAAAAAGTTGCAACTTGGCACGGCAAATAAAAATAAACAAAAGTGACAGCACTAACAAAAAGATATATTTTTGGTTTTTATAAAATTTTAAAATTTTTATTAAGCATTTTTTCAGTTTTTTTTTAAATTTTTATAAACATAAAACAAGACAAAATATTACGTAAACAAAAAATAAACGTGAGCAAAGTAGCGGAATACCCAAAATATTGGAAATAGAAAAAATAAAAGTAAAATAAGCCAAAAAATAAGAAAAACGCTTCCTCGTTTATATATGTACGATAGTCCGTTAGGATGAGACTGCGCATGTGTGGAAATGGATCACTTGACAGAGGGGTGTTGGGAGATTAGGATGGCGTTCTCTGCCTTGACATTAATTTATTGGCTGATGTTTTGAAACGGAATAAACATGCACCGGGAACAAAAAACGCATGTCGTGACCCCTTGCCTCTCATGCTTAGCTCAATATTGATTTTCAGTAATGATTATTCTGTCTGAATTTGGTTTTATTCTGTTGATAGGAATTATAGATTTTGCTAATTATAATTTATTTTTTTTCTTTGGGGGGGAGAGGTTATAGTTTTGATAAAACTCACTAAACGAAATGCTATATAAATATTAAAACTGATGCATTTACTCCATTCTATCTCTAGGTGTATTTGTGGAGGAGGTTGTTAGTTTAGTTTTATTAGAAAAGTTAGTC
Organism: Pardosa pseudoannulata; assembly: GCA_032207245.1. Lineage (NCBI taxonomy): Eukaryota > Metazoa > Arthropoda > Arachnida > Araneae > Lycosidae > Pardosa > Pardosa pseudoannulata. The sequence goes on from CM063510.1 coordinate 97,281,450, forward strand.
ATTTTTTTGTTTTTAAAAACTTTTTTTTTTTATCAAATACATGGTCGGAAACTACTTTTTAATGACAATTTAGAACAGTTGCGATAATCCATGTTAGTATCTGGATTCAAAGCCATTAATTTCGTTAATGGAAACCGCTCTAGTTCCTTGATTAATATATATATATATATATATATATATATATATATATATATATATATATATATATACAAAACTATATATTTAAGGGCAATTTGGCTCATTACAAAGAAAAGAGGATCCACATTGGGTTGGATGCAGTCGTAAGTAAAACATAGCCGAATGAGAAAAAGAATTCTGGAAAAGAGAAATGGAATTTATTGTAGCATAATCTCCCGAAGGTTTCTGGGTAAAAAACTAGTACATCAGAATTTATAGATGTGTGAGCCAGTCAATCAAGGTTATTAATGATTAATCTCGTGGTGACGTGGAGGAGGTGAAACTAATTATATGAAGTCATATAAGAAGAAAGTCAAATAAGAATATATTGAAGCAGGAATTAATTTTGACATGTGTATATATATATATATATATATATATATATATATATATATATATATATATGTATATGCATCCTGCCTGTATTATATATATATATATATATATATATATATATATGTATATGCCCTGATATATATATATATATATATATATATATATATATATATATATATATATATATATATGTATATGTATGTATGTATATGTATGTATGTATATGTA
>CM063510.1:97287190-97344690 GCA_032207245.1 Pardosa pseudoannulata
CTTAGGGGTTTTATACAAAATGCCTACATTTGTTTCCCGATCTAGTTTACTTTTCCTTATACATATATATGTAATATTAAAATCCCTTATTTACGTATTTTAATATTAATTTAATAACTTTTGTTCATAAAGTAAGTTCTGGGTTTACGTGATAATTCTGATTTTTCCCTCCAGACACACTATAGACTAATTCAGCCGCTATCTGTACTACTTTAGCCAATAGTTAGCGCATTCTCTTGAAACATGGGTATTTTTTATCACGTGATCAATTGTGTTTAAGGATTATTCGTAGTCTTTTTACCTGAGGAATCCGTACTTGAAAACCGTATGTGCGGGATCACATTGTCTATGTGCACGAGGTTGTAAAAGTGTTTGCCTGTTGTATGAATTTCATGTTTCTTACCAGAAATAAACTGTGTTGTGATTTTGAATGAATCTCGCCCATATTGCATATATATATATATATATATATATATATATATATATATATATATATATATATATATATATATATATATATAACTTTTATATAGTATGTGTATGTATGTATACACATGTACACTATACATTTGTTTAGAAAGATTTAGGAAAAATTGGGAAGTACAAATTAAGAAATTTCCTGTAAAAGGAAATTTTTTATCATCATTAAAACAGGAGGGAAAGAAAGGCTAAGAAATTGGGAGAGAGGTCTTAAGTCTCGCTGGTTAATCTCAGCTTCCACAGTGATATTTTAGAGCCCGTTCACTGGAGCGACTCAATTCATTAAATGGATTTTCGCATCGATAATTTAGATTCATTTTTAGAAGATTCGAGCTTATAAATTGCAGACATCTTCTTCTCTTGACTACAATCCTCTTTTTGGAAAGGAATGTTTAAAAAATTTTTAAATAAAGTCATTGAGTCTTGATTACGACCTTTTATAATCTGATCCCACAGTGGTCAACCGCAACAAGCCTTAGATGGATTAGAAGTCTCATTTCAGAGAAAACTGTTAAAAAAATTATTTTGAATTATTTTTCATTAATTAAATTTAAGTAAGCCAGAGAGTTAATCTCTGTATTTGACGAACAAAAATTCAAAAGTCTAATACCAGCTCCGTAATTAAATTTCTGGGATTTCAATAAACAACCCTAGAAGGTTTTAGAATGTTCGAAACCGGTATCTCTCACCTGTGTTGTTAGTCTGCTAATCCAGTATTGACTAAATCCATCCCCCCCCTCAAGCCCAGCTCTAAAACGGAAGCTGTGCCGTGTCAGCTAGATATCTGTGAAGAGCTTCTAGCACAGGAATCGTACCAGCTGCTAACACAAATCTTTCTTCTGAACACTCCCGTCGCCAAATGGCGTGAAGAAGCTTGTTTTAGCGCCTCATTAAAAATTCGCGCGTATTTATAAACTGCCCGAGCTCTTTTGTTGTCAAAATAATGATCGTGTTACCCTCAGCAGATAATAATAATGATGATGATGATGATGATGACGACACTCTATTTTTATTGCCGGCGAATATTGTCTTCGAATTGCAAAAGAGAGAAGAGGGGAGTATCGGACTTCGAGCCGGCATTTTGCCAGGATTGTGGCAGTTTCTATTTCAACAATGAGGGAACCAAATGAAATATCGATACGTATCTCGTCAATATCTGTAAATATTTTTTATGTACAGCTTCTCTAAATATCGTTTCGTGTGTATAAGAGAATGAAACATTCCATTTCAGAACTTTTACACATAATATTTAGGGCGGTTAATTAAGGGTGTGTCGTTGTGTGATATCCGAATAAATCGATTTTGTAGCGTGTTCCACTTTTTATAGTTAATAGCAGATTTATAAATAGCAAACTTCCTGACGCAAGCTTACTTTGTTCCTCAATCTTGCCTGAAAAACTATAACCGAACTATATCCGAATGGTTAGGTCGCTGATGTTTGGAACCGGAGTTCGTGGGTTCAAATCAGGGCTTCGAACCGGAACTGAACCGAAAACCGGAAAAAACCGTTATTTTGGTCGGAACGAAAACCGGAACTGAACCGAAAAAAATATCGGTTTATTTCGGTTCGATATATCTTTCAGTCATTTTGTTACTGTTACCAACTTATCAATATTTTCTAATTTAACGTCAACTTTATAATTACATATCCGCACTTGTATAAGATTGCAATGGTGGTTTTGGCAGCTCCAGCTACACAAGTTAGTGTTGAAATTTATTCTCCGAGACAACAGAAGTAATCTCAGTGAAACCACGTTAGAAGATATATTAATAATTAGAGGCAATTTTCATATGTTAAATAAATAATATATTTTTTACATAATTATTGCAAGGCCAAGTGCACGATGTGAGAGTCAAACGACGAATGTGGGTAATCATGAACCTAGTTGTCAAATGCGATTTTGATAATGGATAACAATGCCAATGCTCGCCGCTCTTATCGTACCTGCTGTTTGTATCAATTCACATAGTGTACCAATTAAAAAAAGAATAAAATCTTCTAAATTTTGATAGAATTACATTTTTTTGTTTATGATAGAATTATATTTTTAGTACAAATGAGAATATACATAAAATGAAATTATTCATTTGGAACTGAAACGAAAACAGTTATTTTTGGCGGAGCGAAAACCGGAACTGAACCGAAAACCGTTATTTTTGGCGGAGCGAAAACCGGAACTGAATCGATATTAATTTTTTAGTTGAACCGGAACGAAAACCAGAACAAAAAAATTACGGTTCGAAGCCCTGGTTCAAATCTCACTGTAGCATGGATGTTCATAGCTGTTTGGAATCTGCTTTAAGCCGTAGGTTCCAGTCTCATTAGTCCTCTTATCGCAAAAAGGTAGACCGTAACACTTCAAAGCCTGATAAATTATTGACACTTTTTTCAATACGTCAGTACGTTAACTAATACCTCATTTAATAGAATCACAATATTTTTCTAAAAAGTTTGACTATCGTGAACAAAATATTTTATTTTCACATATTTTATTTTTAAAATTTTTATTATGTTTATACCATGCATGTTTATACCATGGTTGCTTCTTTCAATAATTTTGAAATACTGTAACTTTAACTTGAATCGATTAAAAAAGTTAATTTTTAATATAAATTTCGAACAAAAAAATTTTTTCATCTCTTTTCGCTTTCCAGGTAAGAAAATACTTTGTAATCAGACAGTATCAAAAGGTCCTTTTTAAATTTTTTTTATAATTCTTAAAGTATGATTTTTCTTTTCTTGCACGGAAAATTTTATAAACTTTTTATTTGTTATTAAAATTTTCATAGTCGATTCGAACAAAATGGATAAAACTGTCTGTTTGCAATTTCGAACTGTGCAACTTCTGGTATACGCTGAGCTTAAACTAAACATGCTCCAATATTTCCAGGCAAATTTAAACCTGGTAAAAACTTAAATTTGAAAGACATATAGTTGCAAATATATTTTCCAAGACATTACGAAATTGCCTACAGCGTTGATGATTTGTGTTATGACATATTTATGAATGCATACATGCAAAACTATGATATATGACTTCTTAGAATGCATGTTTGTATGTACTTTGCGTTTAATGAAACTTTTTTAAGTACACTGTTCTTTGGATTAAAACTTTGAACAGTCTTTATAGATTAATTCCGGCTACGTCACTGACTGCTGATATGAAAAACAAATTTACTTATAGTTTCAAATTAGCTTAAATGTATCATTTTTAACATGTTGGCTATTGTCTGACAGAACTGCCGTCACTTTCAGACAGTGGGGATGCGTAAAAACAGAAATTTACGGGCAAATGAATGCTAAAAAATAAATAAAACGTCTATTAACTGATTGAAAAAAAAATTCCATGCAGAAATTATTTCAAAAGAATCTATACAACGACGACTACAAAACTTCTCGTTTAGGATTAGAAAAGCATTCCGAAATTTTAGTTCGAAGAAATAAAAGGAAAAAAAAAATGTAATTTGCTATGTCGTTTTTAAACCAAAAAGTAGAAAAAAAAATAAAAACTAGTCTTCAATCGCATGATGCTAAAAGAATATTATAAATGATCTTTAGAATACTGATTTTTTAAAAAATATTTTTATTTTTTATCTACATTGTGGAAGTTCCCAAACATTCGAAACTGCATTTTTTTTTATTCGAAAAGAAATAAAATGGAAATAAGCTATATTCATCGCACTGAAAATTCATTACTCGGTTTATTGTTAGGAACTCTCCTGGCAGAATGCCACGGAAAAATGCGACGATTTATTTTGCATTCGAAAACAATCATCGGCAGGAATGGACATCCCCCTTATTTTCTACCTGCGAAGGAATTATTTTCCGACAAACAATTTTTTTTCCACGTTGTTATAAAACTTCTTCCCTTTTGCTATTATTTATCGATATTCCTTATATTAGTGGAAACGACGAGAAAAACGAAAAAGTGTGTACATATATCGCTGTCGGTGTATTGAGGTATGAATGTATGTATGTACATATTTATGTGTGTCTATGGAAATTTTCTGTACACTGATATTAGTATCAGTGTATAGAAAATTACCATAGACACACACACTATACACTGATATTATAACCCGAGTAGAATCAAATAGAAATATATAAGCTTTGTGGTTTTTAATTTCATGTATAACTCTGATATCCTTATGCATATATCGCTGTCGGTGTGTTGAAATATGAATGTATGTATGTACATATTTATGTGTGTCAATGGTAATTTTCTGTACACTGATATTAGTATCAGTGTATAGAAAATTACCATAGACACACATACACACTATACACTGATATTATAACCCGAGTAGAATCAAATAGACATATATACGCTTTGTGGTTTTTAATTTCATGTATAACTCTGATATCCTTATACATATATTGCTGTCGGTGTGTTGAAATATGAATGTATGTACATATTTATGTGTGTCAATGGTAATTTTCTGTACACTAATATTAGTATCAGTGTATAGAAAATTACCATAGACACACACACTATACACTGATATTATAACCCGAGTAGAATCAAATAGACATATATACGCTTTGTGGTTTTTAATTTCATGTATAACTCTGATATCCTTAACCGTTCTTTGCATTATTTTTTTTTAATAAATCAGTCTGATATAATTCATGCTCTAGATTAAAGAAAAAATGTTTAAAGAATTCTATTATTTATATTTAATATATTAAATGTTATCATGGAAATTTCCGTCATCATGCGAAGAATGGTTAGCAACGGAGACGAAATCGGGGCAAATAGACATCCTTTTATCTTTATACAGTATTCATACTTCAACAAGTATTAGTCGTATAATTTACGGGTTCTGATTTAATTGATTGGTAGGTACAGACCCACTTCAGTGCAAGGGATATTTAGAAACATATTGTAAGTAAGTTATTTTTCAGATAAATTATAGTTTCTTTAAATTACGAATTAGTGACATATTACACTTAACACACAAGTAGTGCCATCTGCCGTTAACTAGCAACTCAAATATCTTTTATATTGATATATCATGTGATATGATGGTCAGAAGAGGTTTTAATATCGACAGCTTTCTTTGGATGGTACTAAATTCTTCCTAGCCTAAATTTGGAGAGACTACTACTAACTGTGTGAACGTGTATAAAATGCGAATATACGTACTGGCACTATTCTTTATATATATAAAAAATATATATGTATACACGTGAAATATTTAAATGACACATATATGTAATGGGTGGTTCCAGACTTGGCCCCAAAAAAATGACACCGCTTTAGTTAAAGACCTTTATTAACAGAACGTGGAGGACGGGTTCCCACTTCATTATGGGGACAGGACAAACTGAAGGGTCGGCTAGCATGAAGTTATAAGTAAAAGGCCCTTAACACCTGGGTCAACATCTCAGTTAAATTCTATGGGGAAATCTCTAGGAAAATCACCGAACGATGGCTGAATGGTTATGGTGCTGGCCTTCGGAACCGGAGTTCTTGGGTTGGAATCCCACTATGGCATGGATGTTCGTAGTTGTTCGGAATCGGCTTTAAGCAGTAGGTCCCGGTCTCATTAGCCCTCGTGTTGCAAAAAGTGTAGACCGTAGCACTCCAAAACCAAACCTCTAGGAAAATCTGCTTCCATCGTGCATCTCCTTTTTGTTTGGAAATTTCCTAAATTGTCCGTTGTAGAATTATAATTCGTTAGACCCCTTCTCTGAGGGGTTGAACTGTAGCCCCAGTGGTGAATTTAGGTTAGGGGTTAAAAAGGGGAAAGCAAAAGAACACGGGAATTTTTTGCCCTTGACTTAAGTTTTTAAAACCCCTGAGAATTTTATTATGCCGTCTTTGGGGTTTTATACAAAATGCCTACATTAGTTTCCCGATATAGTTTACTTTTCTTTATACACACACACACACGCACACATACAGATATATATAGATATATAGATATCGATAGATAGATGATTGATTGATAGGTGATTGGTTGATAGATGATAGATAGATAGATAGATTGATTCATTAATGACTGTCAATTTTGTCTCACCTACAATAGGAAAATAATAGAATTTGTCTTATTAGCCCTCTTGTATCAAACCTGTATACCATAGCACTTCAAATCCGGCCTTAACTCAAACATGTAACGAACTTTTACCATTTCTTTTTACTGTTACTTTCGTTTACAAGGACAGTTGTTTAAACCCCTTCTTTTCTATACAGAGTAATAAAAAGAAAAATTCTGGTCGGTGCGGGTAGACTTGCCACCTATTACCTGCTAGGCTCGCAGAGCCAATAAAAGTGGATGTGATCTTATAGTGCAGATTTGTGTATATTTTTTAATGTAACGTGACCAAATGTTCTGCGCTTTTATATGCGTTAATTAATATGTAATTTCTTTAAAACAGTCAGTTTAAAACAACAAAGATTACTAACATTAAAGTTAATTAAAAAGTATATATAAATATTTTGCTTTGAGGCTATTAGAGTTTTGTCTCGAAACTTAAATTCCCAAATCGGTTAAATTTTTATGGAGAAATATTCCGACATCGGAAAAAGTTCCAAGCAGAAGAAAATGCACGGAAGAATAGATATTCATTTCAAAAGCATAATTTGATTTTTCTCGCATTCTATTTTCCCCCCACCGAATCGTCTGCGAAATATTAAACCTGTGCCTGCTATTTTTATATCCTCCCCCTCTCTGTTAATTGCTCTTTTATTATTCGTTAATTATGCTAATTTAATTACGCATCTCTCCTAGATTGATAAAAATCTCCCAAATTAATCAAATCCGGAAGGACCGGTTTCATTTTCTCCCATTCTACTCCCCCTCTCTCCTTGAAACCCCTCTGATATACCCGATAAAGGGGGGAACGAAAAGGGAAAAAAAATTATGTATAATAAAAATTTCTATGAGACGATATTTGGTTGAACACTTCTTTGTCTGAAGGGACAATGAAGACTACAGTTTTCAGAACAAAGGAACAAATGAGTGAGATTTCTTTCGGGTTGTCCCATAGATAAGGTGTTCGAAATACTGCAGAGTGTGCTGTAGATGCGATTTTATATTGGGTTGTTCGGAAAGTAATTTCGTTTTTTCCCGACAGAGGATTTAATTGTATTTCTGAGCACCCAACTTCACATTTAAGCCGTATAATTTTTATATGCTTTTAGAGCTCATATAGCAAGGCTTGTGTTTGAAAAATTCCAATTCATTCTACGCAGTAGTTTTTGGTTGGTGCCCTTTTAAATATGGAGAGCGATAAGCAGCATTTTCGACATATCTTACTGCTTTACTACAGAAAGGGTAAAAATGCTGTTCAAGCCAGAAAGAAATTGACCGATGTGTATTTAGAAAGTGTGTTGACAGTACGCCAGAGCCAGAACTGGTTCGCTAAATTTCAATCCGGCAATTTTGATGTCGAAGATGCACCACGTTCGGGAAGGCCGGTTGAAGCTGATAAAGATGTTTTTTGCCAGCAAAGACCAAAAATTTTATGAGAGTGGAATTATGCTACTACCAGAAAAATGGCAAAAGGTGTTGGACCAGAACGGCCAATATATAATTTAATAAAGAATTTGTTTATTATGCGAAAACTGTCTTTTATTTCCAAAAAAAAAAAAAAAATAAAAAAAATAACGAAATTACTTTCCGAACAACCCAATATAATTCGTGTTTCGAGATTCGTGACCTTTTTCGGTGTAATTTGACTTAAGGGCTCTCAAGGGTTTTTAAGCTCTTACATTACAGTGTAAATGTGTTCCGATTTCCAATAATTTAATGCAGGCTTGCAATTCTGTCACTTTTCTCACCTTTAGTCACTTTTTTTTTACAATTGATCACTTTTAGTCACTTCTTTAAGTAAACAGTCACTTTTTCATGATTTATCACAGCAAAAATCTGTTGTTGAAAAAGAAAATCTGAATTAATAACAAAATATTTTAATGAAAGACCAAAAATGTGATGCTCTAATCTTATTTTTCTTATTAAAATGTAATGAGTCATATAGTTTTCAGAATTTAGGGATTTCAAAAAGTTGGAAGTTCCTAAAATCTACATTTTTACTGAAATGTACATTTAATACTTTAAAGTAATTTACGTCAAAGCACATATTTCTATTTTTCTTCCCAATTTTTGTTTAGATACTCTAATCTAGCTATGTACATATTTCAAAACATCATTAATATATGCAAAAAATTGTGATTATAAAATTAAGGTATTGTATGTATTCAAATCTAATTTATGGATTTTCTTGAATGTTGAGTTGTGTTAAACAAAATTTTAAACCTTTTTGTATTTGATGCTAAAATCATGTCTTGCATGAATCATTTGATTTCAAGTTAAAATAAATAGAAAAATCTTAATAATAGCATCTGTAATCAAGAGCAGAACAAAATCTTTTTTTTTTCAATGTTTAGTCACTTTTTAGTCACTTATTCTGTATTATTTGTCACTTTTCTCACCTTTTTGAAAGTACCTCAGCAGTTGCAAAACTGTTTAATGTCATATTTCTTCAATTTGTAGTTTGTAGGGATATTTTCAAAATAGAGTCAAAAGACATTAAATGCAACCCCTGATGTAACGAAAACCTGGGTTTAACGAGGACATATTTAGATAATGGCTGGATTAATCCTAAAAGATCTGTACGAATAAGGGTATTTTCAAAATACAACCCAAGGTATTAAATTGCAACCTCTGACTTAACGAAAACCTGGGTTTAATGAGGATATTTTTAGATAATGGCTGGTTTAATGTTCAAAGATCTATACGAATTTTCTTTATAACGATCATAATTCGAATTTAGCAAAATTTATTTTCACAAAAATGTTCTTTCTTTGAGCCAGAAATTTCTGAAACGAAGTGTACCGATTTCTACTTTTAATAATTTAATGTTATATGTCTTCAATTTTCAGTTTGTAAGGGTATATTCAAAATACAGAGACATTAAGTGCAACTCCCGATTTAACGAAAATCTGGGTTTAACGAGGATATTTTTAGATAATGGCTGGTTTAATGCTAAAATATGTATACGAATTTTTCTTTTTTTTACGATCGTAATTTGGATTTAGCAAATTTTATTTTCACAAAAATTTTCCCTTTCTTTCAGCCAGAAATTTCTGAAGCCATGTGTACCGATTTCTACTTCCAAATATTTATTGTTCTATTTCTTCAATTTGCAGTTTGTAAGGCTATTCTCAAAATACAAAATACAGTCAAACACATTAAATGAAACCCCGATGCATCAAAAACCTGGGTTTAACGAGGACATTTTTAGATAATGGCTGGTTTAATGATAAAATATCTATACGAATTTTTCTTATATACGATCGTAATTCGGATTTAGCAAATTTTATTTTCACAAAAAATTTCCCTTTTTTTCAGCCAGATATTTCTGAAGCCAGCTGTACTGATTTCTACTTCCAATAATTTCATGCTATATTTCTTCAATTTGCAGTTTGTAAGGGTATTTTCAAAATACAGTCAAAAGACATTAAATGCAACCCCGGATTTAACGAAAATCTGGGTTTAACGAGGACATTTTTAATAATTGCTGGTTTAATGCTAAAAGATCTATATGAATCATTCTTTATTACAATCGTAATTCAGATTTAGCAAATTTTATTTTCACAAAAATTTTCCCTTTCTTTCAGCCAGAAATTTCTGAAGGCAGGTGTACCAATTTCTACTTCCAATAATTTCATGCTATATTTCTTCAATTTGCAGTTTGTAAGGGTATTTTCAAAATACAGTCAAAGACATTAAATTGCAACCCCTGATTTAATGAAAACCTGGATTTAACGAGGATATTTTTAGATAATGGCTGGTTTAATGCTGAAAGATCTGTACGAATTTTTCTTTATTACAATCGTAATTCGAATTTAGCAAATTTATTTTTCACAAAAATATTCTATTTCTTTTAGCCAGAAATTTCTGAGGCCACGAAATAATGTGAAGGTTTGGTCTGGTACGTTACCAGAGGCGTAACGTGAAAATTTTCATGGGATGGAGATTTCATTGTTTCTAACCTCAAAATTAATACCGGAATTCATAGTTATATAATACATATATATGCAGTCTTCCTCATGGGGGTGTTACATCCCCAACAACCCCTTCATTCAGTGTCATTTTTATTAGCCATGACTGCAATTACCCATCGTGAAATCCGTCTTATTACATACATATAGATATGCGTGTGATGTGTGTATTACGCAATCACTGAATCGTCACAATTATGCCAACTATCATAAGACCATAGAGTTGATTTACATTTTTTTCTTTTTAATTTCTCAGCTGTTTTTTGTAAACTTCATTTAAACGTTTCCCAGCCAATTTGGCTCTAAATTTTCGTCTCGTGTCCCTCGCTTAATTACTCTTTTATGACCCATGAATGATATTACTTTAATGACTGCACCGCGACAGATAAAGCAGCGTCTACCGAATTAATCAAATTAAAAGGACTGCTGCCATTTTTTTTTTAACTTTCTTCACACACGCACCCACTCCTTCTTCTCAATATCTCTCTCTGATGAGGTAGCAGCTGGAATAGAATAAAAATGGTTATCGGGCGGAGTGGAGGTCTGTTGCAGAGAGAGAATATCGCTTTGTTCGCGGACAACAATGAGGATCGTTCTTTTTAGTAGTCGAAGGGGGATGCCGGAGAACAATGGGTTAGATTTCTTCCCTCCCTGTTATCGGCTCGTTCCGGTGGAGATGAGATACTGGAGTGTTGCATAAAGGTGTTCTTAACTCCCTGGAGTGGACTTAAGTGTCATGTTGATGTGCCGTTTTGTTGTTGCTGTTGCCAATCACTTTATTCTTGTTGAAAGTAGACAACTCTTTTTCTTCTTTTTTTTTTCTTTCGTTTAAAGGAAAAAGAACAATAAAAAATAGAAGCCGTTCTCTGTCAGATCTCTGCGAACTAAGCCTTTATTAATTCGAACAGTTAGGAAAAAAATTGATATGGACACAATATACTTGTTAGCCGATTAAATAATGCACGTTATTTATTTATTTATTTTTATTTTTAAATGCGGGATGCGTCATAAGAATGATCATTTGCACACTTCTTTAAAGTAGTGGTTCTCAAACTGGGAATGGTTAGAAAAAATTTAAATGGACGCCACATGATTTCTTTCTACACCTATTAAATTATGCACATTTTTAAATTTTTATTTTTGAACGTGTGATACATCATCAGATTTATCATTTGCTCATTTTTATAAAAACGTGGTTCTCAAGCTTGGAACTGAAACAAATATATCTAGATGCCACATAACTTCCTTGAAAGCCTATTAAATCATCCCCACTTTAATTGTTTATTTTTGAATGCGTCATCATAATTATTACACCTCCACCCCCCCATAACTGATGATTTCACGGAAGATGGAGGGTATATAGCTGGTCCCAGGCTCTCTCCATATAAAAGGCGATAATCGGTGTTTAGGCTCTCAGTTCGTTCTCAATCTTGGAGGATCATCTGCTGATCTGCTTAAATTCTATTGGCTCTCAGGAACCAATAGTTTTTCTCCTAGCTTTTGCTGGGATCCGTTCCATCTGAGTTTCTAATCTCTGCTGCTTAATTCTAACTGATAAATTTAATAATATTTATGAAAAGATTAACTTAATCGTATTGCTATTGTATCACTGAATTTGAACTTTTTTGTGTAACTTAATCTTTATTTTTAATTGTTATGTATCGTGTATCCCCTTCTCTAAACTCGTGAATCTTTCTTTTTTGGTCTTGAAATTTTAACTGTCATAACTTAATTTAGTACTTACAGTCCTCATTATCGTGTGAAAAATTCTGATAATTCTCATTACATTCATGCTTCACAATAACTCTGTCCTAGAAGGCCTGGCCCAGGCAGGTCAGAAGAAATGCTTCCGTGCGATGTGTTAAGGCTAAAACAGGACTCGTCTGCGTTATCCATTGCTCCATTCTCCAATCACTATGCTGCCTGTACCATGCTAATCAGATTCTCCTGTTCGTAGACTTGAGCAGGGCAGAAACAGCAAGTCTTGTGACAAACAACTCTCTATCCTTTAGTCTTTAGGAAACAGTCACGCTTGTTATACGAGTTCCTGTGGCTGCATACAGGTACCGAGAGAGCTGAGAAGCTGTAGCACTTTTATTACGCCTCTCTAAAATAGTGAAATGGCGATCTTCTCTGGCCATCATGGCTCTTGGATGACCTTGCCCATGCTTTCTCTCGATGGATCCAGTATCTTGGAATTGTTTTCATAGGTTACACGCAACGCTGAGAGTTAAACTCTCTGCATATCTGGACTTGCGATTGGCCTACCTCTATTATGAATCTAGGTATTAGGCTATTAGTTTGGAGTAATCCAGTGCAAGCCACGTTTTCGGTTTTCTAAGTTTTATTCAACGTAACAGTTCAACAACGTAACAAAGGACTGACAACAAAACAATTACAGGTACAATTTTTCAACTTCTAAAACGCGCACACAGCGGCATCTGTTGAGATAAAATTAATAGATTACTGGGTTGGAAGATACAACAGCCTGTAGCCTCTCCACAATTCGCCATCTCATTCCATCTTCTAAGTGTTGGTGGTTACTCATATTTACTGTTCCGATATGAATTTACTGGATTGCTGCAAGATAACACTAAGAAATTCGCCAAGGTGTGCTAGCGAACGCAATTCGTCTTACCATCCACGCGTTTATAAAGCCTGTTTTTCTGCTAACTCCGCCTACAAAGAAGTGTACGCTTACGTATCTGCAGTACAAGATTTGTATTGTTATCTAGAAGCAGTGGTATTTCCTTGTTCAGTTCTTTTCATGCAACTCGATAAAATATGCAAATTCTCTTAATTTATTTCACCAGTGTAAATGCTATAGCAGTCCTATATATACATGGTTTCCGCGCACCTGGAAAGTCAGGGAAAGTCATGGAAAATCATAGATTTAGACAATGGATTAATTTTGTCATGGAATGTCTTGGTTTTTCAAGTAAAATGAGTAAAAGTCATGGAAAGTCATGGATCCGCTAAACTACCGATTAAAAAAAATGCATTGAATTGTTTAATTCTATTTTTACTTGTCATTTGGTTGAAGTTACTGAGTTTGGTATTTATGTATTATCCTATTGACCATATTGCCAAGTAAAATTTGTTCACCAAGGAAACTCAAAGCAAGAAAACTTAATGGGTGGGTAAATGTATATTATTCTGGTTTTTTCTTAAATTGTAGATTAAAATTTTATTAATACAATAATTAATATTTTTTAATAAAAATTAGTTAAGATTTTTGCACAAAATATAAGTTTATCTCTAGGGATATTGTATATAAACATTATAGGGTTATATTTGGCTATTATTCATGGTCACCTGGATAATACCAAAGTACCCTGAATTCAAATTGGAAACATTTTGATTGAAAAATTGCTATATGATTAAACTTAGGTATGTAGATACAATAATTTATTTTTATGTATGTGAGTTTATTAACACTTATAAAGTAAGTTTATAGTTTTTTTTATGATAAAACTCCTGTAATTTCTCTAAAAGCATATATTTTATTTGTATGTACATCAGAAGTTTTATTCATATATACTTTAACGAAAGCTTTTTAAAGTCATGGAAAATGATCCGCTAAATCAGGGAAAGTCATGAAAAGTCATGGATTTAAAAAATTTTATTTTGGCAGATACCCTGTATATAAAATTTTCAACGGTCTACATCTAAGCGTTTTTAAATTATATGTGATACGTAAGTGTAGAAGTCACAACGAATCTAGTCGTAACGGATATGTCCGTTGAAATCTGAAGAGTATTTCTTTTACTTTATGCAAAGAAGTAAAATACTCTTGTGTACAAAAGTTGTTTGAATTCCAGCCAGAACGAAGTGAGCGAGATCTTTAAATCGGCCGGTTTAAATATGGGAGAAGGGAAAGCTGCATCTAACCGCCTGTTGAAAAATAATCACAAAGAGTTTTCCATTACATATTTCCCCCCGATATTGTTTCCGAATGCAAAATAAATCGTCTGCGGCACTTTGCCAGCGATACGGGATTCTCCTTAACAATGAGCGGAGTTGGGAATTTTCTGTGTGGTGAACTGCTGGCTCCGAATTCTTTTTCGATAGAGTTGCAGATTATTTTTAGATCTTGAGCTTTATATGTTAAAAAAATAAAATAAAAAAAATAGAATTTAGAATCTAGGAATGATTATTTACCCTGACATATTACGGATGTCTGTGGACAATATGAAAGGAAGAACATTTTAGTTTTATAGGATGCTTGTTTAGATATAATTTAACTTCTTTACCTGGATTTTGCAGATTAGAATTGTGTCAAATTTTCTGGGTGATTCTGTCATATTACAACCAGGAGTGATTCACATCCTTTTTATATTATAAACAGGAGAGATTCTCATTCTCTCCAAAGATTTGCACGACTGACAACAGTCTCATTAAAACACATTATTGAACCATTTAAAATATATATATATATATATATATAATATATATATATATATATATATATATATATATATATATATATATATATATATATATATAATTTCAAACATGACATATATATGGGGGGGTTAAAAATTAAGGTAGTTATATTTAAAAATAAGTGGAACTATTTAAAGATCACGTAAGAGGAGAGAGATGCACCCTGGGGCGATGTACACAGCGAAAAAAGGTAATTGCGGAGGAACATCAAGAATAAAAGGTTTACGCAAGCAACTTTTTGGCGCACTTTGAGTTGGAAGCTGGGCGGGAAAACACCCTCTAAGCTCATTGACGATGTAACTGAACAAAGGAGTATATTTAATGGCGTAGTTAAAGCTTAACGAAAGGACTGAATTTAATAAAGCATGGTTAAAAAGAAGAGACGTGTGTATATGTATATATATATATGTGTGTGTGTATATATATGCGTGTATATATATATGTGTGTATATATATATATGTATATATATATATGTGTATGTGTATATATGTGTGTGTATATATATGTGTATATATATAAGTGTGTATGTATATATACCGATGTAAGTGTGTATGTATATGTGTGTATGTACCGATGGAGGAACTTGGCGTCGAATAGATCTGTGATGGAGAAAGCTAACGGAGACAGCCTTGCCGGTAACCGGCTGTAGAGCTTGTGAAGAAGTATGTATATATATATATATATATATGTGTGTATGTGTATATATATAGATGTGTGTATGCGTATATTATGTGTGTGTATGCGTATATATATGTGTGTGTATGTGTATATATATGTTTGTGTATGTGTATATATATGTGTGTGCATGTATATATTTATGTGTGTGTGCATGTATATATATATATGTTGTGTGTGTGCGTACATATATATATATATATATATATATTATATATATATATATATATATATGTGTGTGTGTGGGTGTGTGTGTGCATGTATATATATGTGTATATATATGTATGTGCATATATATATGTGTGTATGTGTATATATATGTATGTGTATATATATATACACGTGTGTGGGGTGTGTGTATAAATATGTGTGTATATATATATGTATATATATATATATGTATATGTATATATATATTTGTGTAGAGAGATAAAGAGAATGAGTTTGTGTTTCATATCTCAGCTGCTTCTTGCTTTACTTTAGTTCATTTTTATGTCTGACACTTCGATTTGAATGCTGATTATACGTCTGCGCTTGTGATTAGGCTGGGGAATGAAAAACGACCTTCTTCAGTTTGGGTTTGATGAATCAGTCGATCGGTTAAATGACACGTGCCCCTCAATGAATGCGCACACCCGAAAACTAATGAAGTGATTACCACCGTTTCGGGCCAGGATCTGCAGCGGTGCAGTTCGGAAAACCCCTTTCTCGTCTCTAAGTGACGAGTAATACCCGCTAATCCTCCAGAAGTGTTTACTTAGAAATTTGTGTAATTAAGGAAAGTGGCTGCCCCAATCCCCAGTTCTCCCCTTTTCTAAGCCACTGGTTCTTAAGTCGGCGCTTCACTGAGCCACCGATGCGATGCAACTTAAGTCAACGGAGAAGTCCTTTCTGGTTTGTGATTTCGGATTTGGATATTTTTTTTAGAATTTATCTTTTTGTGCAAGATATCTGATGCCTTATCAGATTTGCAATCTATTTTTTTTCCCATTTCTTATTGGGCTTAGTAGCAGAGTGATATGAAAGAATTGCACAGTAGAATAGACAACGTTTTAATAAAATGATCACGGACAATTACACATAACACATTACGTACATTCCAAATATAACTACACTAAAGAGTAACAAGTCATGCGCAGTACTATGCAAGGTGTGGTCGATTTGGGATAATCCACTTCACATAAAGGTATGGTAAATAACAAGGCATTGACATAAAGATAAAATACAGGCATAACCTAACATTTCTTATACTGAATACTGGCGAAAATAATGCCATTCTGAAGTCGGTTGCCACAAACTTGTATCGTTAAGGATATGATAAAAATCTAACGTACAAGTTCAAACATTAAAAGCTCAGTAATATCCAAAATACAATCTAAAAAATAAGAACGAAACTATGTAATTTATATTTACCTCTTCTTTTCTTAAGATAAAGCATGCATGTGATGTTCCCGTAGTTAGAAACGGCATTAGAAGACGTGAATTCACGTCACCTACAAGTTGGAAGGTAATTTGAAATGATGTGTATTCACATGAGCTGTGACAGATAAGATTAAAATTGCGAAAAATTACGTCAGATGTAACCAGGAATATGTAATGTTCCCATATTTAGAAACAGCATGGCCGAATGTGAATTCACGTCATCGACAACTTGGAATAGAATTTGAAATGACGTGTATTCACGTGAGTTGTTACAAGGAATAAGTATAAAATTGCGTAAATTTACGTCAGGAGTAACCAGGAATATGTGATGTTCCCGTATTTAGAAACAGCATTGGAGAATGTGAATTTACGTCATCGACAACTGGAAATAGAATTTGAAATGACGTGTACTCACGTGAGCTGTTACAAGGAATAAGTTTAAAATTGCGTAAATTTACGTCAGGAGTAACCAGGAATATGTGATGTTCCCGTATTTAGAAACAGGGTTGGAGAATGTCAATTTACGTCATCGACAACTGGAAATAGAATTTGAAATGACGTGTACTCACGTGAGCTGTTATAAGGAATAAGTTTAAAATTACGTCAATTTACGTCAGGAGTAAGGAGAATTCGTACACTGACCCATCCGAAAACATACAGCCACTGATAAACAAGGTAGCCACGACAGCAATCACGATAGTTATAAAGCCGCAGTTGACCTATGCGAAGCCCGTCATGGCTCGAGAATTAATTTGGTCAACTCCGGTAAGGAACAAGTGCTACAGAGCCAAGTTCTGGTCTACCAGAGAAGACACTAGAAAAAGATCACTCAGGTGAACCCCGGGCTCGTGACACCCGTGTATACCTAAAGGAGGCATACCCCTGAGGTTGTCTCTCATTTAGCACTACCCAGAGGACACATACGGCTTGAAGGTTGTGGCCGCGGACGTGAGAGACGTTGTTCCCCACGTCAGGAGTAACCAGGAACACGCTTTAATGACGTAAACTTACCTCAACGGCAACCAAGAGTAGAATTTGAAATGACTGGCATTTTCGTCAGCTGTCACAAATGTAGTAATAAAGGATATTTTTTAAACTTTTGTCCTTGATAAAGATCTTTTTAAAGGGCAATTTTTAAACTGAAGAAATTTAAACTTTTTTTGAAAGCCGTTTATAAATACACGATGTTGGAGAATTTCAAACTTGTAGAAACACCCTCCCATCTTTAACCATCAGGCCCTTCGTAGAAACTTTGCATGAATTTCTACCTTTAATACTGGGCTTTTTATAGAAACTTGAATATGATTTGTTGAAACCAAACCAAACCTTACCTCAATCTTTTAATCTCGCAATTCTTGCACGATGCACCAATTGTCCATCTTGATCTCTTTTATAGACAATTTGAATTAGTTTAAAAGATAATTTTTTTAACATCCAAAGGACTGTACCATCGAATTTTTTAACAATGCGACACCAATGACATCGTCCTGCAGTAAACTAACCAAATTATTAACTTTGTTTAAATACCTCCTGATTAACTTTTCTCCTCGTGCCTAAGAACCTATTCAGCAAAAGTGGTGGCATGGGGGAAAAGACAATCTTTTTTCTCCCGGTTCTCTGAAAGTGTATTGTTAAACTCATCTGCGCCTTCTATGATCATCGGAATTTAATGAATGCCTCCCCCGGTTCCTGGGACAATTAAAGGTCGAGGAAGTATTGCCAAGAGGCCTGTCCTCTTAGGAGAAGCCCTTGTAAGCAGCGACAGACGATTATCTTTTTGATTAATGTCCGTATTATAGAACTTTCCCTAGGTGAGGGATTTGTGATAAGGGAGGGAGATCAGCTTTCTCCCCGAGGTCAAGTCCTTATCAACGGTTGATTATAATTAGCACCTGGATTACCTATTGTAAACCTATTTGGGATGTCAAAATAACGGGGGGGTATAGAATAATTCAGCCACCCCCTACCAGATGTTAGACTTATCTAGAATGCTAAACGTAAGCGCGCGCACGTGTTTAGGTAACTGAAGTAACTACTGTGTAATTGGTTTTTTGAAAGAATAACGGTCATCACGTATAATTTTTTTAATTATCTGTCACCTGTTAGGTTGTGTGGAAAATGGACGCTCTTAATTGGCTCGTTTTAATTGGTTGCTTTCGGAAAGAATAATAATCTAGAATAACTGCTTTCGTAAGGTTGGAAAGGAGGGCGGTACATGAAGTATCATCTTTCACTGTATAATATTCTCCTGTTATCAATCTTTGAAAAAACTGTTATCATCCAATGATAGCTGTTTTATTCTTATTGTAACGGCGTGATATAGCGGTGTATCGTCAAAGAACTTTGCTTCTAAAGGTGGACTTGTGTGAATACAAAAGAATTGTTTTCTACGGCACCATGAAGTCTACACGGCCGCGCACTATAGTGAAGGAACAAAACGCCAGACTGGACGGTACCTTTTTTGTCAGCTAAAAAGATGATCGCGGAACGACAAAGGGTTTGCCGCTTCTCAGATGTTGCCGCTAATGCAATCTTAGCTTTACGGCCGATAATGGTTAACCCGGACCAATGCAGTTGGTCGAAGATGAGGTCATCGCTAGGTGACCCAATAATAAAATTGTGGGTGAGGCCCGTCTCTTGGAGGCCCCTCCCCTAGAAAGAGACGAAGAAGATATTTTTTTTGGAAAGAAGTTAGTTAGCAAGAGTCAGCTAATTCGTAGGTCGTTTTGACCTGTCTCTCTACCGGAGAGTTTTACTTGCTATAATCCCACCTTGGGATCTTTTCTTGAGTAGCCCGCATCGGCTAACTCGTTGGTCGCATTGACCTGTCTCTCTACCGGAGAGTTTTACTTGCTATAATCCCACCTTGGGATCTTTTCTTGAGTAGCCCGCATCGGCTAACTCGTTGGTCGCATTGACCTGTCTCTCTGCCGGAGAGTTTAATTTGCTATAATCCCGTCTTGGGATAAATCTCTTGTGAGATTGAAGTGATACCCTGTGCTTGGTGTTCTTCGTATGCTGTTATAATCCTCTTCAGGATTGTTGATGTTCGTCTGAACTGTACTAGAGTTTTTAAGTGTTTTTTAGTGATATCGTGAGAAAGCTACGAATTGTGACTTCCGTCTATGCTACCATATTTCGGCAGAGTCTGAATTAGTTTAGGTACCCGTCTCAACTCAGGCCTGTACTCATCACTTCCTGTGATCAGATTGTTTTATTTTATACTTGTGAAATAATGTATATAGCTGATGTTAATAAATCAATTAGTCAAGAACATCGGATTCTTCCTTGTGTCTCCTGAAACAGGGACCGGATACGTTACATTATGCATGATATAATGATACAAATCTCTTCCCTATTTTATTTTTTTTATTACTTTTTCAAACTTTAACGGCGGCAGCTGGCGACTTGGTAAAGAAGTATTTTTTAAATAGGTATAAAATATCGGCCTAGCACTAACAATTTCTTAATAGCAGTTGTTATCGTCTCGGTTGTCTGTTGCTTTATTTCAGTCGCCATCGCGTCTTAGTTGTAGATCAGGTGTCAGTTTTTTAGCCTACATTAGTTCGTGCGGGAATAATATACCGTATCGCTCTAAACCAATTTCCGTATTACACTCCTGCATAACGCACACCCTGTACCAAGGGTAATTCTGACCCGATAATTTTCGAATTTTCCAAAAATTTGTGCGAGTTTGTTCCGAAAATTTAAAAAAAAAAATCCCAAATTTTTCGGAAAAATAAGTTTCAGAAAATTAAAAAGAGAGTTTTAAAATCATCTTCCACTTCAAATAAATATATAAATGAATTTCATCGGCTTCTTCCTTGTGTCTCCTGAAACAGGGACCGGATTCGTTACATTATGCATGATATAATGATACAAATCTCTTGCCTCTTTTATTTATTTTTTATTACTTTTTCAAACTTTAACGGCGGCAGCTGCCGACTTGGTAAAGAAGTATTTTTTAAATAGGTATAAAATATCGGCGTAGCACTAACGATTTCTTAGTAGCAATTGTTATCGCCGGTTCGTCTCGGTTGTCTGTTGCTTTATTTCAGTCGCCATCGCGTCTTAGTTGTAGATCAGGTGTCAGTTTTTTAGCCTACATTAGTTCGTGCGGGAATAATATACCGTATCGCTCTAAACCAATTTCCGTATTACACTCCTGCATAACGCACACTGTACCAAGGTAATTCTGACCCGAAAATTTCCGAATTTCTGAAAATTGTGTGAGTCTATTCCGAAAATTTAAAAAAAAAAAATCCCAAATTTTTCGGAAAAATAAGTTTCAGAAAATTAAAAAGAAAGCTTTTTAAAATCATCTTCCACTTCAAATAAATATATAAATGAATTTTGAAGATAGAAAGTTTTATATTTTTTCCTCACCCTTTTTTCTTTTTTTCCCGCTTTCACAAATCTTTTTTCTACTGAATAAGAACACTAATTAAAAAAAAATTATGATTTTCTTTTAAAAAAGCAACATGTTAAAATTTAAAATTATGTATTAAGATTAAGAAATTGAATTTTTTGTTTTCTAGATAACTAATTACACACTGATATATGTATGTTTGTATTATTTTATGCAGAAACACATTTTTATTTACAAGTCTATAATAAGGTGATATATATTACAATATATAATATATTGATATTTGGTAAATGATAAATCATAATGTTAAAATTCAGATATCATCCAGCTCTAGTTTTGGCATTCATAAATTTTTTAATATATTTTTTATTTTAAATTAATAACGCGTACTTTTTCAAAAAATTTTGTAGAATGATCAGGATTTTTTTTTAATTACTATGCTTGTACTTTACAGGAAATTGCTACGGGGACCAAATGAATATCCTTTAATACTGTTTTGTTTTTCGATATTGTGATGACTTCAATATTCTTGAGTGAGAAGTAGTGTGAAGAAGGATCACAATCACAATAGAATCGGAAATCACTTTTTTTTTTTTCTGGAGTAAATACCAGGGCTTCGAACCGAAACTGAACCGAAAACCGGAAAAAACCGTTATTTTGGTCGGAACGAAAACCGGAACTGAACCGAAAAAAATATCGGTTTATTTCGGTTCGATATATCTTTCAGTCATTTTGTTACTGTTACCAACTTATCAATATTTTCTAATTTAACGTCAACTTTATAATTACATATCCGCACTTGTATAAGATTGCAATGGTGGTTTTGGCAGCTACACAAGTTAGTGTTGAAATTTATTCTCCGAGACAACAGAAGTAATCTCAGTGAAACCACGTTAGAAGATATATTAATAATTAGAGGCAATTTTCATATGTTAAATAAATAATATATTTTTTACATAATTATTGCAAGGCCAAGTGCACGATGTGAGAGTCAAACGACGAATGTGGGTAATCATGAACCTAGTTGTCAAATGCGATTTTGATAATGGATAACAATGCCAATGCTCGCCGCTCTTATCGTACCTGCTGTTTGTATCAATTCACATAGTGTACCAATTAAAAAAAGAATAAAATCTTCTAAATTTTGATAGAATTACATTTTTTGTTTATGATAGAATTATATTTTTAGTACAAATAAGAATATACATAAAATGAAATTATTCATTTGGAACTGAAACGAAAACAGTTATTTTTGGCGGAGCGAAAACCGGAACTGAACCGAAAACCGTTATTTTGGCGGAGCGAAAACCGGAACTGAACCGATATTAATATTTTAGTTGAACCGGAACGAAAACCGGAACAAAAAAAATTACGGTTCGAAGCCCTGGTAAATACTGTTATATATATATATATATAATATATATATATATATATAAAATATATATATATATATATATCTAAATATATATATATATATATATATTATATATATATAATATATATATTATATAACACAACATTCTGATTCTAAAAACAATAAATTTAGAGGATTGTTGTTTCCTTAAAATTAACACGACGATACAGTCGAAAAAAAAAGATTAAATAATCTCACAAATAGGGAGGCCTTTCCATACAAAAAACCCAGTCTATCGTTCATGTAATCCGTTCCTTATATGGACTTTACGAGTCTCCTGATCAATCGCTAAAAAACTGGCTCCGGTCAAAAGACGCGGATGCCTACACGAGGTTGAAGCACCTACGTAAAAAAAATGTAAAAAGCCCCGAGTTGCAAAATTCTAGGATTTTATACTTTCATTTTTATAACAGTTTTTTGGTCAGTTACGATTCCAGTTACCTGAGAAATCCAGCTAAGGTTACAGCTAGTTTTTTTAGGTGAATTCTCATACGCTAATAATGGTGAATGGTTAATGCTGGCCTTCGGTAAATCGTGGGTTAAAAGTGGCACGGATTCGTAGCCGTTCGGAATCGGCTGTAAGCTGTATGTATTATTTGCAAAAAGTAGACCGTTCATAAACCAAACCAAAATATAACTGTATTCCGGAATTTATACTTCGGAATAATACCGTGACCGATCACATGACGCTATAAACCGAACTGTCAATATAGACACTGCTCCGCTGCGCTATTGTATGATTTGAAACAGGAAGAATCAGGTAATTTTCGAATATATGTTCTGAAAATAATTGTGTGTGTCTTCACAGTATCGTATTTCAGAGAAGTGTATTTATACATGAAATGGAAAGGAAAAAACATCTACTTAAAATTGAAATTAAATATGGAAAAAATGGCTGGAAAAGCCCCATCGCAAGACTGTTCGAACTGTTATAAGGTAAACTGCTTTGATGTAAACGAAATACGAAGAAAACGCGAATCCTTAAAATGGTGAATAACCGTTATCAGCTTGCAAAAATATTTTATAAATTTCTTGTATCGTTCTAAACCTTGTAACTGCATAGATGACATATGTTTGTATTTTACTTTATAAACTAGAGCTATTGAGTCTTTGTTCAATTAAAATACGGTTTTTCATTTTGCCTGCCATAATTTACTGCTTCATTTGTTTAATTGCTTTAAATTTCGCCTACGTAACTATTTTGTATCAACATTTTTACGCGATTAATTAAACAGTAAATAATTATTTACTAACTATTGCAATTATTCATTATAGACATACAGCGTAAAATGTATGCCTGACTGTTTTATTGTTCAATAAAATGTATAATAAATAGAATTCAGTATATTTTGTAAAATATTTGCAGAATAATGTTTTCGTTTAAACTATTTATCCCGCTATATTTTTATTCTGTTACTACATTGGAGCCAATTAGCAGCTGTGTCTTTGAAGGCATATTTTTAAGTTTTAAAGAGAAATAATTATTTAATTAAAAATGTTTGAATAATTATTTCTAACAGCGAATGATAATTATAACTCGTTACGCTTCAACATTGTTAAAATTATTTTGCAAACTATCACGTCTGTGCTTTATTTATGTATATATTTATGTATAATATCCATGTATACATTTATGTACAGATCATTTAAGTAATACATGTTACAATACTCGTCGAAATGATTATCCACAGACATAAAAACTTAAAATTATTTAAAGTAATACTACAGTTTGATTATTTTCCGTTATATACAATTGATTATGCAGTTCAATATTATCGACACAAAACATTAATAAATAATAGCACCGTCAGTGAGCTGATCTAAAAACTGATTTGAACTGAACTAATTATCGTGGAACAATAGATCTAAATCACTTTTATAAAAATTTACCGTCTGGAGTTTATCCTTAGATCAGACGATAAAATATAGAAATTCGGAATTCTCTTAAAGATAAAAAAATAAATCAGTTTGATAAATTGAAGATTAAGCATATAATTTGAATTCAAAAACCATCGTCAAACATAAATTTCATTTTAGTGAAGCTACAAAATTACATCAATAGTTTCTTTAGTGTGCATGTAAAAGCACCAAATGGAGAATTAAACAACTGAAAAGCATAAAAAGTAGATAAATGATTCTTGAGTTCATAACACAAAATATAAAAATGAAAGTTTAATAAATACAATGAATTTTTGTAGACATACATTTAACGGCGGAAGCTCATACAAGAGTAGTTTTGATAGATCGTCGGATTAAAAGGAGCTCTCAGCAACCAATGGCGGTCAAGCCTGACGACTAATAAAGTTTTACTAGCATAACTGGACAACTGAACTGAACTAACTGAGCGGACTTCGTCTTTTATATAGTCTCGTCACCTAGCAAGAGCCTCGAAAATATTCTAAAGACTCCGAAATCTCTTTAAGTGGGAAAGAATTTTGGTGATCTCTGTCGAAATATCGCGAATTTACCGATAAAAATTAAGTGTCTAAAACAGTTCGCAACTTAGCGATATCTTGTCAAGTAACGGAATCAGCTATAAGCCATATAATTTATATAAATAATATATATAAATATTTAGATATATAAAACAATATTTTTTTTTTATATATATATAAATATACATATATATACAATACATATACAATATATATATTATACATATAATATACATATATATATTATATATTTTTATACATATTATAATATATATATATATATATATATATATATATATATATTCATATGCCTTTACTTCGTTTTCCATGGCATGGCGACCACATTTTCAGGGAAACCACAATCAAAGGCGTTTTATGGCAACTGAAATCCCATTTCACACACATTTTAAATATTTACATGCACATGCACACAATATGGTATAGAATATTTGTATTTATACCCAGTAGTAGGCAAATTCGAATTTATATAATAAACACACACACACACATATACTCAATAATAAAGACACATACAGTCGGTGTCGAGAACAAAAAACTGTTATTTCTCTTCAAATAATCATTAAGCAACTCAAATGTAACACTTCGCCATTTTCACAAGCGTGAAGCACAGTACCGCACACAACATTGCAAGTTGAAATGCCAGCATGCACAGGGAGTTTCTCTTTCAAGGTACAGAAAATATAAAGCAAAAATGCTGACGTGACAATTTAACATTAAACCTTGACATATGTGCTAAAACATAAGCGCGAACGTTAATTAAAAGTATTCTGGAATGCTTTTTGCGTGATCTTTATATCCGTAAATACTTTTTATATTTCGAGTATAACGAATAAATGAAATAAGTTTGATAATTTCTCGCTCTAACTTTTGGCATTGCTTAAACTTGCATACATGCACATATGCACATATCCGGATGTACACATATACATTAAAGTGTAGATATGAATCTTGACCTACATTTTTTCAAATATTCGCATGTGTACCTTATCTGTATATGCCTGTATACTTATATATATACTAGCATTTAGCCTATTATACTAGCATATACCTATTATACTATATTGTACTAGCATATGACGGGGTTAGTAAAATTTTTAATTTTTCAGAATTGTAAAGTACCCTATGAGGCAGGTAAAAAAAAAGGTTTGTTTTTTGGCTAAGAATTATCTTTCAACAAAAATATTCCATTAAAATTATCACATATGTACCTAATCTATTATTTAAGAAAAATATAAAAGAAAATTATTTACATAATATCTAAGTTTAGTGATAAAACGTATGGAAATAATGCAGACGATTTTTAAATAATCTAAAATAAATGGTTAAATGAGATGGTTAAAGGAATGACGTCATAATGATAGAAAAAATTGTTATTTTTACCTATTTATTATGTGATAAATGGATAAACTTAATCGACTGCTCTTAAAATGGGGCTTAATATAATGGCATTAAACGCTCGAAAAGAGGATGGGGGTGGATTTCGAACATTTTAAAGATGACAGTATTTTTTGCTGTGATACGAAACTTGTTCATATCATTTATTTTAGAATCGGATCTATAGTTTAAGGAAAGTAAACTTTATTCGCTTTCAAATTTGCTAACCCTAACGCACAAAAATTCCAATATGGATGCCTGTATCCATTCCAGGTCCAACCGCTTCATAAATTTGACGACAGATGGACATATAACTTAGGCTATTATTATATAGATGATGTATACGCAATTGTATGTATATGTGCGTGTATAATAAAATTAACAATAGATAATATAAACAATGGCTTTTCAGTTATTGATGTATTTTGGTACAATCTTTTAACTTCTTAACACCAATCTTTAATCTTCTTATCATCAACAGTTTTTTTTTTTTTCATTTTAACGTCTTAACTCGATTCTTTTCCATGAATAGTTTTACACCCTTTTTTCCCTCAGCCTCATTTGAGGAGCAGGACTCGGATCTCACATTCCGGAGGACACTTCATGCGACTCTCACGAAATTTAATGAATTCGTATGCTGATGGATGGTCGGAGTAATTAAGGACTTCTGGGGTGGCAGAACCTTTTTGCTCCCCCTCGCTTGTCTTTGGCTATTCATTCTTCCTTAGAACTTTTAGGAAAAAAATTGTGACTTATACTTTTTAGTATAATACTGAGTAGAAATCGGCCTAATTTTTATCTGAATACTATTAACAACTTACTAAACTTATCAATTTAAAAAAAATACCTACAAAAAATTTTAATAGTTTTTTCTATTTAGTAAATAGAAATAAATATTACTTTTCCGAAAAAAAAAAAATCAAATCCAATAAAAAATAAAAAGGCGTGGCTAAATATGTCAAATGTACCGAATTCAAACAAATGACATATTACTATCAGGGTCATAACTAGGTGTGGCAAAGGTGGCATTTGCCATGGGACATCAGTCTTAGGGGACCGCACTGTGAAGAAAATGGGGTCCGACAGAGAACGATTCGCCCCTAATAAATAAGGAAAAGTTGAAAAAAACTTTTCTTATTATAAAATCTAATGTGTTTAAAAATTTATTTTTTTAAAATGCTTCTAGAAACTAAACCTATTATAGATACTTACAAAATCTTTACCAAACCCTCGTAATATACCTTAATATAATACGGATGTTCCGTTTTAAATTTTGAATTTATTAAACTTATTAAAACTAAATTTATATTTAGAAATTTACCATTTTTTTTACGAAAATTCACCGTCTGAATAAAAAAATAGTCCTTCAAATAAACTGTTCAGTTTATCAGCAAAATAATAAAATCGTTCAATATATTTTTACGCGAAATATAGAAGGAAAAATATAATTAATATTCTAGGAACATTTTAAGAATTAACAAAATATTTTGTGAGTTTATTTATATATATATATATATATATATATATATATATATATATATATATATATATATATATATTGTAAGGAAAATTCTCAGGGGTTTTCAAAACTTAAATCAAGGGCTGAATATTGTTATTTTGCATTTTTTTAACCCCTAACCTAAATTGACCACTGGGCTACAATTTATGCCATCAGAGAAGGGACCTGACCAATTATAACTCTACATGGCCCTAGCGGACAATTAGGAAATTTCCAAATAAAAAGGAAATGTACGCTGTCGAAGGCACATATTTTACAGTTGTTGACCCAGGTTTTAAGGGTCTTGTACACATAACTTAATGCTATCTAACCCGTCAGTTTGTCCTGTCACTATGATGAAGTAGGAACCCGTCCTCCAACGTTATTTTAATAAAAGTCTTTAGCTAAAACGGTGTCATTTTTATGGCCATGACTGCAACCACCCATAGAGAAGTCTCATTTATATTTATATATATATAATAATATGTGTATGTGTATATATATATATATTTTACATATATACATATATTATATACAATATAATATATATATATATATATATATATATATATATATATACACATAAAACATATATATAATATACATACATATATATGTATACATATATATAGTATATATATACATATATAAATATATATATACATTTTATATACATATATATATATAAAAGATATATAAAATATATTTATGTATTTCATCACTATATTTTGGGCAGCTTATACTTTCTCTGTTACCCATAATATTGCGTTACAGATATAATAATACTCAGCTTCACAAACCCTTAATACTACCTTTAAATCACGAGGAATTCTGGAAGTTTTTTGTTTAACTATCAACGCTCAGTTGGTAGTTAAATACAAAAACTTGTTATGGAAAGAAGTAATTATTTTTTAATCATACGATATCCGCTTTTAAAATGTTGAAAGCTTTATATTACGTTTTATTTACACTCAATAAAAATATTCCCTAATAAAAGGAGAGCTTAATTTGAATATTTACGTGTAACCAGATATCTTTTTCTTTTAAGCCTTCTTTGGAGGTAATCTTTTTGCGCAAGATGATAATTATTATCACGGAATTTCATAATATTTAAAAATCTGGGGAGTGTTTTTTTCTTTTTCTCATTTTCTTGGCATAAAGAAGAATTCCGTTAATTAAGGAACAAATAATTTAGTATAGATATTGCGTGTAGCCGATAGCTAGGTTTTTTTTTTTTTTTTTAAGTACGTAATTCTCTTCATCGATATTTCGATGAATTTTTTAGCCGGCGTGAGAAATTTTTAACCTGTTAATGTTCAACTTGTAAGCTGCCTAAGAACACTAGCATTCTGAACTTTGGGGTTAGAGACGTTTATAATAGAACAGTTAGGAATTACTTTTAGGTCCATAGGCCTTATTTGATTTGATTTGGCAGGCCACCTAAGTGACATTAGAACTATATCTGTTTGAATCAACCAAGAACGGGTATTTTTTTTTTAATGGTTGGGTGATTAGAAGATAGATCACTTGTACAAAGTAAATATCAATTACAAAATATTTTTTTAAATTTTAAGTATCATTCTAAATATAATTATATTTTATAAAATATTTTTTTAAGGGTGGGTGATTAGAAGGTAGATAAACTTTTACAAAGAAAATATCGATTACAAAATATTTTTTTAATTTTAAGTATCATACGAAATAATTATATTTTATAAAATCTTTTTTAAGGATGGGTGATTAGAAGATAGATCAACTTGTACAACGCAAATATGAATTATAAAATATTTTTTTAGATGTGAAGTATCATACGAAATATAATTATATTTTATAAAATCTTTTTTAAGGATGGGTGATTAGAAGATAGATCAACTTGTACAAAGCAAATATCAATAACAAAATATTTTTTTTAAATTTTAAGTATCATTTTAAATATAATTATATTTTATAAAATCTTTTTTAACCTATTAACGCCCAGCCTCCTTATTTGAGGATCGTCAAAAAATGGTTTGTAGAGTTTTTGTTTTCTTGAAACGATTCTTCCTTTTTAATGAAAATAGATATTAATCTTATGAATTATCTCCCAAATTTTCAAATATGATCTTATCTATAATTTTGTCATTTCGATCTGCATTTTAATTTTTAAGCTTAGAATAGGAGCGTATTGACCGGTATTCTAAACGTATACCGGACAAAATCATGGCTA
This sequence comes from Pardosa pseudoannulata, assembly GCA_032207245.1. Taxonomy (NCBI): domain Eukaryota; kingdom Metazoa; phylum Arthropoda; class Arachnida; order Araneae; family Lycosidae; genus Pardosa; species Pardosa pseudoannulata. The sequence goes on from CM063510.1 coordinate 97,317,542, forward strand.
ATAGCCATATCTGTAATAAGTCATATCTTTTCAGTACTTTTCTCATACATGATAGCAAATAAATCTCTTATCACGAAATTTTCCTTTTTTTTTAAAGACATTATGTTTTAAAATGACATATCCTTCCTAATGATGACTTGATGTCATATTTAAAGGTGTTTAAATTTCATATTTTGTTTTACTTCCAGGTGTCTATAATAGCTTCTATGTTAGGTATTTACTAATATATAGTCATACGGGCGTTAATGGGTTAAGGATGGGTGATTAGGAGATAGATCAACTTGTACAAACCAAATATCAATTACAAAATAATTTTTAAATGTGAAGTATCATTAGAAATATTATATTTTATAAAATCTTAAACGTTTTCAATTAGCTTTGTAAATAGCTAATTTATTCATAGTCGCATAATTTACCGAATTTATACATCCATTTCCCACTTTTATCGTTTTCTATTTCTGCCCCCTTGAAGAAACGATAAATCATGGTTGCACTGATTTTGTTTTTTAATAAGAAATTCGGATTTGATAGTCAATTTTTAGTTGGCCGCCTTCGAAAATTTGCCACCGTAGGCTAAAAACTAGCTAGTCTATTTAGAAATCCGCCTTTGCTCTCCTGATTACGTTATCTCGCGGTGGTGGGGGCATCGTAAAAATCCGCAAATCCCTTTACGTAACAGATAAAAATCGGTAGCGGACTGACTGTTACTATTCCTGTAGGTCTTCTTCCGCTGACTGTTACCGCCGCCTTCTCCAAAATGAACATTGTAATTTCTTGTAGATCGATTTCCGGTCCAATTGTCGAATTGTTTTCGAATCATCGGAGGGCGTCGAATTCCCCGTTTCTGTTCTCCGTAATGCACTGCTCCGATGAGCTTTACTCTTTTTTTTCCCCCCTCCTTCTTTCCATTGAATGTGGAATCAATGGGTGTGTATGTGCGACGGCAACAGATTGGGACGATAAATAAGTTTTCGGCCAGTTACGGTCTCCGTTCGTTATGTGGGATTTCGTTGTTTTCTTTTTTTTTCTTTGGTTCGCTTTTTTGGGGAATGTTTCTCGGTCGTTATTGTTGATGAAATCGGTGAGGGGGGGGGGGAATTTCGTTGGAAAACAATTCAAACGATAATTTTCGCCGGGTATGATATTCGTTTACTCATGAACTAATTTCGTACTCTACCTAGCTACTAAGTTCCTTTAGTATGATTTCCGGTGATGGTGTGGCCGAACGATGGCCGAATGATTAGGGTGCTGGCCTTCGGAACCGGAGTTCGTGGATTCGAATCGCACTATGGCATGGATGTTCATAGCCGTTCGGAATCGGCTTAAAGCAGTAGGTCCCGATCTGATTAGCCCTCGTGTTGCAAAAAGTAGACCGTAGATCTCCAAAACCAAAAACTGGTGATGGTGTGTCGAATGGTTAGACCAGCAACCGCCAAATGCTGGTCCACGGACCTCCAATGGTTCGTGGAATTCTTTTCATGGTCCACAACAAAACTTAATTATTTATTGCGTAAAAATGTGTAATGCATACTCCATTTTTTTTTTAAATTACGATATAACTTTTTTACTTTAGCATTTGTACTATTTAATATTTGTTTATTATATTTCAATATAAAATATGAAAAGTTGGTACAAATTTAAATAACTGGATCTATTGAGATTACAAATAACGGTAAATAGAGGAAAACGAAGCTAGTACTTTTCGCTGCGAACTAGTTTACCCGAACAAGTTAACTATTAAAAATGAATTAAGATTTAAAATTAACTTTTTATTTATCTTGAGAAATGGTATTTAATTATTTATAATATATTGTATATATAATTTGTTTATTCAATAAAATAAGTTGTTATTATAGAATATATTACTATTTTTCTATTTCAAATTATATAATTGTAGCATTGTATAATTGGTAAATAAAAAATTTACAAGCATTTTTATAAAGTATTTAAATTTTTCACAGCTGGTTTAGTTAGAATTTTACATAAGTCTTTTCGAATTCATCAACTATAATGGTTAAAAATTTGTTAGGAACAGTGGGTAAGTTCTAAAGTTTTGCCGACAGCTTTTTTTACATGACTCCTGTTCCCGTGCTCGGACTGGAGGACTCTGAGAGAATTTGTAGAACGGTATGCATACCTTAATCTCCGTGGTTTTGTTCGTGTACTCTGCTTGTGCTGTGTTGATCTTCAAACCCAATCAAACGTTCTTGAATCATCTGTGGTTGAATTGAAGGACACGTTCGTTGAATAAGAAAAAAACTAGTTCGTTTCTACTAGTTGAGAAAGTGTTCGTGAGAAGTTTTGTTTTCAGGGATAAGGCCTACTGTTTCGCTACACGAGGGTAATGAGACCGGGACTTACTGCTTAAAGCAGGTTCCTAACTGTTCGCTTTAATAGAATTTGTATCTCCCTTATATCCCAAATAATATTCTGCAAGTACTTATAATTACTTACTTTCCTCTACTTTGTCTTGAACAGCAAATTACACTAGTTCTAAGGTGAAATGTTTAGACGGTCTTTAAATATATTTTTTATTTCTTCATTTCAAAATGTAATAAATTGTTGTCCACAGGGTTGGACCCATTTTATGCAAGGATACTGTCATACCATTCTGAATCTATATTCATCACGGGAACTCAGTTATATTTCTTTCACTGTGTTTAACTAGTCTGATAAGAATTTAGTTATTTCCCACAATTTCAGGGGGAGTACCTTAGTCGTGCCCTGATTGATGAAAATGAATATCACCTAACCCGTATCATGGCTGAATAGAGGACCGTAGGAGAAAGTGCTGGATGCTTATTTCAACCAAGCTTGTAAATTTATAATTAGCTCCTCTTGATTGAAACTTTGACCTCGCGTCTCCAAAAGGTTTAAGAAAAATAAAATTCCATCAATAAACTTCGAATCTACCTCTTACATATATACTAGCATATAGCCAGTCATATGACGGAATCAGTAAAATTTTTAATTTTCCAGAATTGTTAAATCCCCTATGAGGCAGGTAAAAAAATTGTTTGTTTTTTGGCTGAGAATTATCTAGTACAAGCTCAATAATTTGTTTATCTTTTCTTGTTGCCAACTTTAATTTATCTTATCGAATTACGTAATAAGTTGGACAGGAGAAGTTTTAATATTGACAGTGATTATTAGGCGGTATATATGATAGATGTCCAAAGTTGTGCGAATCGATTGCAAACCGTGTGGTTATGTATAAAAAACAAACACACAAACGAACAAACTTCTTAATTTTCAAAAGATATATAACTTAAACGCTAGGTATTTATTAGTCCGTGAAATACAATCCTAGACTTTTATGAAAAGAATTTGTTAATACCGTTGATAAAATTTTCATTGCAACAAAAAATATTCGATGATTAAATTTAAAATTATCACATATGTACCTAATGTGTTATTTAAGATAAATGTAAAAGAAAATTATTTAAGAATGTAATATCAAAGTTCAGTGATAAAAAGTATGAAAATAATGCAGACGATATATAAATAACTCAAAATAAAAAATGATTAAAGGGGATGGTTAAAGGAATGACGTCATAATGCTAGAGAAAAATGTTATTTTCATCTACTTATAATGTGTTAAATTGATGAATTTAATCGCCTGCTTTTAACCGGGGAAAATAGTGCTCGAAATAATGGCATTAAACTATCGAAAAGGGAGGAAGGGGTGGATTTCGAACGTTTTCGAACTCACTCTACCCATTCCAGGTCCAACCACTTCATAAATTTGAGGACAGACGGATAGATAACCTAAGCTATTTTATAGGGGACATATTCACCAATGACACTAGACCATTCTTTTCTCTTTTCCTTCGCTCTTTTCTTCTCTTTACATCCCTACAACCTGCGAGGCGATATTTCTCGCAATCAACGTGATCGAACTCCATCACAGAACAGTCAACGACAACTCGCCGGATTTGTACGGAGATAACTCCACTTGGGCGACATGGACGAGTCCGGAAGAGAAGAAAAAAGAAAAGAAAAAGAGTGAGTGAGGGGAGGGATTAGAAGAATTCGAAGAGTGTGTTCCATGAAAAGTCGGAGTCGTCGCTTTTGTGCCGCTCGGACAAAAGGAGAGAGCGATTGTGTTGAGGCGATGAATGGAGGGGAGAGGGCAGTTAACGGACAGGGATGCCGAGATAAGATGTCCTTTTAATCCACCGGAGTGGAAGGGGCTGATACAGAAAACGGAAGGAATGTCCGGCTGACCGGACCATACTCCCACCTTTTAGTGACTTCTTCGAGAACAACACGTATTCATACATTTAAATATAGACCCATTGGAATTGCATACACGCACGTAAATGTGTATGTGTATAAATTCACAGACCATATTTACACATTATGTGCAATGTTTTTTTTTTTTTTTTTTTTTTTGCACATTGATGAAAATATATATTTTGTGTATAAAATGTACCATAAATTTTAACAGATGGACAATCGAAACTGTGGAATCGATAAGGTATGATCCATCTTTGTATCCACAGTTTTTGGAAAAATAATGATAATTTTAGGATTAATAAATAATTTTAAGATCTTAGTATCTACAGTTAAAATATATTAAGGTTGGAGTGAAAATTTAGTTAGAAATTTCTAATTATTATTTCTACGTTTTAACGCTTGGAGGTGTTTTTTACACAGACGGTGATTCCTTTTAGAATATCTCCTTGTCGAACAGCGGCCGAACGATGGCCGATTGGTTAGGGTGCTAGCCTTCGGTACCAGAGTTCATGGGTTTGAATCCCGCAGTGACATGGATATTCGTAGCCGTTCGGAATTGGCTTTAATCTGTAGGCCCGGTCTCATTAGCCCTCGTGTTGCAAAAAGTAGACTGTAGCACTCCAAACCAAACCTTGTCGAACAGTGCTAGATCATTCCAGTTTTAAACCTTCGAATGCGCTTTCCCTGTCTCATAGTGTGGAGCTTACTGCTTAAAGCCGATTCGTCACGGCTACGATCTTAGTATCTATAGTTAAAATATATTAAGGTTGGAGTGAAAATTTAATTAGAATTTTCTAATTATTTGTAAATTTTAACACCTATAAGAGATTGACCACACAGACGGTGACTCCTGTTAGAAGGTATCCTTGTCGAAAGCGTTAGATCAATCTAGTTTTAATCTTCGAGTGTGCTTTCCCGGTTTGACAGAGTGGATCTAGATGCTTAAATCCGATTCCTAACGGCTACGATCATCCATGCCAGTAGTGGGATTGTAACTCATTACCACTGATACCTAAGAACAATGCACTGTCCATGTGGCTTAAATATAGTATTGCATTAAAAAATCTTCTATTATTTGATAATGTTTTCAAATCTATGACTTCAGCTTGAGTTCCGTTACAAAACTTTTTAACTGCTTCTAAACAAAGGTTTCTACACCCCAGAAAATCACTCGATCCATTTAATTCTGATTGGATAATAGTGCACCCGTATCCCGTTAGAAATTAGAGATTGGAGGAATGTAGATTCATAAGATATTCTCTATAATTCTAACATCTGAGGTCCTGGTTAGAATTGATTTTGAGTTCTAAGCGGGAATGTTTCAATAGTGAAGTTCATAGAGAACGAGAGGAAAAATGCAGTAAAAGAAAATAGAAGGAAGCTAATTATTATATATGTGTAAGTACATTTTTAAATATTTTAATTTTGCATAATCTGTCTACATTGTGGGAATGTTACACCATTGAACTTAGTAGAGAATAAGAGGAAAAACGCATTTAAAGAGAACCCAGGAGGAAGTGAATTATTACACATGTTTAAGTGTATTTTTGTATATTTTCATTAATTTGTACAGTTTGTTTAATAAAAATCTTAAAGTTTGTCTCCGGAAGAATAACTGAAAATAGTAAGCTTAACACGTTGATTGCCATGGGGGGTGACCGATGACCGGCACTCGACTTGGCTACAGAGCCGTGGTGACCGGCGAAGCAGCAAATAATAAAAGTACATAATTAGAGTAAATATGGATACTGATAAATTTTTAGTACCATTGTTATTAGAATGATTTGAAGAAATTAATGCAATATAGAACATACAAAAATAATTTTATTAGACCATGAAAAATATACATTTTATCGGTGCATATTGCGATGAGTCAGATTGAAACATTCAAGACAAAGAAAATGTGATTCGACGCAATCGAAGCTGAACGATGGCATTAGATGTTCGTAGCCGTTTGGAATCGGCTTTAAGCAGTAGGTCTCGGTCTCATTAGCCCTCGTATTGCAAAGAGTAGAACGTAGCGTTCCAAACCAAAACCAAACCGACGCAATTGAAACAATATGTCAACACTTTTTTAGTCAAATTCTTTGCTGTAGTCCTTCCTGCTTTGAATGTTAAAGAATGATAGTAATCATTTAGCAATTGTAGCAAGATTATTTGAAAAAAAAATGACAATCGTAACAATTGCTTACCACTCTGTGGGAGTCACCGGTGACGCCCCCCCCTAACCACGAAAACTGCTTCAAGTATGATTTTATAACTCATTTTATCTGTTGCAAATAAAATTCCAGCATATGAATCGCGTAATGAAAAGTGCGCCTTAAGAAAACATAGAAAATGCGTCTGGCAGTCAATGTGTTAAAGAACATTTAACTTCACTTCTTTCACAATTAAAGAACAATTAACGAAAGCCAGTTTAAACGTAATTAATAACCTGACAATTTCTGAATTATCAACTTAATTATATGTATGTAACTAATTATTTTTCCGATCTTGAATTTGAAATTTAAAAAGAAAAAACACTCATTTAGTATGATTGGTTTACAACGCACATTAAAAGGGTCATTCATTAACTGTTAAAAATATTCGAATGAATGCTTAATTCTAATTAACAATTGATATCTGACGTAAGTTTTTGTTCTATATCTTATATACATCTTAATTTTCGAGCTTCTCAAAGACTGAGGAATTCTGAATTCTTCAGGTAGATCCCTTGAAATCGTTCCAATTTCGAATTGGAATGATAGGTGTGTGTATGGCCGTTAAAGAAATACCCCAAACCATATACCAACACCGCCAGTTAGTTCCCTTAATTACTTCGTTTGCTGATTGCTAATTACATTAATTAAATTCTTCCGCGCTCGGCCCATCCATAGCGATTACTTCGAATTAATCACGTTCGATCGAATACCGCCATCTTCTTTATTTTTTTTCTTTTCCTACCTCTTTTCGTTTTCGAACAAAGAGGATAAGTGCTCGAATTCTGTGAGTAGCGGAAAAAATTGGAGAAAAGTTAAAGCGATGGACGTACACAAATTTAATGGTGGAATTTTTGCTTATTTTTTTTCTTTGGTTGTTTTGTCTGTGAGGATAAGAATAGATTTTTAGAACTGTTTGATCTTATGATAATAGTTCGTATTGAATTGGAAGCCAATACTCGAAAATTTTAAGTTACTATAGCTTTTATACTATAAACCAGAGATGGACGAACATTTTCGGTCGCTGGCCAAAAATTAAAAGAAAGTAAATTTGGCGGGCCAAGATAAATTTTTCTAAAATTCTAAAAACAATATATAAGTACCTAACGGTTTAAATACGTTAATGAGATGAATGAAATTGCGATTTCATTTTTAAAAGTTCCTTATACTGAGGTTCGAAGTGAGATGTACTGATTTTAAGGAACGATGATAAATGCTCATCTGTCAGTCTACTTCTGAAATTATTCTTTCTAAGGCTCAAAGTTGGAAACACTTGTTCACATATAAGAAGTAAATATACCGCTGATCTTCTGAGCGTGAGATAATAAATTTGGGATAAAATATTTAAGTAAAGTAGAAAAGGAGATGGGTATATAATGTATAAATATATATTTCTTTTAATTTGCCTCGGACCGGCAACTTAAAATTCTATCCGCGGGCTGGATAAAAACCTTCCGGCGGGCCGGAGTTTGCCCATTCCTGCTATAAACCGTTTTTAGTTCCAAATATGTGCCCTAATTGAAAGGAAGATTTGTATTCTATTTGTCTAGAATATTGTTCTAATGTAGAATGAATGAATTCGAGCCATTCTAATATTTGATACCTGATCTAAAACTACATGTAACATTGATGTTTCCTATACAAAAATTATTGATGTTAACTGTAATTCATTAATTAGGATCTTTAATACATGCTTACTATTTTGCAAAAGTTCTTGTTCGAATTTTTCGTAGGACACCTTAGAAAAATCCGAATTCAGCTAAGACGCAGAAGATCATAAACAAGAGCCACGGTAGATCAGTCGGCAAAGGCAACATTCTCGTAACTGGAGGCCCACCCCTGCTATAAGCCGTTTTTAGTTCCAAATATGTGCATTAATTAAAAGGAGGATTTGTATTCTATTTGTCTAGAATACAGTTCTAATATAGAATGAATGAATTCGAGCCACTCTAATATTTGATGCCTGATCTAAAACTGCATATAACATTGATGCTTTCTATACAAAAATTATTGATGTTAACTATGATTCATTAATTATGATCTTTAATGTTTGCTTACTGTTTTGCAAAAGTTCTGGTTCGAATTTTTCGTAGGACAGCCTTAGAAAAATCCGGATTCAGCTAAGACTCGAAGATCATAAACAAGAGCCATGGTAACTCAGTCGGCAAAGGCAACGCTCTCGTAACTGGAAGGGTGCGGGTTCGGAACCCGAGCCGGCCTAAGATCCGCAGTGTTCATTAAAGGTGACTGGGGCACGTAAAATAGGTTCGTGGTCACAATGTCCTCCAAGTTCTCAATCAATACCCCTGGGGGTGGCAGGCCAAGCCTATGTGCCTTCTGCTTAGTCCCTGCTTCAAAATTACGAAGATCCACTTGAGCATAAGCCTTACTTTCACCCCTGTGGTGCTTGTTAAAAACGAAAGGCGGACCCCTTTGTCTTAATAATGAATAAGTCAAAGAATTTAATAACGGGGTGATTAATAACGAAAGACCGCAGTGTTCATTAATAGTGGACTGGTGGGCGAAAATATTCTGGTCATAATGTTCTCCATGTTCTCGATCAGTACCTGTTGGGGTTGCAGGCCAGGCCTATGGGTCTTCTGCTTAGTTCCTGCTTCAAAATTAAGAGGACCCACTTGATCATAAGCCTTACTTTCACCCTTGTGGTGCTCGTTAAAAACGGAAGGCGGACCCCTTTGCCTTAATACGAGTAGCCTCAGGCTCAACCGTGCTTGGTTTGAACAAGTAGCATAAGTCAACAGCAACTTCTTCCGTTTCTGAAATACGGGGTGATTTTTTTACATATATTCTTTATCACGGTGTTACAAATCTAATCATTTTGTTATTAATATTGGTATGACTAGTACGCTCTTGTCATAATGTTCTCATATTATCGATCATATGTTGGGGTTGCAGGCATATTATTCTTATGTTATCTGCTTAATTAAGAGGAACTTGATCATAAGTTTCATGATGAACGAAACTTTGCCTAATACGATAGCGTATGAAATCTCTTGGTTTGCCAAGCGCTGAAAATAAAGAAATCAAAAAAGTTAACATTGATATAATTAACATTGGTCGACTTTTTTCACGGTGGTAAACTCATACTAAGGCGATTATTATTCTTTATCTGGTTTTATCTAAAGAACTGTCATAATTCTTCAGTGAACAAAGGACAAAGATCATCGATCGTCAATAATACAAAATAATTTATGTTAACTATATTTAATTAACTGTGATTTGAATGCATGCCAACTATTTTGCAGAAAGTTCTTGTTGGAGTTTTACTAAGGATACATTGGAAAAATCTGGGTTCTGCCAAGATTCTGAAAATAATAATAAAAAAAGTTGAGAATCATTGATATAATCCACGCTGATGGACTTTTTTTCTGTGAGAGTATTTTTTCTACAAATGTTCGATAAGACGATTAATGTTCTTTATCCGGATTTTACGGAATGAGCCGTCCCAACGCTCCAGAGAACAACATATCACAGCTGAGGAGATTGTAGTTATCGAAATGACGCCAATTTTGTCGCCAACGAGGCGCCTTTTTCCGCGAGCCTCGTCTTCTAAGCGGATTCGGCGTGCTGCTGAAATGCTGCGGGCCCTCTCACAATTTCCGAGAATCCCCCATACTGTCATCAACAGGGGCCGAAATGCTCCAAACGACACCCCGGCGTATCATTTAGAGCACACTCTTGTCGACTGTGCTCCGCGTTTTGCGCTAATTGGTAGTTAGGTGAGGTGATACGGTTGCCTGCGCCACTCCCCCGATGTAATTTTCGATTAAAAACGGTCTGTGTTGTAGTAGCACGGCGCGACCTGCCGGGATGGGCCGTCCGAAAATGGCTGCGGTTTTGGGGTGGAAAGGAGGGGTGTGTGACTTTGTCACCTTTATCGCAACCATATCTCTTTTTATAATGCTTCTTCGTTTTATAAAATGCCTCATACTTAAAATGAAATTTTTTAGGTGGGTTCCAAACATGCTGGTATCAAAAGGGAAATTAACACATTATTTGGTGTGTACTACGTCTGTGAATTCATAGGTTAATAAAGCTCATTGTACATACACATACGTACATAAATGTTGGTATATAAGTGCGCTTGTGTGTATGTTTGTTACAATTCATTTGTTTCCGAATTCTTTGATTTCGTTTTTACCTTAGTTTTCTATGAACTTCAATACTCTAACATTACTCTTTGTAATTTAGTTGCCTATTAGCGTGGCCTATATATGGCGTTGATTTTCCTTCGTCCTCACTTTCTTGCTCGTGTATCCTTTATATTTTATTACTTATATTCTTTTATTTTATTACTTGTACTAAAATTAAACAAATATTTTCCCAATCCTCATTTTCGTGTTTAAGTATCGGTTATTTCTCATTACCCATGCATTACAGTAATTCTAATCTAGAAGGCCAGCTCAGGTTGATCAGAATAAAGTGCTGCTGCACGACAGTCCTTCTTTCTTACTCAGCAAAGTCATTCATAATGCAGCTCGTATGTAGCCCCGAAACAACAGTCTGCGTTTAATATTTTATTATTATTATTTCTGTCTTACATATGTTGACCTTACAATGATTGCTATATTACACAGAGATTTTACCTTCTCATATAAGTTCACTAAAGTTCTTCGAACATTCGCGCATACTGTGAAGACACTCCTTTGTCCGAGCATGCTCCAAAACCGTTAATCGGATCCCACCTGTTTACCAGGACAATAGCGTGGCACTGCAGAGTCTAGGATCTTGACAATCTGATTGAATAGACGATTACGCCCCCTGATGGATCTCGTTAATGAATGCTCGGGAATTCCGTGAAGGGACAGCCAGCGAATGAGAATTCAACTAAAAAATCTAACTGTAACTTTAGCTGGAGTTCTAAAGTAACTGGGATCTTAACTGACCCCCAAACAGTTGGCGGCACCGTAACTGACCCACAGGTATAAAAAGCCTACAATTTTGCGACTCTGGCCTTTTTCGACATTTTTTTTACGGAGGTGCTTGATCTCGTAGAGGCTTTCGCGTTTTTTACCGGAGCCAGTTTTCTAGTTCGGGAGATTCGTAAAGTTCTCATATAGGGAGCGTCAGAGTCTCGGATACCGAACGGGGGATAAATTGGGTTTGATTGTACCCCGAAAAGCCTCCCCACTTGTAAGAGATTATTACATCTCTTTTTTTCTTTCGACTGTGATCGTCGTGAGGAAGTTATATCTCAACCATCCTTTGCATTTCTACATGATTTGGCAATTAACATCCCCTGGTAAATAACCGTAGTTAATCAAGAATAAAAGTAAATTTCCAGTTTTATCTTTGACTGTGATCCATTCTTCACGTTACCTCTCACTCGAGAATATTGAAGTGGTCACAATGCGTAAGTGTGTTTATGCCTATACATATATGTGTGCGTTCGTAAATATAACCGTATGTAATTTGACCACATACATATTTTATCAGTCATTATTAAGTCAAACGGCACGTCTTGTTTCGACGTTAATAGGTAGGCCGGCCCGATATCGAATAGCATACCCACGAGGCCCGTCCATCTATAACCCCCCTTATAACGACGCCGTAACTCGAGCTCTCGTTAATGGCATGTCGCGGTTCGAGAAGTGTTTTTCAGGAGTAAAAAAAAATTGCCTCATCTCGTCTTTTTTTAATTACTTTTCGGAGTCTATTACGCTCTTGTGACCTCCGCCGAAGCAACTGTGTGGGGAGTTAATTACCTCTTCCCATCTTGCGAACCCCCTCTCTCTTCCCAGGATACCTGTGGTGTGCCTCAACAGGTGGTTGACGGATGTTTGGAGGGGACCCGGTAGTCAAAGTGGATTATAAGTTTTTTTTTTACTTTTTTGTGGAGTGAGGGGAGGGGGGAAATGTGAGGAAAAGTTTGTTCCACCTGGTGTCGGTAAATGAACGCGCGTGAGTACGTGAGTGAAAAATCGGCACTCTGCTCTGTTCCCTAAATTGCTGTATTTAGAGTGGTTTATTATCGTAATAAAGTGCAGTGTAAATCGTAAAAAAAAAAAAAAAATCTTTTTTCTTTTTTAACTTTTCTGTATTTGGGGTATAAAACGGAAAAGATATTGCGACTGTCAAAGAATTCGGTGTTGAAATATCAATGATAAATTATCTTTTAGATTTTCTGAAACAAAAGTTGGGTAAATTATAGCGCCCAGACCACCTCTGGTACACCTGAAGATTCTATCCAGCTCGCCGCGAACTATAAAAATACATTTGATATATTATATTTATACATAAAATTCTTCTGTTTATTTTATGTATAATATAATAATAATATTTTATATTTATACATAAAATTCTTCTTTTGTAATATAACTCCTCCTAAACGGCTGGACTGATTTTGAGGAAATTTTGTGCATGTAATTAAGTCGATTCGAGAACGGTTTAGATTCACAATTTCGTCCGAGAGAAAATGTTTTTTTTTTTTTTTTTTTTTTTTTTTTAATTGAAAATCCAGAATTGCGTGCTTATTGAGGTTATTATAATGTTGCTTGAAACCCTTTACTGCCAACGTATGTTTGGTGCAGTGGACGGCGCAACGGGCTTCAGTACGAGAATTTGTTACCAAATACACGGATCCCATTCCTTGTAACGAACGCTGGCCGATTGGTTAGGGCGCTGATCGTCGGTACCGGAGTTCGTGGGTTCGAATCCCACTATGGCATGGATGTTCGTAGCCGTTCGAAATCGGCTTTAAGCAGTAGGTCCCGGTCTCATTAGCCCTCGTGTGCAAAACAGTAGACCGTAGCGCTCCAAACCAAACCAAACATTCCTTGTAATTAAACTTTTAATCCTAATTTAGTATTGTTTACTTGATCTCGGTTTTTTTTGTATCCTCCGCGTTTTTTTTCTTCAGTATGTAAATAATTTTAAAGTTTTCGAAATCAAGAAGTATAAAAGAGGGCACTTTACGTTGACCTTTTGCCGGTTGTTTTTGCTTTCGTTATTGCCTGGTGATGCTTGTTGCTCGTCGTGTTTTTGCTCTAATATAGTTTTTTCCCCCATCAGGTAAATTACATAATGCGTCACTTGCCAGAATGTTGTATTTGCAGCTTTAGTTTACTGTTATCTGCGAACTGTTTTGAATGTTTTTTTTAACCCATATTGTACCACACCAACTAAATATTTCTGTAAGTAATTAAAACTTAATCCATATCATTAATACGGTGTAACTAAGTATATAAAACCAAAATTTTGAAAAAATATTTTTAATTTTTTATGTAATTGGATGTTCTATAAATAGGACAACGGTCCATTACACTACTAAAACTTAAGAAATATCACTTACATTGCATTAGGCTGATTCATAGATGAAATTTTGGGGAACAGTCAAAACAAAGTCTAACATTACATTTAAGTACACTGTTGTAGGTTTTCTCTTGCAGTTATTGAACTGACAGTAAGAGCGTAAGTTTATCTTGCAAAAAATCTCCAGTTTTCTGAATAGAATAGACATTTATTTACTCCTCGTTGTGTCCAGGTGTTTGAACTGGTTTTCGTTGAAAGATAAGAAAAGAATGTGCGCTATCAATGCAATATCGAATTCATAGAAAAATAATCAGGATTGGACCGTCGTCTTAATTTTAAGGCACCTTTTTTATACTTACAAAATACACATGTAAAATATATTTTTCAACAAAAACTTTCAGCTACATTATTACCTCTGTTTTTAAACTAAAAGTAACCTCCCCAATGTTTAAAAAATAATAATAATAATAATAATAAATATAAAATTAAAGATTAAAAAATGACAATTTTTAAGAGGTTGCTAAAAATAAATTTTACAATGCAATACAATTTGATTTCTCAGTTTTTTTTTTGTTACTATGCTAAAGTGTGTCTATTGTAAAGGTATTAAAATAAAATCCACTCAGAAAATATTTATAACTTTATTATTAAATGGAATTTTATTTGCCGTCCTGTTTATAGGACGGCGGTCCAATATGGGTTAAACTGTTTTATTTACGTTGTTTTTGAGAAAGGAAAATAAACTTATGTTTTTATATTTTTTTGTGTGACTTCTTTAAAGAAACTCAGTTTTCAGTTAGGCCATGCTAGTTTAGTGGAAACCTGCTGATCGTTCCTTTCAAACAGAAGTCTCAGGATCGAATCCCCGAACTAGCGATGTTGGAATTTTAATTTAATCTAATGACGTTTGTGATGACTGTACGCGTGGTAGCGTGAAGTATTTTTAAAATATTTTTTTTTTTAACTTTCCATCAATACGGTCCAATTTATAATTTATTTAAAAACATTTTAGAATTTTAGGATTTACAGCGTTAAAACAGGACACCATTTGTCGGGTCGTCTAGTAATATAATAAATTACAATAATAGTGATTATCTTCAAGTGTAGTGATATGTCTTCAAACTCTGGTTTACATATATTCATTCAGCACATCACTGAGTTTTTTTTTAATGTTTTTTCTTGATTAACTTTTGAACATAGTCTGTTTATTCAAATAAGCTAATTGATAATATTAAAGATAAATATGTGTATAAAGATAAACACAGCGCATGCATGCGTTCTATGCGAGATTTGCAAGAACTAACCGTTCTCCTTTTTCCTAATGTTTAAATACATGAATTTGGTTCACTACTATAATTCAAAACGGCATGCTTTTATTTCAAATATCCGTCGAACTCTGTTTATTCACACTAAACATACCATATAACGGGTCAAATGACCCATAAGATTTATGTAAAAAAATGCGATGGGAAATGAATTAAAAATTCTTATTCTTTGTGTTTCCAATACATAAAAATTGACAACATACAATTTTGTTTAATTATAATAAAGTTTTTTTTGTCTATTTTCTTCCAATTTTCATATTTCATACATTCATAATCAGAATAAAGTCCGGTCATTTGACCGGCTATGGCAGAAATAGGTATGTATTAAGTGTTGGTATGTTTAGTGTTAAGAACTGTTGTCACTGTGACAACATTAAACTACGCATGAAATAGCAATTTAGGTTTATTTTTAACACATGCGTATAATATGTGTGTGTGTTTGTGTTTCTTTTTAAAAATACAGTTATGATACTTTTCGGGTGACCCGCAAAAACCACAATTACTGTTGGAGACAAACATAGGATCGCCAATGGCCTCCTATTTGTAATCAGTCAAAAGCCTGGCATGCGAACTTGTCACGTCCGCTGGTTGTTCCCTTTGTTGGATGGCTGATTGTGTCCGGCTGCCTGAATGCCCGCCCGGATTGTTGATGTCTGGTATCCGAAAGGGTGGAGAAGGGGTAGGCTCGGAAATTCATCCCGACCCTGGAATGCCTGCGATTGTCGCGCATTTACCGGTCCCCATGTATCTACTGTTTCGGAGTAGTTAAAAGAGATATATTAAAAGCGTGGCTCGGTTGGGGAACAATCGATTGTACTGCTGCAGCTGACCACGGTATTGTTTCACTCCAATTGTACGGCCCTTGTTGTGAAGGGGATTGTTAGTCTATGATAAGTGGACTGTATTTGGATATTTTCTATCTGGCGCGCAAATGAAATACACACTTAATCAATGGTTCTCAAACTTTTTATGCTTATAACTTTTGTTAGCATTTACTATGAAACACCCCAAACACATACATACATGTAATAGGCTGTATTGGGATATTTTCTATCCGGCACGCAAAAGAAGTACTCACTTAATGGTTCCCAAACTTTTTATTATTATAAATAACTTCTGTTAACATTAACCATGAATCTCCCCACATATACACACATGTGAAGTAACTCCATTTAGCTGCTATAAAACACGATTACAATTGTAACTGATTTTTTTTAATCCTAACGTAAAAATATAATATAAAAGAGATTAACAGCCATAGACTGCTGTTGCTCGGACTTGCGAGAATAATGCGTCATACCTGTTATGAATTATGTATTTGCAAGAACTAATCGTTCTCCTTTTTCCTAATGCTTGAATACATGAATTTGATTCACTACTATAATTCAAAACGGCATGCCTTTATTTCAAATATCCGTCGAACTCTGTTTATTAACACTAAAATATCTTACTATCTTAACTATCACTAACCACTCTATCTTAACTTTCTTAAAAATGAAAATGTGTCACATTTATCGTATTCATGGTTGAATATGCTGTTCACTGACCCCCAAACGTTTTTTATGCACCCCCATATTAATTTTTTACTAACCATGGACCCCTAAGAAGTTACAGGGACTCCTAGGGGTCCACAGGAATCACTGTTGGGACCACTGTATTAAATCATTTGTTCTCAACTTAACACATTGTGTGCTGGTACATTTCGCAGCAGAATTGTACCGGGAGCGGGCGTTTTGCTCGTAAATTCAGTTATTCAGTTAAATCTCAATAGATCGAAAATTATTTAATTTTTTAACCAACTTTTTGTATTTTATATTGAAATATATAAATAAATATATAAATAGACAAATAAACATATATATATATATATAATAACATTTTCTCAAGGATAAATAAAACCTTAATTTTAAATCTAAATTGATTTTTTTAATTAACCTTCCCGTTCTGTGGTTCCACATTGATTGATGTAAAAACTAGTTTTTAATTGTCTAAATTTTTCAAAAATCTATGTAGTAGACAAGAACATTCGGCTTCGTTTTCCTGTATATACCGTTATTTTTGTACCCACAAGCAAACCATGTTGTTACACTAACCCGTACTAGTACGTGACCAGCGTATTGCGACTCCAGCTCCGCTTAAATATGCTTTATCCCTAAGACGGGATTTTGTTGCTTGATGTTCCCTACCCCGGGAAAAAGATCTGTAGTTGAACTCGAGCTGTCTTGTTGGTAGCATGTTTTAAGTGTTAGTTTGTAGATATGTGTTGTGTGGTCAATAAATGTTCGTAATGGAGTTGGATATAATTATTTATTGGAACACAGCGCTCAAGTATCAATCGTCAGAAAACGTACTAGTACGTGTCCCGCATACAATGTGTTAAGTAATATTTTCCCTTCAGTGTTTCTTCACATTTCTGACAGAAAAAAAGTCTGAACAAATTATAACAGGATGCGTACTCTTTCAAACTCCTAAATTTTGATATTACCTCCTTCAAAACTCCTCTAATTTTAAGATATCTAGATAAGGTGCCGGATATTTAAAAATCCGTGATATACTGTATAGTCGCCGGATATCCGTTCTTTCTCCAGTTGCAATCTACGGATTGATTATTGAACATTTGTTCATTTTACTATTTTTTCATTTTACTATTTTTTCTTAGACTAATTCTAATTGGTAAAACTATTTGTAAAGTCGATATAATTGAGAAAGTATCTTTGTTAAATGAACCTTGATAGTAGTAAAATAACATTTTGCATTTCGTAAAGATAATCATTGTTAAAGTAGAAAAGTATCATTTATCTCCTGCAAAACACTTACATTTTTATTACAAGAAGCTCGAGATCTACATTTCAGTCTTGTGTTAACAACTGTTTTTCAGAATTAAATCATATTTAAAGCTTCGTATGTAAGGCGTATCACTGATGCTAACAGTTTGTTGAAATATGTTAAACTATGTATTATTACTTAAATTAGAGGCTCATGTGAGGTTTAGATGTCTTAGAGAGTTCAGGGTGACATTAAATAAAAATTAACCTTTTAAACGCCGTATTACGTTAAGTTCAAGAAGTAATGTTTATTGATTTAAATTTCGTTAGGTGCAATTATAAAGACTATAGTAAAAGGAATTTCCGAAAAGAAAAAGGTATTAGGGATTTATGTTATGTTCCCATTTGGGAACATTGTCATGTTAGAATTGAATGAAAATACTTGTAATTTTGTAAAATGAAACACGCCAATGTTTCCAAATGAGAGCATTTATTTCTTTCCTAAAAAAAACCTTTTTCTAAGTAACATGGTTCGGCCGGGTGCTTAAAATCCTTAAAAAGTGCTTATTTTGTAGATCCATTTTTAAGGTCCCTAATAAGTCCTTAAAAAGTGCTTAATTATCTTTTCGTAGACTTAAAATTTATAATTTTTTCTGAGTGCTCAAAAAGTGCTTATTTTTCCCCAAATATCGGTTGCTGAATTTTTATTTCCCTTGGTAATTAATCGTCAATCGATTCAACAAAGCTAAAGATACGAAAGAAGAGTTAGACCAATTAAAAAAATGTATAGAAGAAAAGAAAAATGAATTTCAAAATTAGACATAGTCTCTTATTTTTTCCCCCATCCTATATTTTTTGGTTCTCATCTTATATCTATTATTAATAGAAATAGTTCTTCAGTTACATTTTTAAAATATCACTGATAATTTCCTGAATCTTGTTTTGAGTATGCCATAATTAAAACTTTCTTAGTGCAGATACTGCATCTTCTTTTCTGTCTCCCTGTGTGTGAATATATTTACCTGTTTATAATACAGAAGTACTTTTTATTATCTTATTTTACATCTATGTTGCTGTAAAAATAATGTTGCTATAATGTGAAATCTGTTGATCTTCCACCACAGATAGTACTTTCTAAACTTTACAAATATTTCAGATTTTTTTTAGGGAGGGGGGGCATTTGATCAATAAGGACTATTGCTGTTCTAAAATTTATGTTAGGCAAGAAAGATGTCTTAGCATAAAGCATGAAATATTACAATTGTGTTTAATAAAATTATTAAATTGATCGATATATTATTTAATGTCATGTTACAAATCATAAAGCTCATGAAAAGCTTTAATTTTTAAGCTTTAGCTGTAGGTCAGTTATAGTACAATGAAAATTAAGGTGCTTAAAAAGTGCTTAATTTTTTTTCCTTGGAAAGAGTCTGAACCTTGAGTAATGAAATGATATGTGAAAAGTGCTACAAATGTTTTTTAAATGAATTTCTGTAAGCTGCAAAATTTATTTCTAGAACATAACTATTATTTAAAAATCATGGTTTGGTTATTAAAATGCAGTTCTACTGAAACTTTTTTTTTCAGTTGAACTTTTAATTTATACGAGTATGTTCCCATATGAAAGCAATGACATGTGAAAGATAATAGCCTAACAGTTAATTAATAGTAAGATAAACTGACATGGCGGAATTGGCAGATGAAAAAATGAGCTGTGCAGAAATAGCGTGAATTTTCTTTGGGAGGATGATCTTCCCCTTCAATTTCTTAAGTCAAAATTAGAACAATTTTTACCATTGTTGTAATTTTGACTAGGACACTGGATAAAAGTAGTTTTAATCGTCCCAAACTGGTTAAAGGTGGTCAAAATGGTCAGAACTGGTCAGAAGTGTTAAAAATAGTTTTAAATGGTCTTAATTTTAATATATAATATCTTTTGTAATTAGAAGTAACTTTTAATAAGCAATAAAAATAGTAGTGCAGTTAAACAAAATATTACACTAACAATTTCATGAGATTTAACATGCTTCTACAGTATAATAAAAATGTTTGAATTTTAAAAATGAACCATGCACATGGAATTATAAAAATGTAATCCAGTTGAGGTAATAAACATATGAGTTGAAGTTAAAAACATAATTTGTAGTTTTAAATGCATAAATTTCAGAGTTTTAAGTAATCCAAAATAAATTATGAAATCGGGTACATTTAGAGACAACCACAAAACTTGTTACTTGTAACATAAATCAGTTTGTATAAAAAATATAAGTAAAACTTTTTTTTTTTTTGTATCTTGGTGTTATTTATATTATAAAATTTTTAACAAATGTAACTTGACTTTATCATACGCTAGTAAACTATATTCGATTAGTAGTAAATATATTGGGACGTGAATTTCAGTAGTCAAAACTGGTCAAAATTGATATTGACCAGGACTGTTAAAACCGTTTAAAACCACTGGTTTAACCCCCCCACGGTTGAAACCAATACAACACTGATTTTTATATAACATGTATGCAGTCATTTCCATGGAGGGAGGTTACAATCCCCCTAATTCTCCCCTTCGCTACGCCACTGAGTTGTTATAATATTCATTTCATAAAAATTAGTCGACTGTTTCTTTGCTAAATTGCACGCCAATTGAAACTATAAATAGACATGAGTCAATTGCTCGCCCTTTCGCATAAATCAACGCCACCATCTCTTTCAGCGTTTCCGTTGCCATTTCGCTTCAGAAAAATGTTGGCGAAAATATATTTCTGCATTTTTTTCCCCATCTTCCCCATTTCTTAAACAAATCGTCTGTCAAGAGAGTTGGCGCGGCAGGTGGCGCGTTGATGGGGGTCGTCAGCGACTTGTCATCTGAGGAACAACCGCCCTCGGGACCACCCTGCACTGGCAGACGATTAGAATGACCTTTTGGATTTCTCTCGAAAGAGAAGGTGCACCGGTGCAGATGGGGTGGCGGAGAAAAAGAATCTACGATTGTGAGCAAGGAATAAAGAGAAAAAAAAAATTCTAAAAATGTTTCCTTTGATAGAGAGAGATGAGGTTTGTGGTGACATGGAAAACGTAGGGAGTGAAAGATGTACTCGTTTTTTAGAGTTATTTTTCATTCACTTTTGATTTCTTTTTTTTTTTTCTCTTGAACTTCTGGGCATGCAAACAGCATGATTTTTAATGATGTGTCCCCTCTCCTCTAATTTTTGGGGTAGGAACGAGATACATTAAGGAAAAAAATTGTACATTTATTCTGAATTACTCCTCAAACGTATAGCTGTATATAAATTATTTTTCAGGGTTTTTTTTAATTTTTTTTATTTTATTTATTTTTAGTTTAAGCCTATTTAACCCCTTGATATACAAATAAAACGGAACTTGATGCATCCCAAAAATATTATTTAATTCGGATCAATCCAAAAGTTGCATGCAAGCTTAGAAACAGAACATTTTACTTAGAAATTTGAATTGCTATGTAACATTTAATGAAGTTCATGCAATATGGTGTTAATAGACAATAATTAAATAATAGTATAAAATTACGAAACATCGACGGAATGTGTTTCTACGCACTGAAAAAACAATTAATATCCAAACTTGTCAGCCGAAAAACTAAATTGAGATTATACAAGACACTTGCAGTACTTGTGCTACTATATGCTAGCGAATCCTGGATATTAAATTTAGACATCCAGCGAGTCCTGGAAACTCTTAAAAGAAAAGTATTAAGGCCTGTAAAAGAACAATAGTGTTAGCTAACCAGACACAAATTTGAATTATGTAGGCTTTCTAAAGATTTTCAAGTCAGAAAAGTCATCGAAAGCAATAGACTGAGATGGCTCGGCCACGTCTGGAGATCCCCTGACAACAACCCTATTAGAATGCACACTTGACACATAACAACCCTGAAGGACCCCGTGCCAAGGAACGACCTCCTACAAAATGGCTGAATTATACTGAAATGACTTGAATATAAAAAACTGGAAAAGAGTTGCTTTGGGCCGACTAAGTTGGAAGAAACATGCCCTAGAACTTACGCAAGAACTTATAGAACTTGAAAACTCCTAGGACTTATAACGGTTCTGAGGGGTGTTTTTGTGCAAGCTGAGTCACGGGGATTCCGCAGTGTGGGCTGACGATAGTTCCTAGTAACTTGTGAGCGGTAGGACCGCGAACCAGAGCTATGTCTGCGATTTCTCTGAATTTTCTATCTTCTATTCGGCCAGCCGGATGACAGCTTAGAAGATGCAACGATCGCAAATTCTCTCTGCTTCCATTCTAGCTTAGCATTCGTCCCGCGGAGTGCACACCACCCTCACTAACTTCGGTATCAAGGGAACGCGGCCAGCTACAACATCCAGCTAGGTTTCGAATTCTTAACTCGCGGTCACTCGCTCGCGGTCGGCATGCACATCTCGGGCACTTCGACGGGAATTCGCTTCGTGGGGCTCCCTCTAGTACTTGCAATCTGATCATGAGTCCCCAGACCCGCGAGTTTTTTTAAAAAATGTTCTATTTCATCAGACCTTCGAACAATTTAACTTGCCTAAAACCTTATCAGTATTGACATTAATCGCTATGCAAAATTTCGTGTAGATCGGTCCAACCATTTTGGAATGCATATTGACTATAGATACACGCACATAAAGGGTTTTATAAATAGGGATAATGAATTAAAATTATATATATAAATACACACACATACATATATATATATGTGTGTGTGTATATATATATATATATGTATATATATATAATGAAAATAAGAATATATATTTACCTATAATGACCTTCAGGATGGTAGGTCAACTGGATTTCCTGGGTCGAGCCCTCTAATCCAGAGATTTCTAACAGTAAGCATAAAATAACAACGAGCAGAAAAATAAAACAACTGAAAGAGGGGATAGGGAGGTGGATTCGTGAGTTCAAGACTCAAAATTAAAGAGTAGAAAGTTTAGGGATAGAAACAATACACATATTTTAGCGGCCAGTGACATCTGTACAAAATTCGTGAAGATAACAATTTTAGCATTTAAAAACCAAAAGTTAACGTTAACAATATAAAATTATATTTAAAAATATGGAAATAAGCTTAAGAAAAATAAAAGTACAGAAAATTGCTAATATTTAAAAATTAAATGAGAATTTGGATACCTATAATGAAAAGTAGTGATAAAGTGTTATACAAAAGAAGGTTCACAAATTAAAATAGTTTGAACACCTCTACTCTAGGTTACATAATTATGTTTACAGACGCGTACTACATAGTAACGAATTAAACTAAAGTTACTATGGTAACACTTTTGTTAAATTGAAGTGATACGTTGTAAAAGTGTTTGAATGTGCATATAATTATGTCATGATTAATTACATTCTTAAATACTCATGTTTTCGTCATTTTTCTTTTTAGGTAAGTGTAGCTGTTTTACTGAAGATAACTTTGACCTTTCTCGAATCTCTCTTAAATGAGTGAGTTCTTTTTATCAGTTTCAAAATATTACCTTTATCTATAAGAATTTATCTTGGAAATAACGTAGAAGGGTCGTCAAATGATACTGTAAGAAAATTCTTCTATCAACTAGCGAATATTTATGGAGCAAATATCGATGTTTTTGAGAGTGGCTTCTTCGATTACAATTTGTTTCTTTAAACAGAAATAGAATTTCCATTTTTCAAAAATATTCTTTTTGACTAGTTATTTCAGAAGATTTAGTTGCGGTTTTTAAAGCCATTTCTATACAGGATTATTCGTAATAATTTCTTCTATAATTTAATTTGTTTTATTTTAATGCTAGCAGTAAGTTAATATTAAATTTTATCATTATAATCTTGTGACCTTTAAGATAAATGTTTATATATGAAAGCAAATATCTATCACGAGATTTTTTTTATATACGAGGTGCATCCGGAAAGTAAGCTTCCCGATGTTTTCTACTTTAAAGTAAACGTAATTAGCCGCGTCAATTGCGCATGCATAACAGATCTATGATGTATCAATCATATGTCAGCTGGACAGGTTCCGACTCGTGCCAAAACTGACATCCGAACACAAAATGCAACTCTTAACCCCTTCCGGTAAAATGACGAGTCTAGCTCGTCATTAGTTTTTCATTCCATACCGCACAATGACGAGCTACACTCGTCATGCGATTAAAGTTACTGTTAAATATGATAATTTAGTTTAAAATTTCTAGTGTACTGAATTTGGCAACACTTTTATCACTTGTGAAAATCACAAATCACTATTGCATATTGTTTACTTAGAATTTCTTGGTACAAGTCATTGCCAAATGAATGAGTCAGAATAAAAGAAAACCTACTAAGAAATGCCGTGTGTGTTACAAGAATCAAATTAAAAGTGAGACTACTTGGCGGTGTAAACAATTAAGAATTCCTTTGCACTTTGTTTTGAAAAGTACCACTAGCTCGAAGACTATTATCTGTATACCTTATTAATGTTTTGCTTTGATATTTTCTTAATTTTACTGTTTCTGATATTATTTAACACTATGTAAAAAGTGGATTTTAATTAAGAATATGTAAGAATCGTAAAATGAACCAAGTTTTTTAAATAAAAATTAAATGGTTATTTCATGCACAGTTTTTCATTATTAAATCATACCGGAAGGGGTTAAGAGTAGCACTGACATGTGTGCTACAGTATCACGATGACGGCGACGAGTTCCTCGACAGGATCTTCACATGCAATGAGACTTGGATTTCACATTTGCAACCCAAGTCTCATTGCCGAGACTTGGGAACCGAGTTTCCTGTGAACTAACTCATCGGCCGAGAACGTCGAGGCGAGCGACTGAGAGTGTCCTCTCCCCCCTTTTTTTTCTCTGTAAACGATTAGGAAGCTGAGTCCTGTAACGATCATCATTTTATTTGTAGATATTTATCGTTTTCTTCATGTTTTCATCCTAACTTGAACATTGTGTTTATAATAAAGATCTTTAGTCTGTTCGTAGGCCTCCGTTATCCTTTTTATGGCTCAATTGGAGCCCCAGATCGCTACAGCGAATATAAAGTTTCCTTTACTTCGCACAACAGTATCAGCTATAGCAAGAAAATAAATATTTTAAAATAAAATAAATTAAAATCTACGTATTCCTTTTCCGCACAAAAGCTCTCAGTGGTAAAAGCGGCGAGGCGTTTGTTAAACTGGTTTATTTTTCGTTTCGTTTTCGTTTATCTCTCTACAATACGTGTTTTTATCCGCGCACGAATCTCGATGTCGCCGTCATCGAAATACCACACGATTTGATACGTCCCCCTCGTGAGCTGTATTTGAAATAAAGCCGCCAGAATCGAGTTTGCGTATTTTGTTTAGTCCCAGTGGACCTTGTTTAAACATTAGTTACATTTCTGATCGCGTTATCAGTGATGTTATCATTTGCTTTCAAAATTAGACATTCATTTAATGATAATGTCTGCAGCGTTGTTCGTAAACAGATGTCATCGCGAAACTTGATTTCACGATAAATATTTATTCGGTAAATCTCTGTGTATGTTATGTATATTTAATATGGGATTAGTGTGTGTTATAAACTTGCGCAAATACGAGGTTGTCATAAAGTTTTAATTATTAGTGAAAGATAATCAAGATAGGCACATGATTTTTATTTGTTATTCGTAAATGTTGCCTACATGGTAAATATTCAGAATTGTATATTTCTAACAGCGTTTCTTGACATTCTCTATTGTGCGATCGCCCTTTTCCATGCTGCAGGTGACATCGATATCTGGATTTCCGAAATGAAACAAACCTTAGTTGTAATTTACTACGTGATGCACGTAACAATCAATGTGCAGAATGTTTCGCGATATATTTAAAATTTTTAATAATAATAATAATAATAATAATAATTTGATACTGTTACGTGTGTGTATTAATGCACACACATTTGTATATATACATATACACATATATTTAACGTGGAAATTGAAAAATTTTCAAAATGGTAAGGAAAAGTCGGGGAAAATATAGAAATATATATATATATATATATATATATGTATGTGGGGGGATGTATGTGTATATATATATTATATATATGTATGTGTATATATATATTATATATATGTATAAATATATACACATATATATATATACATATATATATATATATATTTATATATATGCATATACATATATATATACTCATTTATAAATATATGTACACACATATGTGTATATATATATATATATATATATATATATATATATATACGCTTTTTGTAAGGAAAAGTAAACTAGATCGGGAAGCTATCGTAGGCATTTTGTATAAAACTCCAATGACGGCCTGAGAAAATTCTCAGGGGTATTCAAATCCTAAGTCAAGGGCAAAAAAAACCCGCATTCCTTTGCTTTCCCCTTCTTAACCTGTAACCTAAATTGACCATTTTGGCTACAGTTCACAGCCTCAGAAAAGGGGTCTAACCAATCATGATTCTACATTGCCCTAGCGGCCAATTTTAGCTTGTTAAGGGCCTTTTACTTATAATTTCATGTTAGCTGACCCCCTCAGATTGTCCTGTCCCTATGATGAAGTGGGAACCCGTCGTCCAGCGTTCTGTTAATAAAGGTCTTTAACGAAATCGGTGTCATTTTTATGAGCCATAACTGCAACACCCATCGTGAAGTCCCTTTTACTAAATATATATACTTACACACACAAGTTTTCTCAAAACCTAGAATGTAAGAGAATTGTAAAATGATATGGAGAAAATTGGGGAAAATTCAGAATATTTATCAAAAGTCAGGGATATTTACAAATATTTTCTAAATGTCAGGGAAAGTTCAAAATAAAATTAATCATTTTCATATTTAGGAAAGTGTTGCTATATTTCTCGCTACATGGCACCTCTGCAAGAGAGTGCTGCAGTATTTCTCACTAGATAGCACCTATAAGAGTGTTAATGGAATTGTCACTTCCAGATGGAGGCAATTTATTAATTTAATGTGCTTGTTTGTGCAATAAGTAGTTCTTATTATCTGTATGAACCCCTGTTGTTAGCAGCTTAATAATTTACTGAAACTGTTTTTCCTAAAATGCTTGGTATAAGTTTATTTAATGTTGATTTTATAATATCTAAAAAAGTAATAGAATATACTACTATTAAATCCATAATGCTTTTTAATTTAATAAATTTACTTATACTAATATCATTTTTAAATGTAATTACATTTGAGATAATATTGCATGTATTTGGTCAGAGAAACTAGATAAATGAAGCCCTGTAGTATTAAGGTAGCGCTTCGTGCTCCCACGATACAGGTCTGAGGTTCGATGCCAGGGGTGGGCAAAGCTGACTCATCCTTTCATTACTTAGAAAAATGAAGGTCC
>CM063510.1:97349690-97384690 GCA_032207245.1 Pardosa pseudoannulata
ATATGGTATATTGTTTAACATTTTGCATTGTTTTTGTTATATCTTATTTCTCTGTGCATAATTTTTGGCATGTTGTACTGCTGGATAATTGCAATATCCAGCTACTGCAAATTATCCGGTATAGTGACCGGATATGCCGGATGTAGTATGTTTACCGAATAACCGTTGCTTCCCTAGTAAAAACCCATAGAAATTGTCACTGCTTTCATCAGGGATACAATTAAACTTGTTCTCTACAACTCTATACCGTCACCCCCACGCGTGATTCCATCAAGGGCCGGTCATCTGCCGCCCACCCAACTGCCATCCCACACGTAACGGATGACCATTAAAAGACCGGGACAATAAAAGCCATCGTTTCTGCCATTCCACTGCCTTACGAGAGAGAGAAGTTCAACCCTCGCATTTTGGTCATCCTCCTGCTGGGAGACGTTAGATATATATATATATATATATATATATATATATATATATATATATATATATATATATATATATATATATATATCTGAGGGGGCAGCCATAATGTCCGAGGAGGAAGGGGGATTCTCTCTCTCTCTCACTGCGCCTGTAATTGCAGGTGACGTGTCTTTTCCCGCCAGCACGGCTATTATTTGCAGTCCCTCCGTGGCAACGGGTTGGAATGATGGCTGCGCGCGTGTCCAGAAGGTCTGCTTCGATGAAATATGGCCGTTTCGGAACCGAATGGTGCGGTCATTCTTTCTTTCCCCTCACCCCCTTTTTTTGTGGAGGTTAGAATTGATATTTTGGATAAGATTCAGGTTTAGTCTTAACGTTCGAAATACATTTTTTTTTCATTTGTTCCACATACACGTAGAGCAGTAGTCCTCAATGGTGTTTTTACCCTCACATGTCCAATTTACCGTTGAGGAACTACGTGGCACATAAGAACTGATTTAGGTGGGTGTAGTCAAAGTTTAAGGGATGAATTAAATACTTAGTATAAATAAAATAATTGTGACGTAATTTAATTTTACTATAGTTAACATATTGTGTGCGGGTACATTTCGCAGCGGAATTGTACCGGGAGCAGGAGTTTTGCGCGTAAATTTAGTTATTCAGTTAAATCTCAATAGATCGAAAATTATTTAATTTTTTAACCAACTTTTCGTATTTTATATTGAAATATAGAAACAAATATATAAATAGACAAAAAACAAATAAACACACACACACACACACACACACACACACAAACATATATATATATATATATATATATATATATATATATATATATATATAATGTACATATATATAATAACATTTTAGCAAGGATAAATAAAAAGTTTTTAAATCTAAATTGATATTTTAAACAACCTTCCCGTTCTATGGTTCCACATCGACAGTCAAAAACTAGCTTTATAATATATAATTTCTAAATAGACCACAAATAAACATATATATAATATATATATATATATATATATATATATATATATATATATAATTTTCGCAAGGATGAATAAAAAGTTAATTTTAAGTTTTTTAATCAACCGTCCCGTTCTGTGGTTCCGCCTCGACTGATGTAAAAACTAGTTTTCATTTGTCTGAATATTTCCAGAATCTATATAGTAGACAAGAACATTCGGCTTCATTTTCCTGTATATACCGTTATTTTTGTATCCACAAACAAACCATGTTGTTAGACTAACCCATACTACTACCTGACCCGCTCTCAAGTATCAATCAAAGAGTTGAGACCGAAAGAAAAGATCATGAATCTACTAAAAAATTATTTGCTTCACTACTCGATCACACTACGCAACACAGACTTAAAGCAATAAGTGGATATATATAACGTATTTTAATTCTGCACACTGTTGCCAATTGGCAAAATAGAAGAAATATGAAATTGATGTAAAATTAAGTCTTTATAAAATTAGAGGCCTTATTTCTGTTAGTGCTGGTGAGGATTTCCTGGTTATATACTTTATATAGTTTGTATTTAAGTGGCTGTGTACATGTAGACAAGTTGTCGACCTAGGATATTACAGTATACATGCGTGCATACATCGTGTGTGTGGTATTGTTGGTTTTCCATTCCATGTTATGGCCCCGACTGCATATTACTCTCGGAGATTTATAAAATTTCTAAAATCCATTGCCTCGATCATAATCAATTACGTATAGCTATTTTCTTTTACACTTGATATCGATAGCGATCAAATATGGAAGTTCATGATTATTCTTTACACTAGTCCTAAAACCGAAATTTTAACATTCTACACCTAATCGTTTTGACAATTTTTGACGAATTAGTAAATTGAATAGAAATCTGGAATGCTGCAAAAAACTGCAAGAAACGGGGAAGAGTTTTTGAGAAGATTTGGATGTTAGAGAACTAAGTTTGGTTTTGGGTTTTGGAGCGCTGCGGTCTACTTTTTGCAACACGAGCGCTAATGAGACCAGGACCTACTGCTTAAAGCCGATTCCGAACGGCTACGAACATCCATGCCATAGTGGGATTCGAACCCACGAACTCCGGTTCCGAAAGGCAGCACCCTAACCATTCGGAAATCGTTCGGCGTTAGAGAACTAAGTAGCAAAAACATGTGCTTTTCACTAAAACGACCTTAATAGCTACCCGATATTATGCACCTACAAGTAAGAGTTGAGACCAAAAGAAAAGCTAATCTACTAAAAAAATTATTTGCTTCACTAGTCCAGTAGGTCCCGGTCTCATTAGCTCTCGTGTTGCAAAAAGTAGATCGTAGTGCTCCAAAACAAAAACAAAAACAAAAAAAGCTTCGCTAGTCGGTCACATTACAAAGCACAGACTTAGAACAGTAACTGGGTTATATATAACGTATTTTCGTTCCAGACACTGTTCTCAGTGGCAAAAAGGAAGAAATAGAAAATTGATATAAAATTAAGTTTTTATAAAATTAGAGGTCGTATTTCTGTTAGTGCTGGTGATTTCCTGGCTACATAGTTTCTATTTAAGTGCCTGTGTAATACTTGTAAGTGTGTACATGTAGACAAGTTTTCGACCCAGGCTATTACAGTATACATACGCGCATACATCATGTGTTCGGTATTGTTGGTCTTCTCTTAAAGTTTTCCATTCCATATTATGACCCCCCGACTGCATAATATTCTCGAAGATTTATAAAATTTCTAAAATCCACTGCCTCGATCGTAATCGATTTCTTATAGCCATTTTCTGTTACCCTTTAATGATATCGATAGCATCAGAGTACGTGGGGTGGAAAGGGGACTGGTGCAAAAAAGGAGCTCTCTCTCACCGTGGCATCGTCCTTCGATCGTCTGCCGCGTCATCTGCACTGTCCAAACGATGAGTGAGATATTATAGATGGAGGGGGCAGCAGGCAGGAGGCATCGGTACCGTTCGCCGAACATAAATCAACAGGAGGGTCATCAATAATTACGAGTGACACGGCGACCCCTTTTTTTTCCAGAGTTCTGTTGCTGCTGTTGCCACCATGCGTGGGCTTATGACGAACAGAAAAAGTGGGGGGCGAAAAAAAAATATAAAAAAATGATTTAAATCGTTTGGGTTAGGTCCGAAGATGGTTTGAAAAACGGAAAATGGGTGGAATTTTCCCACGCCTTTCAGAATTTGGAGGGTTGCAGGATAAGGGTTTCACATTCGTGACTTTGGAAGAAGGAAAATCGCTCTAGTTTTTATTTCTTTATTTTAGATGCTACTACGGTTCCATGTGATTTATTCTTAATTTAAAAAACCGCTTTCTTAAAAATAATTTTAATCAACTAGTCTCAGTTTTATGCCAAATGATTTTGTTATATATACGTACATACTTTTGGATGTATATGTGTGAAAGTCTATTAGGACTCGAAATTTTCACTCGCTAGTCACCATTGGCGACAAAATATTGAAGGCTGGTTAGTAAGTTTCGTTTTGTTCATAAACTTTCATTTATGTAAAATAGTGGCGGCAAAAATTTTAGTCTAATTAGTACCTTTAAAACTTAAATGTATTGTTCTGGTGTGTGTGTTTCTGTGTGCGTAAATATTTGTATATATATATATATATATATATATATATATATATATATATATATATATATATAATGTAATGTAATATATCAAAATTATTTAACTTCAATATTTCCTTAAAAACCTCCTCTCTCCCATTCCAATTCCTTAAAATCTTTTTACCAGCCTCTAAACGTCTTAATCATCGGAGCATCCTCGACTTAAAATTCTTTCGATACAATTCCCAAAGCATTCTATCCTATAGATGTAAATTTTCTGTCTATTCAACACGTTTTCCAGCAGTCGCCGGCAAATGGCTCCGCGTTTTTTCTTGATCTTAACACTTCATTCGCTGAGTAAGTTTCTTGTACCTTGGGAAAATTCTTTGTCTTCGCTCTTGGGGGCACCTTTGTTCGAGCACAGTAATTTTTGTGTCTTTCTTTTGAATGTCGTTGAGTAGTAAAGATGTCCGTTTTAGTAGCCCTAAAATAAAGTTTGAATTAGACCTGTGCCAGTCTCTTTGAATGGCCCGACTGTATCGTTATTACTATGAGCTGATTATTCTTCTCCTTGCCTAGTAGCCGGGCAAATAAAAATAATAGAGGCTATAATGTTCAGCAGTTATATAATTATTGGATTACATATATATATGTATATCCCCCCCAAATAATTGTTAGGTTACAATCACTACCGCGGAAATCTCTAAGCTGCCAAATTTGTTTTTAATCATTTAGGACGATTAATAATCATGTTCTCATTTGATTGATTAAAACTGATTGTAGCAATACAGTTGTTTATTACATCCCCCCCAGTTCTTTTACTTTTCACAAAACGTTACTTCCAGGTAAACAGAGCGACGGAACGGAACATCTCGGTTGTATATGCAAGAAAAAGAATAAATTGGCAACAATGGGAAAAAATATATTGGTTCTATGGGAACAAATCCAGGGACGAATAAACCGAACGATCAGTACGGGAAAATAAATAATAGGAGTATGATATTCCCATTATAGGTATAATATACGTTTGCGTATTAAAGAGATGTTTTCGTTTAAATATATTGACTTTTATTCTACTTTCAGTGTTACCGTGTTTTTTTTTATATAACCTTATTTAATTTGAAAGATTAATTTAAATTTAGTCTAATAAGAATTTAATTTAGTCTAATAAGACTTTGTTTAGTAATTTCAAAAATTACTAATTTCAAACATAACGCGTTTTTAAATTGTTATAAGCAAATAAATTTATTAGCAAGCAGAATATTTTGTTTGTTCCTCTTTCTTTATCCTCTTCTTAATGTCGATAAGAAGTTTTAAATTTTTTTAGGGTTAATATAGGGAAGAATTAGCTATTAGAAATAATTTGTAGTAATTATTTTATTTCTGTTTTAATCGTGAGTATTATCGTTAGTTAAAATCTTAAGATGAAACTATCGTTTATTTTAATGGATGCATGTTTACTAACGCTTCTGTTATTTTTAATTGTCACTTAGTGTCAAAAATAGCCACTTTGTATGCACTTTGCCTGATTACCCATTAGGCAGAGTTGGCAATTGGCCTTCAGGACCCATGCTTTTTAATGGGCCCCGCAACATTAAATAAAACTGTATATAATATATATTATGATTTCTTTGTGTGTGTATATGCATGCATGCATGCATGTGTGTGTGTGTATTTGCATGTATGCATGCACGTATGTGTTCATATGTTATTGTGCATGCATATATGTATTTATATATGTATTTGTGTATGTATATATATATACACAATGTATATATATATATATATATATATATATATATATACAGGTAACATATCAAAATTATTTCACTATAATGTCTCTTTTTAAAAACATTTTTATCTTCCATTGAAATTCCTTAAAATGTATTTTTCCAGCCACAACATGTCTTGATCAAAGGAGTGTCCTTGACTTAAAATTCTTTCAACACATTTCCCAAAGCTTTTTGTGCAATAGATGTAAAATTTCTATTCAATGCATTTTTCAGCTGTCGCCTGCAAATGGCTCAGTTTTCCCCCTGATCTAACAGTTAAATTAGCTGACTAAGTTTCTTGTCCTGTGGTTAAATTCTAACTGCCTCGCCATGGGGTACACCTCTGTTTCAGCAAAGTGTTTTTCGTATCATTCTCTTGTCTGCCACTGACTGACAAAGATGTCTTTTTAGCAGCTCCTTAAAAAAGATTTAAGTTGTTCTGGAAATTGTGTTTTTCTTCTATTCGACCCGATTACAACATTATTCATTAGTCTAGCTGCATAGACTTCTTGATGAGTAGCCCGGGTAAGTAAAAACAATAGATGCTGCATAATTACTGTGCCCGGCAGTTATTATCTGCTGGATTACATAAAAAGAAAATTGTGTTATTTCATACATTGTAAAGACAATAGTAAAACTATTTTGGAAAGCTAACATTATAGTCTTTCAAACAAATCAACAAAAAAATTCTAATATTTCACCCAAATCTGCCATTTAAACTCATTCCGTTACTTTAAGTCTGAAAATGAAATATAAAGTAAAAGAAATGATTTGTTGGAGGTAAATATAAATATCCACCTCTCCCTTACACCTCATGTAACTTCTTGCTTTGAATTACAATTCCTGTGTACAATTTACTATACCTGTCGCAACTAATTTATAACACAATAATAAAATACACTTTTCAATTTGAAGACTTGATGATTTTTTTCTCTTCCTTTCTTTTGTATTCATTCTCTTTCGGAAAATAATTTAATTCTATTTATCGAAATCTACATGCCGCATTCGGTGAACGTCTAGTGTTGCAAATTGTTTTCTAGAAATGCATTTTAATGAGATAGCAGGCTTGCCTCGCAGGTTTATAATATAAAAGTTCTCCTTTGAATAACGTTTCGTACTTTTTCCCTCATATCTCTCTTTTGGGATTACAGTAATTTCGTTACATGGAATTCCGAGACCGATTGTCGATTCGATGAAAATTAAAAAAATAAATAAATAAATAACCAAGTTATACAGTTAAATTTTCTATCGCAGACAAATATCTCGAAAATTAACTTCATGGCAGCTCATTGGTTTGAAACGCAGGTGTGATTTTTCTCTTTTAAAGGTTTTTTTTTCCTTTCGTTTAAATTTTTTTTTAAATTATCCCGAAAGTTGAAAAGTTTTAAAAAGAAAAAACAACTGCATGTTTTGTTTATTTTTATCAGACGATATTTATTTTTCTTTCATTTCTGAAAATGATTTGCTGTTAATTACTTTCGCAAGAACTGAAATTTTCGTTAAAATAAAAAGAATTATTACGTCAGTTTGAAAGAAAAAATTGTTCGCGAAATAAGTTTTATTTTAAAAATTTGCCAATATTCGAAATTGTTGACAGGCTATAGTGTTTGTTTTTTTGAAATTGGTAGATGAAAATGCATTCTTTATATTTATGTCTTGACATGTTTTTTTTTTTGCATGTAATTTTTTAATAACTTTTGGTTGCCAGTTTAAAATTATTTTAGTTATTATATAAGACTTAATGCTTTTATTATTCGTTCGAATCGAGTGGCTGGCGATGTTTGATAATTTTTTAAAATAACTTCCAAAAAGTCATTCAATTATGTGTGTATTAGTTTTTTTAATGTAAAATTATATTTATTGCTATACAGTGGAGCATAAACAGATTGCAGATGGTAAAAATAGTTGGTAGCATAGACATTAATACGTTGACTGCCATGGGGGTGACCGGTGACCGGTACTCGACTTGGCTGTACTAAAGTGGCTACTAAAAAAATAAATAACCATATTATACAGTTAAATTTTCTATCTCTTTTCTATCGTAGACAAATATCTCAAAAATTAACTTCACGCCAGCTCCTTGGTTTGAAACGCAGGTGTGATTTTTCTCTTTTAAAGGTTTTTTATTTCCTTTCGTTTAATTTTTTAAAATTTATCCCGAAAGTTAAAAAGTTTTAAAAAGAAAAAACAACTGCATGTTTTGTTTATTTTTATCAGACGATATTTATTTTTCTTTCATTTCTGAAAATGATTTGCTGTTAATTACATTCGCAAGAACTGAAATTTTCGTTAAAATAAAAAGAATTATTACGTCAGTTTGAAAGAAAAAAATTGTTCGAGAAGTAAGTTTTATTTAAAAAATTGTTAATAATCAAAATTGTTTACAGTCTATAGTCTTTGTTTTTTTATGATTGGGAGATAAAAGGTTCATTTTTTTAGCTATCTCTTGACATGTATTTTTTTGCGTGTAATTTTTTAATAATTTTTGGTTGCCAGTTTAAAATTATTTTAGTTTTGTAAGACTTAATGTTTTTATCATTCGTTCGAATGGAGTGGGTGGCGATTTTTGATAATTTTTTAAAATAATTTCCAAAAAGTCATTCAATAATGTTTATTAGTTTTCTTTTTGACGTAAAATTATATTAATTGCTATGCAGTTTAGTATAAACAGATGGCAGATGGTTGAATCACCGTTGCGGGTGATGATAGTACTTGAGTGTTACTTTTTTATATTATGATGTATAGAAAATGTTTGCTAATTTGTAATATAACAAATAGTAATTAATCTGAGGATAAAATACTTCACGATGGATTTTTGTATGTTAAGACTCCCCTTCGTTCCGAGTACGCGCCAAAACAGCTGATCGGATCCCACCTGTTTACCAGGACAATATCGTGGCGTCGCAGAGTCTGGGATATTAACAATCGGATTCAATAGACGCTAAGCACCCTGTTCACGTTAATGAATTCTCTGGAATTCCGGAATCGGGACAGCCAGCGAATGAGAATTCAGCTAAAAAAATCTAACTGTAACTTTAGCTGGAGTTCTCAAGTAACTGGGATCTTAACTGACCCCCAAAAACATTTGGTGGGACCGTAACTGACCCCCAGGTATATAAAGCCTACAATTTCGCGACTGAGGGCTTTTCGACATATTTTTAAGGAGGTGCTTGACCTCGTGGAGGCTTTTCCGTTTTTTTTTTTTTTTTTTTTTTTTTTTTTTTTTTTTTTTTTTTTTTTTTTTTTTTTTTTTTTTTTTTTTTTTTTTTTTTTTTTAACCGGAGCCAGCTGTAAAGTCCGATCCTATAGGGAGCGGCAGAGTCTCTGATACCGAATGGGGGATAAATTGGGTTTGATTGCACCCTGAAAAGCCTCCCCACTTGCATGAGATTATTAAATCTCTTGTTTTTCTTTCGACTGTGATCGTCTTAAGGAAGTTACACAGGCAACCATCCTTTGCAGCTCTACATGATTTGGGATTTAGAATTCCCCTTGTAAATAGTCGTAGCTAATCAAGAATAAAAGTAAATTTCCAATTATATTTTGACTGTGATCCATTCTTCACGTTACCTCTCACTCGAGAATATTGAAGTCGTCACAGTATATATTATGTGTTAAGATATAAATAAAAGAAAATAAAATCCTATTTAACAACTTAGTACATAACGTGTGATTATGAAGTTTTAAAGCGTTTCAAGGTGTGACTGCAGTGCACATGTAAATGAGAGCGTAAATCAACTGAATGGGCTTGTAACATTCAAAAAAACTTTAGACAAGCACAAGAGTAAATCCCAGATTATAGAATTTTCATACACCATAATTAATCGAAAATAAAAATAGTGTTCAACAATGATTTCAAAAGATCACGGACGCCAGTAATTATGGATACGCACACTGGAAGCTAGTAAATCCCTATATAATAATAGCCTAAGTTATCTTTCTGTCCTCGAATTTATAAAGCGGTTGGACCTGGAATGGATAGGAGCATCCATATTGGATTCTTGATGAGTTAGGGTTAGCAAAATTCAAAGCAAGTCTTTAAAACGTTCGAAATCCACCCCTTCCCTTCTTTTCGAGCGTTTAATGCCATTATTTCAAGCCCTATTTTCCCCGGTTAAGAGCAGGCGATTCAATTTATCAATTTATCACGTAATAAATAGGTAAAAATAACATTTTTTCGAGCATTATGACGTCATTCCCTCAACCATCTCATTTAAGTATTTCTTATTTTAAATTATTTAAATAACGTCTGCATTATTTTCACCCTTTATATCGCCGAACGAAGGCCGATTGGTTAGGGTCCTGGCCTTCGGTACCGGAGTTCGTGGGTTCGAATCCCACAGTGGCTTGGATGTTCGTAGCCGTTCGGAATCGGCTTTAAACTGTAGGTCCCGGTCTCATTAGCCATCCTGTTGAAAAAAGTAGACCTTATCACTCCAAACCAAACCAAATCATCATTTTTATCACTGAACTTAGATATTATGTAAATAATTTTCTTTTATATTTGGTTTAAATAATAGATTAGGTACATATGTGGTAATTTTAAATTGAATCATCGATTATTTTTTGTTGCCATGAAAATATTATCGCTGGTATTAACAAATTCTTTTCACAAAACTCTATAAGCCAATTTCACAGTCAAATAAATAGCTAGCATTTAAGTTATATATCTTTGAAAATTAAGAAGTTTGTTCGTTTGTATGTTTGTTTTTTATAAATAACCACACGGTTTGACTAAATGAATTCAATGTGATTGTAAACTGCGTTCACAATATCGGGAGACTTTAGAGGAGTATAGAGATAAACAAATTATTGAGCCTGTACCAGATAATTCTCAGCCAAAAAACAAATGATGTTTTTTACCAGCCGCATAGAGTACTCTACAGTTCTGAAAAATTAAAAATTTTACCAATCCCGTCGCATGACGGGCTATATGCAAGTAAATTAAATAGTTAGGTAACTTTTTAGAGGATTTTCTTACTGTCACTTTTTTTCCTCTCCCGAAAATTAATTTCACAGCTACTCTTTCTTCGAACATAGGTGTGATTTTTCTCTTTAATTCTTAAAAATAATAATAATAATAATAATAATAATAATAATGTTTGACTGATTTTATTTTTTGAAATCGCCGGAAAGTTCAAAATATTTTTTAAAAAAGTATGCCTAGTTTATTTTTATCAAATTATTTTTTTTCCTTTACTAAAAAATGATTTGCTATTAATTATTTTCGTAAAAACAGAAATTTTCACAGAAATAAAAAAATTATTTCGTCTGTTTGAAAAAAAAAAAATGTTTGCTAATATTTTTCATTTTACTTGTTTTTTACTTTTTATTTATTTTTTTTTTAGTTTTATTTAACACGTGTACTGTTTATCGTTATTATTATTTACTTTTATAATTTTTAGGAGATGAAAGATGGATTCATTTTAGTTTGTGTCTTGACATCTCTTCTTATTTTTGTGTGATTTTTTTTTATATTATCTGAAGTTTTTTAAAATTTTTATAATTATGTAAGACCTTTTTGCCCTTATTTTTTCATCAAGTTCTAGGGCACGTTTTGAAATACCTATTTATTCGTTGTTACATAGGTACCAATGCTTCCGATATACTCGGAAGTTTTCCGATTTTTTGATGTGTTTCCGATATTCCGATCGGAAAACTAATTCTTCCGATTTTCAGCGATATAGTCTAAAATCCCTAAAAATTCCCGTTCTCGTTTTGTTCTTCCCTCTGTCGATAATTCTGTATTCCAACAAGAAGTAAAATGTGAATATTCAGCCAAATAAAAAAAAAAATCAGAACTGATTTTAGACAATCTCTGTCTAATAAAACTTTAGAACGGTTATTAATTGTGAAATGCAGTAAATGTTTTGAAAATAAATTTGAGAAACAATTTTTCAAAGTAGCAAAATCTTGTAGAAGAACATTTGGAAATGCTGAAGTCTAATGTGACAGAGTTTCTGCCTCCACACTATGGCCAGTTGTTCACCACTTCCTGATGGTGACCTCTAACGATGGTTCACGGGTCGTATCCACACGCTGGGCCACTAAATAAGCTGAGCGCATTGATTCGTCCATAGGGTGTACTGCGCACTTTAGTTGAGCATCTGGCTCCCTTTGATCTTTGGAGAAAATCCGCCTCCGAAGCCATCGTCTGCGAAGGCTATTTTATCGTCTGCCGCCATCGCCCACGATAAGCCAAAGCCCCTCCAGACGGTGGTGATGGCTTGCAATGGACCATAGTGTGGAGGGGCCTTGACAGAGTTTCTGCCGCTACCAGATGTTTTTTTGGTATTCACAAATATCTCAAATTTAATCTCATAAACAGAAAAACAAAGTTATTTCTTTATAAGACACTAATTCGACCAATCCTCTCATACGCTGCTGAAACAGGGGCATTAACTGAAAGAAGCAAAGAGACTCTGGCTGTTTTCGAAAGAAAAGTACTCAGCAGCATTTTAGGAGGTTTGAAATGCAACGACACCTCGACGAGAAGAACAAATTCCGAAATCTATAAGATTTTTAATGATCCAGACGTAATAAAATTCATTTCTATTCAACGTTTGAAATGGGCAGGACACGTGATTAGAATGAATGACAACTGAACCAACAAGAGGATCTTCGAGGCCAAACCATTGGGAGCTCGTAAAATTGGAAGAGCAAGAATTCGGTGGATTGATTGCCTTGAAATAGACTCAAAGATCCTAAATATCAAAAACTGGAAGAGTATCGAAGAAAAGAGACTCCTGGAACTCGATTCTACTGAAGGCCATGGCCCACCCTGGGCTGGCGCGCCATTGAAGAAGAAGAAAGTCTAATACGTTTGATTTACATATTGGATAAACAGTATTACAATTTTTCACCTTTTTAATACAGTTGAACTTCGATAACTCGAAGTCCCAGGGGACCCCCCAAAATATTCGACTTATCCGAACTTCGAGTTATCGAAGTTACCAATCATTCATCTCAACTGGCACTTAAGATGGGTCGACGTAGTTTAAATGGTTTGATATGTGCCATAATACTATAGTTGTACGCATTTCAATTTTTTAATAGCCAATGTAAACAAGAGGAAAATGAGTTCAATAGGTTTATTAAAACCTAAGAAATTTGGCCTCATTACATATGAATTAGTATACATACCATGTAAATCTCATTTGAAAAAAGCAGTTATTTTTAAGGCTGTTGGCATTCACAAAACCACCTAATTTCTGAACACAGTTAAATAGGGTGTTTTCTGTACCTTCGGTGGTCTCCAGGTATTGTTGTAAGATATGAATAGCGTCCTGTGCTTGCTCGTGACCTTCGAGAACCTTTGTTCTCGAAGGTCACGAGTGGACTGGCATTCGAAGTTTTGAAGAGAATTGTGTTTTTTACAGGGGAAACCTATCACAAAAACTTCGACTTAGAAGATGTTCACTTCGAGTTATCGAGACACTTTTTTAAAGAAAAGTATAGAAATGATTCGGGACTTGATTAAAAGTTCGAGTTAGCGGATTATTCGACTTATAGGAAGTCGAGTTATCGAAATTTGACTGTAATTATGTTTTATATATAAACTAAAAAATCTTATTTCAATAAATAGCATTTTTTTAAAATTTTATTTTTAAAGCATTTGTGAAATACTAAATATATCTTTTATAAATTAAATAAACCTTGCCATTTTCCCCCATTTTTTCCTTTTTAAAATTTATATTTTTATCTATACACTAAAAATGTTATTAATGCGATAAACTACGGATTTTTCTGTTTTGGAAGTTGGCAGCAATGGCGTTATAAAGTATGTTTTTATTAAGAATATTTAGGGCAAAAACTCATGGTGTGCATTATACCCGGAATGATGTTTACTGTTCCGTGTAATCACCCGATATAAGTATGAATAAAGGTGATATTTTGATGATATTTTGGCGCCTTTTAAAAATATCCACTAAAATATGTTGATAAGTTTGTAATAGATTTTTACTTTAGTATAGTAGCCCTTTTTTTATATCGCACTTATCGGGTGGCGAGCTAAATACGCGATATATCGGAGGGAGATGATATAGAAAGTTTTGTTAGTTTGTAAGTTCTTTTTAGTTGGTCACTCGACATCAATTTTTATTATAGTGAGTAGATTTAAAAAATAATTATAACTAGTACCCCCCGAAAAAAGAAATAGTTACGTAATGTTTAATTTTCTTTACAGTCTTTCGTATCAAGTAGTTGGTGATATTTTGTGGAATTTAAAAGATATCTGCTTCCATCTGCTTCTAATAGTTTTCTAGTTAGCCTAACTACCCTGTCTTATATCGCGCTCATCAGAAGGAAAGCTATATGCTGCGCACTAAGTCCAATAACACAATGTATTCCGGGGGAGGTGATATGGAATTTTTTTCTTTTTTATGAATTTATGCGATTAAAATACAGTAATAAAATTGGTTGCATAAGTACAATAACAATAAAGACATCTGTTGACTAATAAAGACAGACGATTTCCATTTACCTGTTTAATTTTATGTAGAAATACACATATGTATTTTTTCTCAATCATCAATAGAAAAAAATTAATAAATTGGGGAGACAAAAAAAACGTGATATAACTAAGGTCTCGCTATATAATATTCTGTTTTTTATTAAATTTACGAGAAGATCTCAAATATAGTTATTACTAGCCTTTAAAAATAATTTACATGTGTATTCTTTCTCAATTATCAATAAAAAAATTAATAAATAAATTGGGGAGACAAAAAAAAGTGATATAACTAAGGTCTCACTATATAATATTCTGTTTGTATTAAATTTACTAGTAGATTTCAAATATAATTATTACTGGCCTTTAAAAATAACTAAATACGTAATGCTTAATTTTTTTCCACTTTCTTTTGACCAAGTTGTTTAGGATATTTAAAATATATTTGCTTCTACCTGTTTCTGATAGTTTTCTAGTTAGAATAATTACCTCTGGTAATATCACGCTTATCAGGAGGAGAGCTGCTATATGCGCCAATAACGCAATATATCCCGAGGAAGGGGGGGGGGATAAATGGAATTCTTTCTCTTTTTATGAAACTTTAACATTTTGAGTTAACTATGCGTTACACACTTAAAATAGTTCTATAATTTGTTGTGAAAGTACAATAACAAAAAAAAAATATCCGGTGACTAATAAAGACAATTTCCATTTACCTGTTTAATTTTATTTAGAAATACACATGTGTATTCTTTCTCAATCATCAATTAAAAAAAATAATAAATTGGTGAGACAAAAAAAGTTATATAACTAAGGACTCACTATATAATATTCTGTTTTGTATTTAATTTACGAGTAGATTTCAAATGTAATTATTACTAGCCTTTAAAAATAACTAATTA
The DNA here is from genome assembly GCA_032207245.1 of Pardosa pseudoannulata. Classification (NCBI taxonomy): domain Eukaryota; kingdom Metazoa; phylum Arthropoda; class Arachnida; order Araneae; family Lycosidae; genus Pardosa; species Pardosa pseudoannulata. The sequence goes on from CM063510.1 coordinate 97,364,794, forward strand.
CGTAATGCTTAATTTTTTCCCACATTCTCTCGACCAAGTTGTTTAGGATATTTAAAAGATATCTGCTTCGATCTGTTTCTAATAGTTTTCTAGTTAGAATAATTACCTTTCATTACATCACGCTTATCAGGAGAAGAGCTGCTATATGCGCCAATAACGTGATAAGTCCAATAACGATATATGTCCCGAGGAATTGGGGGGGGGGTGATATGGAATTCTTTCCTTTTTTATGAAACGCTAACATTTTGAGGTAACTATGCGTTACACACTTAAAATATAGTTATATAATTTGTTGTGTAAGTACAATAACACAAAAAATCTGTTTACTAATAAAGACATATAATTTTCATTTACCTGTTTAATTTTATGTAGAAATACACATATTTTCGTTCTCTTTATTCAATAGAAAAAAAATTAATAAATAATTTTGGAGAAACAAAAAGTAAAAAAATAAAACACGATAAAGTCTCACTATATAATATTTTGTTTTGTATTAAATTTACGGCGCTCTTAAATTATAAAATAAGTCATAGTTCTGCGTCATATTGAATTTCATTTAATTCACATTGAATTTGGTATTATTTCTATTTCTTATTTGATATTATTTGATATTATTTCTTTAGCGCAAAAGAAAATAGTTATTTTTATGACGAATATGTCTGTTTGTTTCTTAAAAAAGAAACTTGAAAATAATGCAACTTTCAAAAATATTGTTTTTAAACGGCTTACGATTCTGTCTTTCGCGATAGAAGTTAAGAGTTTTATTATTCGATTTATCGAGTGGCTGCGCACTGTCGAATATTTCTACTAAGTATTTCGAAACGAGTTGAGAAATATTTTTGAATTTGGGTAATACTAGAAGCAGGTTCTCGAAGGAAAAAAGGAAAAATAAACGGAAGACGTGCCAAGGAAATCTCTTGGCGATAATGCTACGAGAGAAATTAATAAAGTGCAATATCTAAACCATTTTTTCCCTCTATTCCACCTTATCTTTCCGACCTTTTCTGCATTTTTGAAAAAGAATTTATTCCGGGAACATCCTCTAGCACTAAATATTATTTTCTCGCTTACGAAATTCTTTGTCACTAGATCGTGAGTGTTATCAGAGCGCCAGAAGGTAGGGAAAAATTCCACGTCGGCTAATTTACTCTATGATTTTATTCTCCGAATTAGTTTTTTTTCCCTGTTCGCGTCTGATAGAATTTTTTCCTTTTTAAAATTTCTTTTCGCGAAACGTCTCTTCCTAACATACTGCGTGAGAATTTATGTGTACGGTGTGCACCAGATAACGTTTGCTTTGAACGTTTCATAATTTGTCCTAAAGTAAACCTTATCCGTTCTTTTGATATTCTCCCCCTCCCCCCTACTTTCTGCTTTGGTTGAAGGATATGACACGAGTTGAGGTGTCTTCCTCGGCTCTTCTTAATCGTTCATCATCCCGTTTTTTTACCTTTTTACCCTCTTGTAGGTTGATACACATTGTCTCGGCAAATCAGTTGGAAAGTACGCAACCTTTAATAGTGCTTTAAAACTTTTTTTTTTCTTGTAAAAGTACTTTTTTCTTCCCATTTACATAATTATCTATCGTACATTTATAAGTTTTACATTATACATACATAAGCAGTAAAATTTGAAAATGCAATAAGTGTGATCCTAAAAATTTGCTTAAGTAGTGCATTGCAAACTAAGCAAATACGCGGTTATTTAAGTGTTAAGGAAAGTTCAAAGAGCTTGATGAATGCTTGAATAACTTTGGGGAAGCTGCAAATTTAAATAAAATAGTGTATTTAGGTGATAAATTTTACAGTTCGTTTGTACGCTGGTGGACCAATAAGGAAGGACGAAGGGGCTTTTATAGAAAGCATGCATGCACATTGTTGATACGTTTAGGTATTTAGTAAGACAGAAGTGTTGTTCAGGACCCAACAGAGATTCTGGAAAGCAACGAAAGATGGTGTACCTAGTTGCAAAATATGTAAAATTTGAGGTACGTGAAGTCATTGGATTTTTGCAAGACATTGCAAGGAATTAATCAAAGAGAAGTTAATCGCAGGTTGTACATTGTGCATGGGCCGAACGTTAAGTCTGAACTAGCTGTCTACGTTTGGTGCCGAAAATTTGGAGATGAACTCTATAGTCAAAACAAATCAAAGCATGTTTGGAACTACGGGAATGGGAGGTCGTACAACTTCCAACTTATAGTTTTAGCTCCCTTGGATTTTCACTTATTTAGACCTTTAACCTTTAATTTGACAAGATGTTTTTTCAAATATCGATTAAAAATATATTTAAATAAATAATAATAACAATAATAATAATTTAATTAATAATAATAACATAGTATATTTAATATATTATATATTATCGATAAAAATATATATTTATTATAAAGATTTTATTTATTTGATTGTTTGTTATAGCGGACTTAGCCAAATTAAGGTTAAAGAAATTTTGGTTGGGAAATGCTTTGTACAAGAGAAGTTGAAAAACAATGTTCTGGAATACTTCAACTTTACAAACAACAGTACCATGAAGGGACATTACGTTTATGGATATTATGTCAAAAAATAAGCAAAAATGTATAGTCCCTGGGAAATGTATTAAGTTTTTTTCAGTTGCAGTGTATTTTTATTATCTGCCCTCGTAATTTTGTTTTATTTCTTGACATACAGTGACGACTTGGGGGTGCCATTCATTTCATACTGCTCTGTAAACAGACGAATCTTCCTCGTCAATCTTTGACGAGGACTTTGACGTCAAGCTTTGTTTTTAGCGGACACTGTGCAGTATGTTATTAAATAACTCGGTTGCTTTTCTCTTACGTTGATTCTGGTCTGTTTACAATGTTTAAGATGCCCACCTTCTCAAATGATTCAATAACAAAATTTGATGCACAAATCTGTAAATCGAAGAGTAGTGTATTGAAAGCATTACTCAGTATTTCACTGATCTCGCACTCGAATGACATACTAGGCTATATTTCAAACTGATCGACTCAAATAGTATGACAAATATCAGAAATGGCAATGTTTTTACTAGACTAAATGTTTTATAACAATTAAATTTCAAAATAAAGCATAGTCTTTCTGAGCTTACACATATCTGTACAGTTAAATGAAATTAAATTATATATTTTGCATTAAATTCTGTTTTATTTTTATGTCAAGGGGTTTGCTAAGGCATCAAGTAATATCTCAATTATAGTAAACTAGTCACTTTATATCTCAATTTCCAGATCAAATGGAATTGGTACAAAGCAGATGATGTTTAAATAATACAAAGTAAGAAATGAATAAATGAGATATTTAAAGGAATGACGTCATAATGATAAAAAAATATCGTTTTCACCTATTTATTATGTGGTAAATTGAAATTTTTAATCTCCTGCTTTTAACCCAGGAAAACTGCACTTAAAACAATTACTTGGGATTAACGGAATGACGTCACATTGCTAGAAATTGCTGCTTATTTCAATTAGTTATCATGCGATAAATTAAAAAATTAATCGTTTGCGTTTAACCGGGGAAAATAATGCTTGGAATAACGACATAAAATGCTCGAAAAAGGGGGAAGGAATGGATTTCGAAAGTTAAAAATTTACAAAAACCTTCCCAGGGATGTACTGAATAATTTTCCAAATTTTCACGACGATTGGATGAATGGTTTTTGAGTCTATCGAGTACATACAGACAGACACAAATTCATTTTTATATATATAGATTTTAACCTGTTGGAGAGCATTTTTGCTCTGAACAAAATATGGCTTCATGCAATGTCGCCAAAATGAAAAAAAAAATTGCTAATGGCAATATTTTGATACGTCTGTCTAAAAAGAAAATTGCCGTTATATTTATGAAAATAACGCATTTATTAAATTACCAACAAAACAGTGTCTGAAAAAAGTACTATAATAAAATAAAATAGCATCTAAATGTAAGAAAAGTGAAATCTTATTATCTTTTAAGAAGCATATAAATGTATATAAATATATCCAATGACATTTATAAACACGGTGAATCTAAAAACCTATCAAATTTTTATACGAGAGCGATATGCTTCTAAATCGAACGTAAATTTATAGCTTAATTATGTTACTCGATATCTCATATTTGAGTTTTGAAAAATATGCCATTTTGAATAAAACAAATTAAAAAAAGGAGCTTATTGTCTTGCCTTATATTTCAAATATATGTAAGGATATTTTCCCGAATAATACAAAATAAAACTGTGAAATATGATTTGGAAGTTCTTAGAATTTTTTTCATCATCATCATCATCAAACGTCTATTCGAAGACCCTATTCATCAAAAACATATTAAGAAGCTACTTTAAAATTCAAACATAATCGCTGTCTTTTTTTTTCCCTCGGTGTTTTATACTTTCATAAATATTTATCTTGGCATTAGTGAAAGAATTTTTCTCTTCGGGAAATTTAGAACGTTTTAGTTAAAATTTTATACCTGATTTATTATACTTTGTTCTGGGTAAAGTAATATTTTTTTTTATAGTTTGTGATGCTTTTAATAATATTTTTCTCATAGTCGATTGTGTTGAAGTAAGTTTTTTTTTTCATTGCTTGTAAAAGCTTCTGCTTTAATGGTTTGTTCTATTCAGAAATAAAACAAATTATTCGGAATTAATTATTCGGAAAATATTTTTATTGTGTGTATAATTAAAAAAAATTAATAGGTTGATTTATGTTTTTATTTTACACAGTGTTTTAATGGTTAGCAAACAAGCAAATTTCTATACCAATATTGGTATTGGGTCTCTTGTAGCTGAAAATTTTGTAAATATTGGGTAACATTTGCACTCCAATGTCGAGTCGAATGATGGCCGAATGGTTAGGATGCTGGCTTTCGGAACCGGATTTCGTGGGTTCGAATCCCACTGTGGCATGGATGTTGGTAGCCGTTCGGAACCGGCTTTAAGCAATAGGTCCCGGTCTCATTAACCCTCGTGTTGCAAAAAAGTAGACCATAGCGCATCAAACTAAACCAATGTCGAGTCTGACTCGACATCATCTTTCTTTTGCAGCAAGTTCCACGTCGAGTGCAGCTTTTCCGAGCAAACCGAGACATGGGGGTTACGCAGGGTGGTCCAACGTCCCTTCGCAATGACTCTCCAGCGAGGGTTCCGATGCCCAGGGTTACGTCTGTCCCCTCACAAAACTTCCTGTTCTCTTTTTTGGTCATCGTTTGGAAGGTGTAACTCTCACTAATTCCTTCCTGCTGTGATTGTAGCCTATCTTTCATCTCACAAAGTTCCCGTCGCCTTCACTAATTCGGCGTCATTGTTACAAGGTCCGTTAGAACTTCCAGTCCTATTTTAAATAATCCCCTATTGATTGCAACTCTGCTACGGTCGCTCATGACGGGTGCTTCGGCGGAGGTTTGCCGACTGGAGCGGTTCAGTCCTTGTGTTCTACAAACCACCGCCGGGATATGCCTGGAGGTTATCACAACCAAAATAAGTTTTTGGTCCATACTGTTAAATGTGTGGCTCGATGCAGTTTTTAAATTTAAGAAATATTCTTCACACTTGTTTAACTCAAGTAAAATTGTTAGGTTGGCAATAAATTGATGAAACTCAAACATGAATTTGTAGTATACTGCTGGGAATGAGGAAAATTAATCTGGAGCGCAAAGAGTTTTAAAATTAAAATTATTGAGCCAAATTATTGATTAATTATGCGCCAGCGTCACAAAAATGTTGTGAACCCCTAGGTTACTCTTGGTTTTATTCAAAGTTTCACTCTTTAGGTGAGAAAGATATTATGACTAAAAATGTCTATGTGTAACAAGATTACACGTGATTTTAAATAAAATGAGAAAACTCGGGTCAAAATGTCCCAGAGTCTGAGCTGACGGGATAAGAGATTAAGCACGTTTTGACTGCTCCTATTGTATTTCTTGTAAGAAATTTTCTCCTTTCTAATCTATCATGCAATCTGATTAGTTTAAGAACATGATTTCATAGAGTAGAGCACGGAGAACACAACTGTCGTGTTCTAAGCGTGTTATTTACACCTTTTAATTTGGCATGACCGTTAATGAATTAGAAATGTAATAGAGCCCCAGATTCGTATTGCATTAAGTAGTCGGAAATTCCCAACCATCTAGAAATGGTTTATTCTTAACTCGAATTCGGGTGCAATCTGATTTTTATCTTTTTAACAATAATTTTCGAAGGTTGGTATTCCTCATTTAAAACAGTCTTCTAATATTTTTGGTGGATTTTCTAGTCGTCAAGAATCTAATAAAAACCTAAATCTAAGGTAAATAAAGTTTCGGGTAAGCCCTTCTTTTATTTCCCCTTTTTCTTCCTAGACGTAGATGCCATTATATATCTGTCTATCGGTGTTTGTATCTATACATCCAATATTGAATTCAAGTAAGGTTTAAAATACTTCTTAATAATATGTGACCGCGATATTATGATGGATTACAAGTTGTTAAGACACAAATGAGGATTGTGGATTGCTTACATTTTTAGTATTTTCATTCGACATACAGCATAAATAAATAAATCATGAATGACTAATCAATTGTAGATCATAAATATTTGGTATTTTCGGATTGCGATCATTTAGTATTTTTATGGAATATACAGTATAAACAAATGATTGAACTACGAATGACTGAATTATTGAGTTTGTGCACGGCAAAATTTTGTTAGCCTTATAATAAAACGAATTATTGGACCACAAATGATTTATTAAAGGTGGAGTTGGGAGTATTTGTAATATATTTGTTTGATATACAGCATAAATAAATTATTAATTACTAATCAGTTGTAGAATGTGATTACGTGGTATTTTTGAATTGCGATCATATAGTGTTTATGTGGGATATATAGCATAAACAAAAGATTGAACTACAAATGAGTGAATTATTTCGTGTTGTGAACTTGGACTGTTTTCGTTAGCTTTAAAATATTAATTATTGGACCAGAAAATGACGCTGATTGGTTGTGTATTGTTAGCTTTTACAATTTTTATTAGGCAAAACAATATAAACAAATTATGGGCCAACAATCGCTGAATCGGTTGTTCATTATGAGAATTTATTACTTTCGTTTGGCACATTACACCATTTTCTGTATTTTATCTTTTCTTTTTATAAAAAGAAAAGGAAAAGGAAATGGCGTGTTGGTATATAAAGTACCTTTTTTGACGTCACCCGATGCTTTCTCAATAATATATTTAAACACTAAATTATTCTAAACAGCACACTAAACACTTTACCACACTCTTACACTAAACTGACGTATTTATTCACTACACACTTTACAGTTCTTGATTAGATGAAACATAAACATCACAGTACGCCAAAACATACAACATAAACATTTAGCTATGATTTTAAAAATTGAAACAAATCGGTCAAACTCGTGCACTGTCCCGTACAACACACTTCTCCCTCTCTCTATCTCACTCGTCTGCTAGCGTTCATTCCTCTCTTCAGTCAAGTTGTACCAGGACGTCACTCTGGCATCACGTGTGACACTTTCGCAGTGTTAAGACATTGTATGCGGGTCACGTACTAGTACGTTTTCTGGCAATTGATACTTGAGCTCAGGACACGTACTAGTACGTTTTCTGACGATTGATACTTGAGCGCAGGACACGTACTAGTACGTTTTCTGACGATTGATACTTGAGCGCAGGACACGTACTAGTACGTTTTCTGACGATTGATACTTGAGCGCAGGACACGTACTAGTACGTTTTTTTGACGATTGATACTTGAGAGCGGTGACGTACTAGTACGATTAGTGTAACAACATGGTTTGTTTGTGGGTACAAAAACAACGGTATATACAGGAAAACGAAGCCGAATGTTCTTGTCTACTACATAGATTCTGGAAAAATTTAGACACATAAAAACTAGTGTTTACATCAGTCGATACGGAACTATAGAAGAGAAGGTTTATTAAAAAAAGTCAATTTAGATTTAAAATTAACTTTTTATTTATCCTTGTAAAAGTGATATATATTATCTATATATTTGTGTATATATATATATATATATATATATATTTGTTTGTCTATTTATATATTTATTTATATATTTAAATATAAAATATGAAAAGTTGGTTAAAAATTTAAAAAACTAAATTTACGCTCAAAATGCCCGCTGCCGGTACAATTCCGCTCTGAAATGTACCGCACACAATGTCTTAACTGCGACACGGTACTCTTCCATACTATAAACCACATTATATATTTTATACCCACATACAAAATAAAGAACGTGTCGCGAAAATGACCAAACTTAAAAAAAAAAAAAAAATCTAACAAATATTCCATGATTTTAGCTTTGAGAAATAGATTATTTATTTATAAAATGATTTTCGGAACAATCAATTTTAAACTCATCTTTCTGACATTTAAGAACCGCTGCCTGTAACCGTAAACTTTTTCGATTGTTGACTTGAATTTTTAATGAGTGAAGTACACGCGAGAAGAGAAGTGTAATTAAAATATGGATAATGGCATTAAGAATTCCATTAATGGGGGTCACAAGAAAACATTTCTTCCTTCATTCTTTAAAAAAGAAAATATCCGTTCTTTTTTTCCGTCTTCTGGTATTAGCACTGGTTTTATTTGCTTTAAAGATGGATTAGAGAAGGCGCTTTGAAATATTAAATAACACTTCATGCTATTAAAAATGTAGCATCTTATATATATATATATATAATAATAATAATATCAAAAGCATCTTCAAACACGCACGCCGAAAAAAATATTGAAATATTCTTCAAAAGCTTTAACATTTTCGTTCATATTTGCTTTTGATATCGAAGTATGTGCAGGGAGGGAAGTAGAAAAGAACTTTTGAAAGCAGTGTAACGATAATTTTATCTGTTGCCGTTATTTTTATTGATAAATTATTCATTAATTTTCTAGGGGGAATTTTAGCAATAGTTTGTTGCTTGTATCGTTTGCAAGTTTGTTAATTACGCTTGCAGAAAGCTTTAACAATTTCTTTCTTTTTTTTTTTTTAACTGTTGCTGATTTTTGTTGATAATTACTTTTGTGGTTGAGAATCATTAATTGAAATGGTTTCAAAAGTTGACCGCCAGTTTATATGTCGGGTGCATTTAGTGGGAGGATTTTCTATGAGTATTTATTATTTTATTTAGAAAAGCGATTTGCTTTTGATTGAGAAAATAGTGCGCTTGTTTTTTTAATTTTAAAAGTAGATGTCCAATTAATTTGAAAAATTCCGTGTTTTGTTTTTTTAGGGTATAAAATATGAAAGCTAAATTGCAATTCTGATTTTGCCATTATATTTGAAAAGATATATTTGAAAAATTTTGTATTTATTACATTAATTCATAGATTTTATTAATATACAGTTTATTCTTTAACACATTGTATGCGGGACACGTACTAGTACGTTTTCTGACAATTGATACTTGAGCAAGGGACACGTACTAGTACGTTTTCTGACGACTGATACTTGAGCGCGGGTCACGTATTAGTACGGGTTACAATGACAACAGGGTTTGCATGTGGGTACAAAAATAATGGTATATACAGGAAAACGTGATCGAATCATCTTGTCTACTACATAGATTCTGGAAAAATTTAGACAAATAAAAACTAGTTTTTACATCAGTCGATGCGAAACCACAGAACGGGAAGGTTGATTAAAAAAATCAATTTAGATTTAAAATTAACTTTTTATTTATCCTTTCGAAAATATTATATGTATATTTATATATGTATATTTGTATTTATATATATATATATATATATATATATATATATATATATATATATATATATATATATATATGTTTATTTGTCTATATATTTGCTTATATATTTCAATATAAAATACGAAAAGTGGGTTAAAATTAAATAATTTTCGATCTATTTAACTGAATAACTAAATTTACGCGCAAAACACCCGCTCCCTGTACAATTCCGCTGAGAAATGTACCCGCATACAATTTTTAATTGTATTATTTATATATACATTTATATACACACAACATATACACACACACACACACTAAAGAGGAGATGGAGAGAAGAGAGGGAGAGGGAGATGGAGAGAGGAGAGAGAGAGAGTGAGAGAGAGTGAGAGAGAGAGAGAGTGAGAGAGAGAGTGAGAGAGTGAGAGAGTGAGAGAGAGAGAGAGAGAGAGGGAGAGAGAGAGAGAGAGAGAGAGAGAGAGAGAGAGTTACAGTTCTAAAAGTATTCTTCGTGTATTAATATCATTTGAGTTTTGTATGTATAAAACTTCACTCTATAGTAATTTACTTAAAATCCAATCATTAATACAAAGTATAAATCTAAATCACAAATATTGATATTGCGTTCTTCATTGTATGCCTTTATAACTAAACACTATAATTTAACCACCACCTCATATATTTTAATAATTTGTATTTTTATTAGTATTTCATCTATTTCTGTAAAACTTATAAAGTTAAACTAATTTTAAAAGAAGATTAAACTAGTTAACACATTGTGTGCGGGTTCACAGCGGAATTGTACCGGGAGGAGGTGTTTTGTGCGTAAATTTAGTTATTCAGTTAAATCTCAATAGATCGAAAATTATTTGAATTTTAACCAGATTTTCGTATTTTATATTGAAATATGTAAACATGTATATAAATAGAAATATATAAATAACAACAATAAGATTTTTGTAAACAAAGAATATATTTAGTGGATAAATTTATATTAGTATCTTAAATATGAAAAATCAAATAGAAACTGTAGCATTCAGTTTTAATTTTTTCGATTTATGTTATATATAAACAGTTTTACATTATAAAAAAAAATGAAAGAAAAGAACATTCGGCTTCGTTTTCTTGTATATACCGTTATTTTTGTACCTACAAACAAATCATGTTGTTACACTAACCCGTACTAGTATGTGAGCCTCACTCAAGTATTAATCGTCAGAAAACTTACTAGTACGTGTCCCACATACAATAAGTTAATAATATTTTTCTAATTTTTTTTTCTTTTACACCAAGTTGTTCTGAAGTTATCTGTTTTTTAAACCTCTACAATTTTTAATGTGAAATAAAATTTATATTCCTATAATTTCTTAAATATAAACTATTTTTTTTAGTGGTAGTCTATAGAATCTTGAGTTCTTCACCCTGTATTCGGCCGATTTGTTTGGGGTGCTTTCCTTCGGTACCGGAGTTCGTGAGTTTGAATTCCAGAATGGCATGGATGTTCGTAGTCGTTCGAAATCTACTTTAAGCTGTAGTTCCCGGTCTCATTAGCCTTCGTGTTGCAAAAAGTAGACCGTAGCACTCCAAAAACCAAAACAAATAACCCTGTATTCGATTACAACCCAAAATATCTCGCCTGTAAAACTTAGTATATTGTTTATCCATTGACAAGTAACTTTACCGTAAAATGTATCTATGTATCTATCAATCAATTAATTGGAAAGAAAAAACAATAAGCCTCTTGATGTTTTAAAATTCCTTTCTCTTAAAAATCCGTATCACAAAAATAAAGAAGCAAAAAACTCTGGAAAACAAATTTTTCGTCAAGCTATCGTCGTGAAGCCGTAGCACACTAGACGAGGCCAGAAAGCGATTATGAAAAGTTTTGGAAAAATTTAATGAATAATGTATGTCGATGGAGAAAAAAAAAGGGCAACACAGCAGCAATACATAAAATGATCATTAGTGGGCCCCCCTTCTGTGCATTTATAATTTCTTTCTACAGACCAATTTTCTTCTTTCTAGCGGAAGTACTTCAGAACTGATAGAAATATCAGAGCTTCAAGAAGATTAAGAAATAAAAATGGGCCAAATTTTCAACTCTTTAATGATTACCCTTGATAAAACGTCTCGGGCGTAATCTTATCAAATATTCTTTCTTTTTTTTTATCAAATAATAAACAAATTTTAGCTCCGCCCCTTGCTCCCACGAGACCAATGGGGTCGACATCTTTATAAAAGATTTGCTCCCAGTATTAAATCATTTTAACTCCATAGACCAGGGGTTCTTAACCCCGTACCCTCGAGCTCCAATGTGCCTGTGAAGCTATTTTTGTGTGCCCGCGTATATGCTATATCAGTGCTATATCAATATCTACTGTGTCCAACCCGCTGTCCCACATGAATGCATAGATATTTTGATAATTACTATTAACTTTTGATTAGAATCTTCCAGTGGAAAGAAAAATTAAAATAATTATTTAATTGTAATTACTTGTATCTTTATAAATCAATTAATCAACCAACCAATCAACAAACAATCCGATATTTCTCGAAAAGTTTAATTCATGCCAATATATAAAGGTTGGCAATTTTCGATACTAAAAGAAAAAATATCTGAAAAAAATGCATTTAAACTTTTAGAAATTTTTAAAAATTATAAAATTTTTAAAATTATTTCAGAATATATTTTTTATAAAATAATATTTATATATACGTATCTTCTAGGAAAAGTAGCCTACTTAATTGCGTGTAGGTAAAAGAAATATAACTTTGTATTTCGGATCACCTTCTTGAAGGTTCTGTTTTGTGTAACTTAGGTTTTGTTATTCGATGCCAAATTTTTCCTTTAAGCAAATATTTTATTCTGAAAGAGCTGAAAAAAAAAATCTGAATGCATAGGCATCATTTTCCTGATTTTTAAAGTCAGTCTGACGGAGCATGACACTGGTTTTAAAAATTAATTAAATGAGTATCAAATTAACGTTTAATTATAATTACTTGTATCTTTAAAAATCAATGAATCAACCAACCAACAAACAAGCCGATATTTTTCGAAAAGTTTTGTTGATGCCAACATAAAAAAGTTAGCATTGCAGATACTAAAATAAAATTTTTTTTGAAAAAAAATTGTGTTTCAACTTTTAGAAATTTAAAAGAATTATAAAACTTTAAAACTTTTCAATAAATTTTTTTATAAAATAAAATTTATATATACGTATATTCGAAGAAAAACATCCGTACTTAACTGCGTGTAGATTAAAGGAATAGAATTTTGTATTTCTGATCACCTTAAGGTTCTGTTTTGTGTAACTGAGGTTTTGCATTCGATGCTAAATTTTCTTCTCAAATACATATTTCATTCTGAAAGAGCTGAAAAAAAAATTAAAATCTGAGAATACATGTAGGTATCATTTTCCTGATTTATAAAGTCAGTCTGACGGAGCATGACACTGGTTTCAAAAATTAAATAAATATCAAACAAACGTTTAATCATAATTACTTGTATTTTTAAAAATCAACCAACCAACAAACAAGCCGATATTTTAGAAAAGTTTTGTTGATGCCAACATAAAAAAGTTAGCAGTTTTACATTTCAGATACTAAAAAAAAAAATTTTTTAATGCGTTTTAACTTTTAAAAATTTTTAAAAAATTATAAAATTTTTTAATTTTTTCAATAAATTATTTTATAAAATAAAATTTACATATGCGTATATTCTAGGAAAGACATCCTTACTTAATTGCTTGTAGATAAAAGGAATATAACTTTGTATTTCGGATCATCTTCTTGAAGGTTCTGTTTTGTGTAAATTAGGTTTTGTTATTCGATGCCAAATTTTCCCTCAAATACACATTTCTGAAAGAGCTGAAAAAAAAAATCTGAATACATGTAGGCATCATTTTCCTGATTTTTAAAGTCAGTTTGACGGAGCATGACACAGGTTTCAAAAATTATATAAATAAATAAATATCAAATTAACATTTTATTTTAATTACTTGTATCTTTGAAAATCAATCAATCAACCAACAAACAATCCAATATTTCTCGAAACGTTTTGTTGATGTCAACATAAAAAAGGTAGCAAATTTGCATTTCAAATGCGAAAAAAAAAATTTAAAAAAAATGCGTTTAAACTTTTAGAAATTTAAAAAAATTATAAATTTTTAAAATTTTTTCATAAAATAAAATTTATTTATACGTATATTCCAGGAAAAACATCCGTACTTAATTGCGTGAAGATAGAAGGAATATAATTTTGTATTTCGCCTCATTTCTTAACTGAATGTTTTGTGTAACTGAATTTTGCATTCGATGCCAAATTTTTCTTCAATTACATATTTCATTCTGAAAGATCTGAAAAAAATTTAATACATGTAGGCATCATTTTCGTGATTTTTAAAGACAGTCTGACGGAGCATGACACTGGTTTCAAAAATTAATTACATATCATATTAACGTTTAATAATAATTACTTGTATCTTTAAAAATCAGTCAGTCAATCAATCAATCAACCAACCAACCAACAAACAAGTTGATATTTCTTGAAAAGTTTAATTGGTTCCAGTATATAAAGGTTGGCGAATTTACGTTTCCGATACTAAAAGAAAAAAATTTTGAAAAAAAAATGCTTTTAAAAACGTTTAGAAATTTTTAAAAATTTTATAATTTTTTCAGAATAATTTTTTTTATAAAATAATTATATATACGTATAATCCAGGAAAAGTATCCGTGCTTCATTGCATGTAGATTAAAATAATAGAATTTTGTATTTCGGATCACCTTCTTGAAGGTTCTGTTTTGTGTAACTAAGGTTTTGCATTCGATGACAAATTTTCCCTCAAATACATATTTCATTCTGAAAGAGCTGAAAAAAAAAAGTTTGAATACATGTAGGCATCATTTTCCTGATTTTTAAAGTCAGTCTGACAGAGCATGACACTGGTTTCAAAAATTAAATAAATATCTTCAAATACAACCAAACGATACCCATACTCCATTTTTATCTGTTCTTGTTTACATTTGCTTAAAACTCAATTCTTTTGTTTTTCCGGTGTATTTAAACATGACGCTGTTTAGTTTTGTTTGTTTTTCCGTTATGTTTTTCCCCGATATAGATTATTTCATGAATATACGAAATCGATATATGTGCGCAAACGGGGATATCAACGAATATGCCTCTGCATCATTAATGTAAGCTGTGTATTGAAATTCAGAGAATTTTTGCCTTATTTTCGTGGATATCTGATATTTTCATAAAGCATTCATTTTCGAAAGCGAAGATGGCTTTTGAGGGGGGAAGAGCAAAGAAAGAAAGAAAAAAAATAACTGGTTAGCGGGAGAAGTCTTAATGATTATTTTATCCGCGATCGTTATTTTCATCGATAAATTATTCATTAAATTGTTGAGGATTTTTAATCACTTCCCTGCTTTTGTCATCTATTAGTTTTGTTAATGATCGCCAGAGTCATTGCCCATTGTCATGCGCATTTTTAATCGTTTTACGGAAATTTATGAGATGGCTTGACGAACAAGGTAAAAAATATATCTCGTAGTTATGTTATTGCTTGCATACAGTTTAATAATTTCACTGCATCATTATTTATGTGTTGATTGTGTGTTCTTATGTCATGTGCTATATAACGATTAGTCCCGTACTAGGCGAAGCATCTTGCGTCGTTCTGAGAATATTATATATATATATATATATATATATATATATATATATATATATATATATAATGTAATGAGACGGACTTCTCGATGGGTGGTTGCAGTCATGGCCATAAAAATGATACCGTTTCAGCTAAAGACCTTTATTAAGATAACGTTGAAGGACGGGTTCCCACTTCATCATATGGACAGGACAAACTGAAGGGTCAGCTAGCATGAATTTTTATGTACAAGTCACGTAACACCTGGGTCAACATCTGTGGGAAAATATCTCTAGAAAAATCTGCCTCCGACAGAATGTATCTACTTTTTATTTGGAAATTTCCTAAATTGTCCGCTAGGGCCATGTAGGATTATAATTGGCCAGTCCCCTTCTCTGAGGGCGTAAACTGTAGCCCAGTGGTCAATTTAGGTTAGGGGTTAAAAAGGGGAATGGAAAATGACGCGGGAATTTTTACCCTTGATTTAAGTTTTGAAAACCCCTGAGAATTGTCCTTACACACACACATACATATATATGACATGGACGAGTGGTTAAGGCATGGAAGACTCTATTATATATAAAAACTTCTTTATTGTAACCCTTCTGTCCATAACTGTGCCATTTAGATATCCTTTGTTCTCATAATTTGCCACGACAAGCGTGGAGGATGTTATCACCCCGAGTTCCCGTCCAGAACTGACGCTTTTGGCTTTTCTACTTAAACAAAATTCCTATGTCTACTTCCGCTTCGGCTTCTTCACTCTGTATAGTTCCGCTGGAGAGTGTATCTTTCTCCTATTACGTTGTCGTTAATGAGTTCTAACTATTTTTAATTATAACTCGCTTAATTCTTAACTCCCCCATTTTTAAACATTACATATATATATATATATATATATATATATATATATATATATATATATAGATAGATAGATAGATAGATAGATAGATAGATAGATAGATAGATAGATATAGATATATATATATATATATATATACACACACACAAATGGTTCGGAACTATTTGTATATATATATATATATGTGTATATGTATATATATATATATATAAAGATAGATAGATATAGACAGATCACCCTCGGTGTCGATTCTGATTTTCCGATAATTTTTTTTTTCAACCCTAACGAATGTTCTCGAATGATCCCTAGTAAAATCCTTCCAGTTGCATATCTAAAAATAGTTCTGACGCTTAAGTTAATCATCCACGTGACTTGTAAGAATCGCTAATTGGTTGGCACAAATCGTTATAAAAGTAGGTGTATCATACTTGAAAACAGTTTCGGCAAAGTTTGTTCGTTCGTTCGACATTTGAGTCGGCAGTATGAATAAACTGCGATAGTTTGATTTCCAGTGTCATCATTTCGTTGTCCTTCTCTTCTGTACGACTCAACAAGACCGCAGGCAGGTATTGTCTGTTTGGAACTTCCATTTCGAGATGAGGAGAGAACTGCACATCGGAATTCGCGAACCAACGGGGTTGATAAAAATCAGATTAAGCGTAGTCTGTTTTCTAGTCACATAAAATGACAGCCGCTTAAATTTCGATTCTTCCTCGAAAAGTTGTTCCATTATTTAGAAATAAATGGGTAATTTTTTTATCTTTGTGATTTTTGTAATTGAGTTCTCTACCATTAATATTTTCTTTTTCTTTTTAGGTAAGTGATTACTTTTGGATCATTTATGAAGGTGTCTAATATAATTGAGTATGTTTTTATCTTTTCATATAGATATACTTAAATGTAATAATTATCTTTAATGTATAAAATGTAATAATTCTCTTTTCATTTATATATACTTAAATGTAATAATTATCTTCATATATATAAAATTCTTTTGTCCGTGTGTTTGTAATAGTACTGATTTTGATGAAATTTTGTGTATGTAATTAAAAATTGATTGAGAATAATTTAAATTCATATTTTGATAGGATAGAAAATGTTTTTTTTATTATAAATCGAGAATTGCGCACTTATTGAGATTATTATAATGAAACGATTGAAACGCTTTGCTGCCAACGCATCTGCGGCGCATTCGTCAGCGCAACTCGATTCAGTACTAGAAGTTCCAGGATCGAATCCCCTCACATGCATTGTGGGAATTTTAATTTAATCTAATTAAGTTTGTGATGATTGTACGCGTAGTGACGTCAAGTATTTTTAAAACAATTTTTTTCCTTACTTTTCTATCAAACCGGTCCAATTTATAATTTAATTTATTTAGTTTTTAGATTTATAGCATTTAAACAGCACAACGTCTGTTGGATCGTCTAGTTTTATATATACACAGTTTTTATATCGAAAATATTGGTTTTTATTACCATGGAAATCGAATTTTCAGTCAATATTAGTACTTCTCTATATATGCTTCATGCGGTAGAAGTACTTAAATTGACCTGAAGTAAAAGAGAATTAATATTTTCTATTTTTGGTGCAAAGTGAAAGAAAATAAGTCCTTCAAACTAAAAAATAAAACCCCAGTTAACTGTTAGTCTGACTTGACGGAGGCAGTGTGAAGAAAATGTAGCATTAAGGGACAAAAGTCACATATGTAGGATTAGAGCGGCAAAATCTGTCTACCGAAAAAGCAGTTACAGTGGCACAGGAAAACTTCATTACTTTTCTTTACTTCTTAAACTCTCGCCGAAAACTAAGATTTTTAGCGATCTAGGACACAAATTGAACAAATAAAGTTCTTGTTTTTGTTTTGTGTGTTGCCACTGGAGCTCCAAAGTAGAAGTATTTAATCTTAGAGAACGAAATAGTTTTCTTTTAAAGCGGCAGTGGACTAATTTCTTTCAAAAATAGTTTCTTTTACTTTAAATCCATCTACTTTATATTTGAAATGCCATTAATGGTATTTAAAGTAAATATGGTTAAAAATTATCCAGAAAATAAATTCTTTAAAAGTTTTTTTTCAATATTAATTGCTCTAAATGCAGCTGTTCTGTGTTTTTAAGGGCGCACTGTCGACATACAATAAAAACTGCATATTTTGAGATATTTGGCGTAGGTCTTCAGTTTTTTTTTTTTTTTTTTTTTTTTTTTTTTAAATAGGACATATTTACCATGAAAAATGTCCAAGTTGTTTCTCGCAATATGTTAGCAGAAAATTGGCCAACTTCCCCTGTTAAAAGAGCAGGCGATTAAATTTATCAATTTACCACATAATAAATAGGTGAAAATAACATTTGTTTTCTAGCATTATGACGTCATTCCTTTAGTTATCTTATTTAATCATTTATTATTTTAAATAATTTAATATCGTCTGCATTATTTTCGCACTTTTTATCACTGAACTTAGATATGACGTAAATAATTTTGTTTTATATTTGGTTTAAATAATGGATTAGGTACATATGTAATGATTTTAAATTTAATCACCGATTATTTTTTGTTGGAAGATAATTCTCAGCCAAAAAACAAACCCTTTTTTTACCTGCGTATTAGAGTACTTTACAATTCTGGAAAATTAAAAATTTTACTGATCTAGTCATATGAAGGGCTATATACTTTTATATATATATATTATATATATATATAAATATATATATATATATATATATATATACTGAATAGCAAATAATCTTTCTAAGATAAATTTTTTTATACTGGTATCGTCTATTTAGAATAATAAAAATATTAATATTTGATTTTGTAGAGGCATACAGTTGATATTAGATTTTACGAAAATTGTAGTATTATTTAGACCAAAAAGTAAGAATGTAGTTTTACGTTTTAAGAATATTTGCGTCCCGGACCTCCCATAGCTACGCTAGAAGCTACACGAAGGGCAGATAAACTATTTCATGCATTTTGTCACGTATTCTTGATAACTCAGAACTTATTCTTTTTGGTGACACTAACGAATTCGACTTGTCGAGAGGCGAATACCTCTGTACGGAAGAGAAAAATAAACAATCGAAAAATGTTTCAGTTCTGTAAATATGGCGCAACTAAAACAAAACTCGTCTGCCGAACTGAATTTCGAGTTCTTATTATTTGCACCGCGAATTCATTCGAACACCCTTTTGCCACGCTCCCTCTCGAAAACGTGGTCTCTCGATAACTATTCTCGAGTAGCCAGATAAAATATTCGAACCTCTCACATACAATGGAAATAGATAGTAGTTTCGCGCACGAATAAGTAATGATTCCCCGCAGGGGGGAAGATAATCGATATGAATTGCTATCGATGAATCGCCGTTCTTCATGCCAATTACTCTTCGAGTGTTGTAGGACTGTGAATTGATGGAGGAAACATCGTCTGTCGATTTTTCTTTGTGTATGGGTGAGGGGCAGTCAGATTAAACGTTGTTTTCTTGTGTTTCGAGAACAGGGGTGAGGTAAGTTTGTGTCTTCAAAAGCGGTCAAACGTCATTGGAGCAGTACTGGATGTAATATTGGTTTCTGTAAAATATATTTGATTGGAACAAACAATCCAGAAATTTTCTCTCTGTAGTATAATTATAGATGTAGAAAATCCTTCATTTTCTTTAAACAAGCAAGGGTATAA